>JALMGA010000004.1:5522500-5945000 GCA_023333525.1 Aspidoscelis tigris stejnegeri | reverse complement strand
GCCTGTGCAGATGATGTGCTCCCCACCCACTGCATGCAACGAGCCAGAAGACATGTGAATGGTCATGCCACCTGATGCTGCAGGAAAGCCTTGGTTAAAGGTTGGTTAAGGCTAGAAGGTTTGACTTGGTAAAGGCTAGAAGATTTGACTTCACAGCGATTAGTGCACCTCTAGTGAGGGCGGGCACACTTCTAGGATGTAACAGCCTAGTGAGCGTGTGCATGCTCTTCACCAGATCTGCACTAAGGGGTGAATGGTATAAAAAAAGACGGGGAAAAGATCAAGAGGAGGGAGAGAAAAGGAAGAGAAGTTGGTGTAGTTGGAGCCTGGAAGGAGGTTTGGAGGGACAGTGGGGCATTAAATAAGAACCCATATCTGAAAAGGTGATGCGACATTGGAAACCATGAAAGACCCAGAGGCAGAGGAATCTGAGAAGTCTGAAGGCTACCACAGAGCCACCACCAGAGAAAATGTCCCAGAGCTGGTATGGATGCCATAGAAGGTGTAGGGGTGACATTGGTCCAGGGGAGGTAACGTATATGAAGCCCTCTCAGATGTCAAACCTTCTAGCTCCTGATTTCAGGCCTGTAGTTCAATATCTTTAGTCATTCAATCTTCAGTCCATGCACACTTTGGCAAGATCTGCATGGTCGTTTTGGGAAGCACCAGAAGATAGTCAGGACCATCGTGACCATATGTCACCATGTGCTAAGTGTATAGTAAACATTCAGCTCATCCATTGTGTAGCCCACTTTCAGAAGCAGAATCTTCTCACAGGACATCCCACAAAATAAAGTCCAGATACCATATGCAGCAGCATGGGCCAATGACCCATTCCAGAGACCAGGGCCATTCTACCAGGTGCCAAAAATGGTCCACCTCTGGGACCATTTCTTGGGCACAGCAAAATGTCCCTGGTGTGCAACTTTAATGCAGAAGAATAGGAATGTGCTCAGAGAGAGAAAAAATCATGTTTGTTTCTCTGTCAAAGCGAAAATCCATTAGTTTTTTCCATGGGTGAATCATTTAATAAAAAAAAAAATTGCATTTGCTTTCATACTTTTCTTGCAAAGGAAAATACTATATATTTTTTTTCTATTGAAAAAAACCTTTTTCATGTCCGAAGCTGCAGTGAAACATGAAGGTTTGATTGAACTGTTCATTTTTGCAAGCAAGAGAACTGGTTCATTTTGATCAAAATTTTGGATAACTGCGGAAAACTGTATGTGTGATTCAAAGCGAATGTCTGCAAATATGAAATATTCAATTGAATTTGCAAACATGAATTGAATATTGCATATCCCCTCTGGAGAACTCTTGTTCCTCCTATTTAAAGAGTGAGCAGATGGCAGCCCAGTCTGCTCCTGAGCTAGAAAAAGTGTTCTGACCTATCATAGTTTGGGGATGTTATTCTCCACCAAATGTGCAGAGACACTGATCATGGCACGAGCCTATGGAAACCTGTGCTCAAGGTTCCTGAGTTTAAAGGAAGTAAGTAGACTGTGGACTCATTACAAATATCCTGGAACTGAATGCCCTTAGAAATTCACAAGTTCCTCAAGGTTTTACTCCCCAGTTTAATCATTCCTGTAGTATTGGATAAAAAACCTGAGGTGTTTTCGCACTTCCCTTTCCATAGATAGAAAAGGTATGTAGTCAACTAACATTAGGCATTTCCGCACTGCATCGCGTTCGAAACGGAACGCGTTCAGGCGGAAAGCTTAAGCCAGCTCCGGGCGCTTTCCCCGTTCACACACAGACGCGCCAGAACGCGTGTAAACGCGTTCCGGAGCGTCTGGGTGCGAATGCTCAAAGCGCCCGAAGCTGGCTTAGCCGGCAAACGCCGGCAAGGGGCGCGCAGACAGCCGCGGAGGCAGATCGACAATCAGCTGTTTGACAAACAGCTGATTGTCAAAGCCGCGAGGCGTCGGAGGCGCGCCCGCAGCTGTTCGGGAGATAGAAGCAGGCGCGAATGCTTCTCCTCCCGAACGGCTGCGGGCGGCTCGTCCGCGTTGGAACGCGTGTAGAGCAGTTTAAAGTGCTCTACATTTCGAACGCGGAAAAGACAGCTGCGGACACGTCGGAACGCAAGCCGCGCGCGGCCAATGCGGATGACGTGTCCACAGCTGTCTTTTCCGCGTTCCGTTCAGCCCCGTGCGAAAACGTCTATTGACTAGTATTTGCACTTGTGATCACTAGTTAATGTTAGCCTACCCTCCATGTGATTGATCACTCACCTGGGTGCTGCCATCTTGAGTGTGGTGCTCTCATTTACCCAAATTCAATTTGAATTAAGCAAATTTGAGTCTATTTGAATTTTCAGTTCAAATTTGCATTTACGAATGTTGACAACGTTTGTATGTGCCCGTATGCATCGTTACGCATCCCGTACATATCCATGCACATCCATACACATCTGTATGCACCCTGTATTTATTCCATATGCAACCTGTTTTCATCCCATACGGATCCGTACAAATGCGCCTGGATGCGGAAAACATGCGTACCTGCAAGGACGCTTCGTGTGTGAACCCGTACACATAAAAATGCCTGAATAATTCAAACAAATAGGTTCAAAAATTCAAAATCTGTTTGTTTAAATTTGAATTTGTGGACATTCAATTCAAATTCAAATGTAGAAATTTGGACTAATTTGACTGAATTTCAAACGTCTTCGAATATTCATGAAAAATGCTTGCCGGCTGGATGCTTCAGGCAAGTGTCTGGGGAGGGTTAGCATGCACCTGGAGCACCATTTCATGCTCCACAGCTAGCATGGAATTACTCAACCTCTGGGCAGGTGGACTGTGTTTCTAGTCTATAAATGCTTCCTGACAGTGCAGATGCACCTGCCCAGATGTTGCCTATTTGCATGCTACTGGCTGAAGTGTGAATTCATCCCTGGTTCCCATATAGGCTGAACTGAACATCACCAGGGGGAGCCTATAGCAGCCAAAGCGCAGGCATTAACTAAAGATCATTACTTCTACAACGTGTAGACTCCAGAGCATAGTGCCTGTGGTGAAATATTGCCATAAATAATTCATACTAAACTATGCTTGTCAGTAATAAACAAACAAGCAGTGAGGAGGAGAGAGATGCTTGATTTTTATAAATCGTGTTTGTTCCTTTACTTACTGATATTAACATTCGCTAACTGCAGAAGGCCTCTCCCAGTCATTAGTACCAATTTGGCTGTCTGAGTTATGATTTCATCAGGCACGTTTCAATTGCTGTCGGAGTCATCTCTTGCGTGTATTGTAAATATTGCTCCGGGGGTTTAAAGACCTCGTGAGACACATCTATAACTCAGCACTGCCATTTTAATTTCACAGGAAGGAGTGTGACAATGGCTTTCCCTTGGGATCCCAAAATTTAAATGAAATCCTCATGCGTGATTTCTCAGCCCGAGTGTCAGAAAGGAGGACGGATGTCTGTGGGTTATTTATAGTTTTGGAATGGGTCTCTCTCTCTCTCTCTTTTAAAGAGCTACAAAGCCACTAGCTCATCCTGAATGCATCAATGCTATTAATGGTGTTTTATTTACATTTCCAAAGATCAGAGATTTGTTTCACAAATTTCATCTTTCCAGGGATCTTTTAAAGTAGGTTAGGATTAGAAAAAGTGAATGACTAAAGATTGCATGGAATGCTCAGCAGAAACCAGATCCTGGAGAAAGACAATCCTGCTGGTAAAAAAAATCATTTTCACCCAGCCTTTGAAGAATTCTGCCAAATCTCAGAAATGTGGCATTTTTTGCTGCCTGTGAAGAAGAAGAAGAAGAAGAAGAAGAAGAAGAAGAAGAAGAAGAAGAAGAAGAGTTGGCTTTTCTACCCCACGTTTCTCATCTTTTAAGGGGACTCAAAGCAACTTAAAACCTTCTGATCTTCTCCCCACAACAGAACACCCTATGAGGTAGGTGGGGCTGTGAGAGCTCAGAAGAGAGCTGCGACTAGCCCAAGGTCACACAGCTGGCTTCATGGGGGAGGGCAGAATCGAACCTGGTATTCCCAGATAAGAGTCCGGCTCCCTAACCACTACACCAAACTGGCTCACAGAGGGCATGGGTGGGCTTGTGTTTGGGATTGGCAGTTTTTATTTGGCAGCCCTGGCTGTATGTGGAGGACCCATTGTGTTGAGGTTGTTTTTTACATTGGGAATATTTCCACTGAAGCTTTTGTGCTGATTTTCTGAACCATGCTCCACTGGATAAGGGGCTCCTTGGCTACTAGAATATTGACAGCTCAATATTAATATTAATTAATTCATTCAATGTGTTCTTTTTTGGGGGTGGTGGATGGATTTTGTTTCTTTCTTTGTTTTTGTTTCCCCCCTCTTTGTCTCTTTGATCTGCCATTAGATTTAGTTCCTGAAACACAGCTTACATTGTGACTGCCAAGAGAAATATCTATTGCTTGCAAGCATCTCTCTCCACTTGAAAGCAAAGAAGGCTGCCAAGTTATGTCTTATATGACTCGTTGATTTTCCTTCCAATTTGGATTTTGCTCAGACACCATTTGCAACCCATGCAGTTAGAATATAAAAATATAAGAGAAGCCCTGCCGGATCAGGCCACAGCTCATCTAGTCCAGCATCCTGTCTTACATAGTGACTCACCAATTGCTTCTGGGCATCTCAATTCCCTGCTAATGGCCTTTAGAGGCATCCTGCTGGTGTCTCTTTCCATAGTCAGTACCTGGGAATTGACCCAGTTTGGTCTAATGGTTAGGGAGCCAGACTCTTATCTGGGAATACCAGGTTTGATTCCACACTCCTCCACAAAGCCAGATGGGTGACCTTGGGCTAGTTGCAGCTCTCTTCTGAGCTCTCACAGCCCCCACCTACCTCACAGGGTGTTCTTTTGTGGGGAGAAGAACAGAAAGCCTTGTCAGCTGCTTTGCGTCCCCTTAATTGGGTGAGAAAAGTGGGATAGAAAAGCCAACTCTTCTTCTTTTCTTCTCCTTCTTCTTCTTGGCATCCATTCTTTGTCATCCATGAATTTATCTAATCCTTTCCAAAGCCCTTCAGACTGGTTGCTGTTGCCACTTCTTCTCGTAGCTGAGAGTCACCTGCCCCTTCTAAGGTCTATGGCAGATGTAACAGAAGTGATGTTGGTGTAAATGAGAAGGAAGCATAGCCACCAGCTGCCTCTAAGGGGCCTCAGTTGTAACCAAAGAAGGAACACAACTCTGAGATTGCTGTTGTTGAATCTCCAAGTTTTGTAGTGCAATTCAGCTGTCAGATAACTTGATGAGGAAACCAGAGTAGAATTTGTTTTCCAGATTTCCTTCCTTTTCCACCATGCTCCCTTCTGCTGCCCCATCTTGACCACACACAGTGTTCACACACAGGAAGAATCTGTGAAAGTTGAGTTTGGGAGCTAGGGATTGTTGATTTCCAGAGATTGCTTATCACTAAAATCACAGCAGATATTGCATGCAGATGACATTCACAAGCATGAGAGCAGACACGGTGATTAATTTCAATAAGGAAGTCTTTTATTGTCTTCATGATTGCAGTATAGGAGCTAGCTAAATGCATAGCTGGTTATATGAGTCAATATATGGAAATAATACATGATTTACAACTTATCCACTAAGATTTACATCTTCAGTCAGGAACATACAAATCAAACAGCACACATTACAACATTGTTAAGGCAACATGAAGACTTGTGAGATTGCATGAAGTCACTAAGCCCGCCCCCACATGTATATATTTGGTTTATCTGGAATGGGATTATTCTTCTCAGGAAAGTGGAGGCCTATCTGAGATAACCACACTGTTCCCACAGGAAAACAGAAACTTAGTTGTGTCTGTGTTACAGAAATAACACATCATCTGTTTATGAGGATATTTACCAGAATGTTCCTGGTGAGAAGGAGAGCTAAACAATCGTTTCCTGTTCTAACAATATTCCAACAGGGATGTGCATGAGTAGTCATAACATCTGAAATTTGTATGAATTTGGCTGAATTTGGACATTCAAATTTGAATTGAATATTTTGATATATTTGTATGAAGCTTCATATGGGATTTGTATGCATTTGTATGGGATTCATATGGAATCCATTTGGGACTCAACATTTGTATCAAACTCGAATCCCACTACGTTCCAAGGAGATCTGTTTGGACCAATACAAATGAATGAGTGAATGAACTTTATTGATAAGTCATATGACTATATTAAGTTTATAAAAGATAAAATCCTTTAAAGCATATAAGGATAAAAACAAGAATGACATCATTATTTGTTCCCTTCACCCTTACAAGGCACCCCATTCAACTCAATGAATAATTTCCTATATCGGGTAGCCTGAACAAAAAAGCCCCTATATGTCACCTGGGCATTTTCTCCCTGCAGAAGGTAAGTGAACTTATGTTTTGCATTCCATTGGGACACATATTGTAAAAGGGGGCCCAAACAAGTTTTTCTTATTGATGAATACAAGGAACAGGTGAACAAGATATGAAAAACATCTTCAACGATTGGTGCATCACAAACATACAGTCTTTCTTCATAAGGTACCTTATGGTATCTCCCATACTTCACCGTGAAGTCAATAAGTTCAAAACATGCCTAAATAAATTCAATACTAAGAATGTACACTAATATTTGTAACATTCGAAATTCGGCCAAATTGAGCCGAATTTGGACATTTGGACTCGAAACAAATGTTACAATATTCGTATGCTAATGTTCAAACAAATACAAATATTTCTGGACTTTTGTATGAATAGTTCATATCAGTTCATATCAGATACGTATCTGTTCATAGCAGATAATATTTATTCATATGCAGATATGTTCCTGTCCATATCAGATATGTATCTATTCATATGCAGATATGTATTTATTCGAATCAGATACGTATCTATCCATAGCAGATACATATCGAATATTCAAACGAATACATACAAATAGATTTGTATTGAATAGAATTTTAACACATTCAAATCCGTTCTATTTGTATGAATGTGGATTTTTGAACATTCAAATCATTTCTAATCGAATGCCAAAACAAATTTGTGCACATCTCTATTTGCCAGTTGGTCTGGTTAGGGAGCCGGACTCTTACCTGGGAATACCGGGTTTGATTCCACCCTCCCCCATGAAGCCAGCTGGGTGACCTTGGGCTAGTCACAGTTCTCTTCTGAGCTCTCACAGCCCCACCTACATCACAGGGTGTCTGTTGTGGGGAGAAGAACAGAAGGTTTTTCAGCCACTTTGAGTCCCCTTAAATGGGTGAGAAAAGAAGGGTAGAAAAGCCAACTCTTCTTTCTCCATGAAGCCAGCTGGGTGACCTTGGGCTAGTCACAGCTCTCTTCTGAGCTCTCACAGCCCCACCTACCTCACAGTGTGCCTGTTGTGAGGAGAAGAACAGAAGGTTTTTCAGCCACTTTGCATCCCCTTAAATGGGTGAGAAAAGTGGAGTAGAAAAGCCAACTCTTCTTTTTCTATTCAGTATGAATCAAATACAAAAATAAAAAAAATAAAAAATCATGTACATCCCCACTGGAAGCTCTCCAGGAGCTCCCAGTGAACTTGAGGAGGATCAGAGACCGTCCCACATACTCTGGGACACTCTGGGACGGAACTGGCACTGTGTTGTGCGGATGGAGCATCCGGAAGCATCCCCATTAATAAAGTGCAAACAGGCTTACAGTTAGCTTCCTCTTTCTACCGTGTTCTTCCTGCTCCCAGGAAGTTTTGTCTGCATAACTCGTGGAAACTTTAATTCCAAATCATGATTTACATTTGAAATGTTCCAGCCAGGTAATTGCTAATGCTCCAGTTGAGAGGGGGGTGGGAATGCAAGGAATTATAAATGGAGATGACAAAACTCTCTTCCTTGAAGGATTAAAGCCCTTGTTCAACTTTAACTTCATTAAAAAAAATATCTGCCTGTGATCCTCTTAACATATTTGTGTTGTGAATGGAGGATGTAAAGCAAGACGGAAGGCCCGGCCTTGAGGGGAAGCAGCTTGACCAATTTGCATATTTATTAAATATTTTATATTTGAATGGATCTTAGGCACTCCAAATGTCATGTCTTATTTTCAGTCCAAACAGCAACTTGAGTCAGGGACAAAAAATAATAATAATAATAATAAATAAAAAATCTGCATTTTACTCAGTTTTGGTCAATCCCAATGGAGTGGGGGGATGTGCACGAATATTCGTAAAATTCAAAATTTGTAAGAATTTGGCCGAATTTTGGACATTTGTATTTGAATCGAATGTTTTGAGTGTTTTGCACATTCAAACATTGACATTTGAATTTGAATTGAATTTGATACATTCATATGGAGCTTCGTATGCAAGTCGTATGTTATTCGCATGGGATCCGTATGCATTCATATGGGGTTCATATGGGACTGAACATTTATATCAAGTTTGAATCCCATTACATTCAAAGGGGATCTACTTGAACGAATGCAATTTTTCTTGCGTTCGATTCAATGCAAATTGAATGCATAAAAAACATTGCGCAACCCTACAATGAAGCTTTTTGTCTGGACTTTCTAATCTGAGTTCTTAAAAGTGGTTGCTTTGATAGTAGGTGTGCAAATTCATTTTTTTTTGTTGGGTCAGAAAGTTTTTTGATTTCCTGTGAGGCTCTGGTCCAAAGCTGTGTCCATCTAGGGGGTTTTTCCACTAGCACTAAGTACCCATTAAGTACCCATTAGGGACCTATTAAGGGCCCATTAGGTTCAAAGCAGGAAGACCCCATTTCCACTGCAGAACCGATTAGAACCCTATTTGTTCACATCTGTACTAGGGAAATCTGGATTAAATGGGTCCTTTAGGATTTCCTGTGGACCTCATTAAAGGGATCTACAATCTGTGCTTCAGGCATCAAATCTGGATTAGAAGCGTTGCCCCACCCAAAATGGACGTCTCCCACTTGGATAGAGATGGATGTTCCACATGGGTGCTCCGGCATTCCTCCTGCGAGCTGGCTTAGCACCCATTGATATTGCTACACTGCCCATGGAGACGCATCGGGTACTTCCTTAGATCCAGATCTTCTAAATCCGGATTAGTTGAAGGACCCATTTCTTAGATCCAAATCATCTTAGATTTGTTCAGCGGGGGGCTGTGGTGTCATTGACTAGTGTTCGGAAGTGTGAGTGCTAGTCAGCATTGGTTCATTGTGCACCTTTCCTGTCCATGGGACAGGAAGGGAAGTGTGATGTCACCCCTGGACCAATGGAGCTCACCAGTCAAGATCCACTGATCCAGATCACAGTCCTTCAGCCCTGAAAGGTCCAGTGTGAGCTTTCTGGAAGACAAGACAGAACACAAACATCACCAATAAATTCAATTCATCTTTTTTGTCTTTCCTTGAAATGAATGGAAGCTGCTCAGGTCTACTGCAGGATTCTAATCAATCGTAATGGGTCTCCTGGAGAAAAACCTACTTAGAATTTTTTGCTCTTGTGCTTCAAACTTCTGTGACTAGATTAAATCATGTTGTGTTTGTTTGCCTGTGGGATAATATGTACCGTGCCTCTGCCCTTGTATCCCAGGAGGAAAGATCTGGGAAAACAAACTCCTCTCTGCCTCCGAACAGATATTTCGCCTCCTAAGAAAATAAAGACCATTATTTTTCATGCCAAGATCCCATGAATTAAATGCCAGTAAATCATCCATTTCATCTCGGGGATTGGGCATCCCACAAAGAGGCAGTTGAGAGCAACCCTGAGGTTGCTGAGAATGTGTAAGGAATGAAATATTCATTGGTGCTCTTTGCGCTGTCTTATAAGAAAGTGGAGTTGGGAAAAAGGATGGGGGTAAAGGTTCCTCCTTCAGCCTTCTGCAAAACAGGCTAAGTGCTCTCTGAAATAAGAAGTTTAGAGGATCTGAAAGAATTACGGCTTGAGACTCTTATTACATTTATCAGGTGATTTCTTTTCCTTTCTTTTTAAAATGCCTGGGGAAGAATCAGGAAGAACAAATGTATCTTTTCAGCTGCATGAGATTGTTGTGGTTGGCAGAATCAAGCAAAGAGAGGGAGTTTGCTGAAGATGGCAGATGCTCCTCAGAACTGTTGCATGGGACTGGACCCAATATATTTGGAGCTTCATGGGCCCACTTAGCGGTTGTCTCCTTCTGAACAGAACTGAAGGAGAAGGTGAACAGATGGAAAGGAAGACAGGGCTCCGGCACCTTTGAGAACTGCACGTGGAAGGTGGATTTTGGCAGATGTGGTTTGTTGACATGTCCAGATCATAGGGGACATGCTGGAAAGAAGGAGAGGAGAGGGACCAGCAGGCTGTTGACCACTAGGTTGTGAAACAAGAAGTTGGAGGCTGTAATGGAGATGGAGATATGCATGAAGCAAGATTTGAAGAGCATCTACATCTAATTTGGTGTATGCCTTCAGGAAGCCCAGGTGGGTGGCAGGCGAATGCGTAGGACAAGTGGTGCCATGGAACACTCTGAGAAGGGTTCTTGAGGTCCTACAAGCACTCTCCAGAGGTGGTAGAAGAAGAAAAGGAAGAGTTGGTTTTTATATTCTGCTTTTTCTCATCCTTTGAGGGGACTCAAAGTGGCTGAGAAACCTTCTGTTCTCCTCACAACAGGCACACTGTGAGGTAGGTGGGGCTGTGAGAGATCGGAAGGAGAGCTGGGACTCACCCAAGGTCACCCAGTTGGCTTTGTGGACAAGTGCGGAATTGAACTGGGAGACTACCTGTAAGAGTGAGACAGATTGACACTCTAACCACAAGACTGAACTGTCTCAATAGCTTTGCTCATAGCAGAGAAAAGTAACTCTGAGTGTTCCGGCCATGTAGACACATGGTAGCAGTAAGTGTGACTGATGTGGCTACTCTGTACATGTGCCATGCCACATGAGGCCCACTTCTGGGGCATGTCCAGTGCATTGAGGGTCTTCATCTTCAGAGCTCAGTTGTGTGCTCTGAAGGCAGTGAGGGGTGAAGCACAGGAGGTGTGGGCATCTAGAACCCTGCCCCGGGGGCAGAAAAAAGCATTCCTATCTCAGTGAACTCTATGCCATAGAAGTATTGATACAGCCTAATAGTCCAGTTCTAGACCAAGATTTGGGACTTGGCTGAAGGTAAAAACAAGACTGGATATGAAGTTGGAAGCTTGGCAGGAGTGAAATCAGTAGTGTACTTGGCAGAAGGACTTGAAACAAGACTATGGTCCTTTCCACACAAGACGCTGGAAAATGGATCTATGAGATCCGTTTTCTGGCGGACCGTTTAAAAAAAGAATCTGACCCAAATAGGGTCAGATTCTCAGAGACCCCATGTGTACGCACAAGCACGGGGCGGCAGCAGCGGCAGGGCCAGATGGGGAAACGGATTGGGGTGTGTGCTGTGTGGACGCACCAGTACCCATCCCAAACCAGCCCTGCCTGCGTATGCCCAGCTGTCAGACGGAGAGCGCATGCTCTCTGTTTGACAGCTGGGGCCACCCATCGGCCTGCACCATTGGCTCCCTCGAAGCCCAAATGGTGAGACCAGCAGCCGGCTTCACCTTTGCAAGAGAAGGGGTGATGGCCCCTTCTTTTGCCAGGGGAAGCTGCAGCTGCCACCCCGCACCCCGCCCGTGGCCACGCACTTGCATTTGGGGTGTTTACCTGGTCACTGGTAGGGTGATTCTGAGAGCAGCAGGGTCGGTGTCCATCGCCCCTATGTGCACCGCAGCCTACATTTCCCAGCAACCCTCACGAGGGTGGCTAGCCCCTTCCCATTGGCCATTACACAATTGATAGGGATGGTGGGAATTAAAATCCCAAATAGTGACTTTTCCGAATTATGGACGTCGATCCCCGTCTTAAAATTAGGATCATTATGGTTGTAGCCTACCTATATGAATACACCCCACTTCCACCTGCAGAGCTTTGTTCAAGGTGTAAATTCTTTCCAAGTATTTACCGAGCAATAACCTCCAGTCCCATGTTTCATGTTATTCCTTCTGAATCACATTATGGCTGCTGCTTTTGGTCTCCTGGGTAAAATATTTTCTGCATATGATTAGACGGGGGGAGGGCAGCAATAAGGAGCATAAAACCATCAGCACCTGGGAAATGGATGCTCTATAAATTTAAAATTTAATCTGCAGCCTGTTTCCCAAAATAGAAAGCTTTGCTCAGAGGCTTCAGCTTAAGGCAATACTTCTGGATTTCCAGGGGCTGACTCATTGCTGAAGTCATATTTAGATTTCTGCACCCACTTGGGAAAAGAATGAAAATTTCAAAAGAAATGCTTGCACATACAGGGGAAACAAAAATATCAGCGTCCTCCTCTCTACAATAAAATAAAATGTCCCTGGAAAGGATGCGGTGCCTCTGTTATTTAGCCAATTTTACATGGTGATAGCAGAGACAGGATGGAGGCTCCAACATCGGGCATCTTCTCAGGGGATCTAAGGACATCTATTTTTAAATCTCATCCTATCTCCCATATGTCTTGAAATACTTTGTGGATAACTGAAAAGATGAACAGTAGAGCATCAGTTTCTTCTCTCCTGGTTGTATGTAGGCTTTCATGGTTGGTTTCCATCCTATTTGTAGCGTTTTGGGGTCGTTCTGCTGTGTTTTAGGTTTCTTCTGAGAAGTTATGCTTTCAGATATAGCTGTGAGATCCATCTTCAAAGGATTTCGCTCTTGGAAGGGTCAAAAGGCCTTTGTCTCCTCTTCTTCCTCCCTCCTTTTGGTCTACTGGTTAGGGAGCCAGGCTCTTATCTGGGAATACTGGGTTTGATTCTGCTCTCCCCCATGAAGCCAGCTGGGTGACCTTGGGCTAGTCACAGCTCTCCTCTGTGCTCTCACAGCCCCACCTACCTCACAGGGTGTTCTGTTGTGGGGAGAAGAATAGAAAACCTTTGTCAGCTGCTTTGAGTCCCCTTAAATGGGTGAGAAAAGTGGGGTAGAAAAGCCAACTCTTCTTCTTCCTTCCTTCCTTCCTTTCCTCTTCCACCTCCAGTAAGTGTCAAGTAGGTGCAAAATTATACACAAA
Source organism: Aspidoscelis tigris stejnegeri (assembly GCA_023333525.1). Classification (NCBI taxonomy): domain Eukaryota; kingdom Metazoa; phylum Chordata; class Lepidosauria; order Squamata; family Teiidae; genus Aspidoscelis; species Aspidoscelis tigris. The sequence goes on along the minus strand of JALMGA010000004.1, from coordinate 5,932,004 downwards.
GGAAGCCTGGGTTACATTTAGGAACGTGCACAAGTATTTGTCAGGTTCATAATTTGTATGAATTTGTACAAATTTGAACATTAGCATTTGAATAAAATGTTGGTTACATTTGAAGACTGACATTTGAATGCGAAGCGAATGCTTTTGTGCGTTCATCTGATGCTTCATTATATTCATGAAAGTGGGGAGGTGGCAGAGTGGCTGTCTACTCACATATGCAGTGTATATAGAGCGGATTCAAAGCGGATTCAGCACATATTCAGGGGCACAACTGACAGCAGGGATTCGAAGCAGATTTGGAGAGCATACAAAGAGCATTCAAAATGTTTTCAAATCGTACCATACTCAAAGTGGCTTCAATGAGAAGTAGTTGCGCATGAATGCAGTTTTCAAATTCGATAGGTCACAAATTGAATATTAAAAATTCGAATGGATCTGAATAATGAAAAATAGGAAGGCATAAAGAACAGGGAGGCATGCAGAAAGGGCATGCATATTCAAAACATTCAGAATTTGATCAAATTCATTCAAATTCAGACATCTGGATTCAAATCGAATGTCTACACATTCACATTTAAACACTCAAACAAATTTTGAATCTTTCTAATCATTCATATGAATTATTTGGACATCTGTATGTGTATGGATACGTACACATTACATACATATCTGTACGCATCTTATTCGTATCTGTACGCATTTGTACGGATACACATGGGATGAAAACGGGATGCATACAGGATAAAAACGGGATGCGTACAAGTGTGTACGGATGCTTACGGACACATTTGAATGTTGTCAACTTTCATATAACCAAATAGGAATTGAAAATTTGTACGAATAGATGAATGTATTCAAGTCCAATTGAATGTGAATACATTTGAATTCTAAACATTCGAATCGATTTGAATCTTTGGATATTCAATTCAAATTGAAATGAATGCTGAAAATTGCATTTGTGCACACCCCTGTGGGGGGTTCATTTGGGCAGCGCACCAAATTGTGCCAGCAAAACGGCTCCTCCTGGGGCACCTAGACCACAAACTTTAGTTCCCAGAAGTTGGAGTTCTCACTGGAGGCCCCCAACCTGCATCAGGTTCAGAGTTGTGCAGGCCGATATGAGGCCTGTCCTGGAACAGTGGTCTAAGTGCAGTTGGCCCTTTTCCATGACATGTGGAATGCACTAGCAGGGGCCTGGTCCAGTCAGATCTGGTCCAGTCCTCACGAGTGTGGAAACAGCCTATTTGTAACCTGGTTTCCCTAGTGGGAAAAACTCAGGAAACCAGGCCTTGCTAAACTCACCAGCACGATTGAGCTAAATGCGAATTAGAGTTTGTTGCACACTTGCAGGTTTAAAGGCTATAACGCTAATATTTGGATTAGTTTGGGGAGAAAAGTAGGAATTCTTCTTACTGCTCCTTTCTCTCTTGGACAGGGCCAGAGACCCAATCTCCTGCTTCCTATTTTATTTTACTTTAAAATATTATTTTAACATTCCCACGCCAGAAGAATACATAAAACCTGCCAGGATTAGTCACGGATTTACAAAGGGATTTTTGCTGAGGGTTCTCTTTCGCTCCCCCTCTTTCTGCCAGCAACTTCTCTTCTTTTGATGGAGCATCAACACATTCCGTTTTCCTTCCCCTCCCCAAATATATTTCCCCCCCCCGTTCCTTTTCTGTATATTTCTCTGTGGTGGGCTGGAATGTGCGCGTCTGTGTGCCCGTGCCGCTCCGCGAGTGCGGCTGTGTGATATATGTGAAATCCATTTACTGGAGCATTTCATATCTCCGAGAAGCAGGCATGAAGGAAAGCTTTTAAATAGGGAAATGAAAGCTTCAAACTGCCCCGCGTCCCACAGCGTCCCCCTCACTCATACGCTCAGTCACCTTAATACTTTTCATTCCCTGCTTTCTCTCTCTCCACCCCACCCCCCCCTTGCTGAGTTTTCAGTTTGATTCACGACTGAGGAGGAATAGGAAAAGGGGCCGATGGTGACATCCAGTGAAAGCCATAATCTGCCTTTGCAAGTTGGCAAAGAAGGGCCCTAATCCCCCGCAAGCACTACCCTAATCCTTTCCTGTTCTTCAGTAATTGAGTCTCTTCTTTGAAACACACATCATTAAGAACGATCGTTTAGACCGATACCAGCTGAAGCTAAAAGGTACCATCGCTTTCTCCATCCATCACTGGAGGACAGGCTCAGCTCTTGAAAAGCGTGTCAGAAGGAACAAAGAAAGCAGTGTCTTTGATCATATACAGAGTCTTTCTCCCCTCAGTGTCCAGTAATTACAGACATGTGCTGGAAATCCAGCCCTAGCTGTGGGAGGCATGATTTCTTAGGCGTATCATCTAGTTCTGTCCAGGACCTCATATTGGAAGGTTAATAAAAGAATCCAGGGGCCTAGGGCAGAGGCGAGCTCCATTCGTCATTCTAATCTGCAGGTGCAAACTCTTGGATCCATGGATGCTGTTAGATTAAGACTCTCACACCTCCAAATGGTCTTTTTGGCATCCGATTCACAACAAATTGAATGCTAGAAAATTGGCATTTGTTTGAATAGATCCCCTTTGAATGTGGTAGGATTCTATTCGATGTGGATTTTCCGTACAATTTTGTACAAGATCCGATATGAATGCATATGTATTGGAAATGTATTCTGGATACATATCCAAAACCAATGCATTAGGGATGTGCACAAGGCCCTTTTCTCATTGGCCCACTGAAAAACGGATCTTTTAGATCTGTTTTTCAGCAACCCGTCCTTGCCGGTAGATTCGTCACTATCTGTGATGGATCTACCGGACCCCTTGTGTGTGCACACACACGGGGAGGATGGATTAGGAAACGGATTTGCACCACACCCACCCCAATCCATCCTCCCAAGGCCCTCCCCCTGGCTTCCCCGATTGGCCACTCTGGAGCCAGACATGGGGAACCAGGGGCCTCTGTTCTCTGGGCTCCTCCTTGCCCCAGAAGCCAGAATCATGGCTCCCGGGGCTGGGGGGGGGGGCTTGACTGTACACTACCCATCCCAGGTTGCGGGTGTATGTTCCCCCCCTTACCTGCATTCTGGCTGCCAGGGCCTGGCGTGCTTTGCTCATGTGCACAGCATGCCTCCCTATTGGCCAGCCATGAGCACACAAACATTTGTACACATCCCTACTCGCAACCACTCTGGACAACAGCAAGGAACAACAGGAAATGCACTTCAACAACTGAAGAACCATGTTCAGGGGCTCCACTTTTGGAAGACATTAATTTAGAGCAGGGGCACACTACTGTGGCTTTCTAAGGGTGTGTTCGGTTGTATGGTTAGGGACGCCCTTGGGGCAAATTTGAAGCCCAAGTGACAGACAGAAAATTCAGAAAGAACACTTACTGCATCCTTTAGTCTTTATCAATCCCTTCCACAAAATGGAAATAATAACTCTTGGGTTAGTTCTGTTTGAGGCTGCTGAGGTAAGAAATGCTTTTTTTAAAAAAGTTGGGTTAACCTGGGGCATGAATTGTTAAAGGGGTATTAAAAAAAAGGCAAGTGTGATCACACCCTAAATGACTCTGAACTACAACTTCCAACGGGGCAAACATGGGATGCTGGGAATTGTAGTTCAGAACCATCTGATCAGGCATAATTGCACAACCCTCCCTGCCTTAGAGACATTAGAAGTTGATGGTATTCCTGGAAGCCTCTTGTATGGGCCACAAGGTATGTTAGCCAGTCAAGATATGTTAAACCCAATATGTTAGTGGTTTTAATGTGTTCGTTTGATATGTTGTAACCCACCCTGAGACCCTTGGGTATAGGGAGGGATAATAATGCAAACAAACAAATAAATAATAAATACATTGAAACACCTGCTGAATCAACCATGTCCTTTTCCTACCAGAAGTAAAGGATTCACTTTATTTTTAAAAAGGTACCGAGAAAAAAGGAGAAAGAAGGGAATGATACTATGGGCAATTCCACACTTGAGTTCAGTGGGGTACCATCCCTCTGAAGTTAAGTCCAAGGCCAGTGGCTGACATTTGCACTGCAAGCACTGGTGCCATCCCTAATTCGTCCACAGCTGCTGGAGGTGCAGATGGTCCTTCCTGGATCTCCTGAATCACCATAGCAACAGCTGTTGAGTGTCTGGCTGTTACTATGGCAAATGCTACGTGACGTGCATTTGTGCAGCCATAGCTGTAGCCGCACCACTCAATCTCCTCATAGCTTTTGCACAGTAGATGTTCTTGGTCAAGCTGTGGAGTAGAATGTACTGCTCCAAAACTTTGGAGGGTTGGGATGGTCTCATATGCTTATGCTCCAGCTTGCTTTGGAATGGAGGTGGCACCATGGCATGCAGATGAGCCATTCTTGAGTGTGTGAGAGCATCCCAATCACATAAGTGCACAACGGCCCAACCTCTCAGAAGGTGTCTTAGACAGCAATAAGCACACTCTCCTTGCCCACTCAGATGGGCAATATAGGGTGTTTTTCCACTGCGCTCCTTTAATCCGGATCAAAGAAGATCTGGATTAAGGGAAGTACCCAATGTGTTTCCATGGGTGGTCTAGCACCCAATAGCAATGGGTGCTAGCCTCCCTGCCATGGAAACACTGGAGCACCCATTTGGAAATCCGGGTCTATCCTGCTTGTCACCCCAGGTGTTTGGGGGGACTAGGGGTGCAATCTCCAAAGTGGCTTCGAAGTCACTTCAAAGTCACTTCAAAGTCTGTGCAAAACAGCTCCATTGAAGTCTGTGCTGATCTTTGGAGTGAACTTCGAAGTGACTTCGAAGTGACTTTGGAATGACTTCGGAGTCACTTTGAAGTTCATTCTGAAGGTCAGCACAGACTTCAAAGATGCTCTGGAGCTATTTTGCACAGGCTCCCCCCCATGGGTGACCCCTCCCTCTAACCTCCTCTAGACCCCATTGCCACACATGCATGGAAACAGGCTTTCTTTAATCCGGATTTTCTGCCTGAAGACCCCATTGTAGACCCCATTAATGGGGTCTACAGAAAATCCGCATTAAAGGCCAGAAAGAACCCATTTGATCCGGATTTACCCAGCGGCAGTCGAAACAACTGGGTTTCAAATGGGTGCTGTGGTGGAAATGGGATCATCCGGCTCACATCCAAATGGGACCTTAATGGGTGCAAAAATGGGTACTTTCTGACAGTGGAAAAAAACCCATAGATCAGTTAGTCTTGAAAGAACCTTTGGATCAGATGTGGTTTGCATGGTTTATTGATCTTCACCTCAGCTAATGGTGGTGTCATTTGAAGAGAGAAGGACCCAGGAAGTTTGGGATAATTGACCAAAAATACATTCCCAGACAAACCAAGTGAGAAATACAATTGGTTGATTAAGCCCCTCTCTGCACTGGCCATTAATCTGGATTAAGGGTTCATGTAGTAAGCACCTAGGCCTCTAGATATGCATGTTAGAGATATGCATGAATATTCATAACATTTGTTATTGGTTTGAATTTGTACGATTTTGGACATTCGTATACGAATTGACTGCTACAACATTTGTATATTGACATTAGTACGAATACAAATGTTTTGGAAGATTCTTATGAGGCTTTGCAACATTTGTGAAATGGGGAGGTGGGAAAGTGGCTGTACCAGTCCCATCTGCGATGGATCCAGAGTGAATTTGACATGGTTTGAGAGCAGATTTAAAATGGATTCAGGGTGGATTTGATGCTTTTAGAGCAGATATATTATGGAATACGTACCGGATACTTATCAGATACATATGGATATGTATTGGATATGTATCAGATACATATACGCTCGTATTGGATATGTGCACGAATTCATACAAATACATTTATATTGAATAGAATCCTACTGCATTTGAACAAATACAATTTTTCTTACATTCGATTTGATATGATATGCCAAAAAAACCATTTATGCACATCCCTACTGTATGTTTGGGTACTTCCCCATTGGACGCCGAAAAACAGATCTACAAAGATCTGTTTTTTGGTGATCCGTCCTCCCCCTGATCCATCACAAATAGTGACAGATCCAAAGGGCCCTCGCGCATCTGCACACACACACGGGGAGGACAGATTCCAGAGGCCGGATGGAGTGGGTGCTGTGGGGACACATCAGCACCCATTCCAAAAGTCCCCTAATTTGTGCACCAGCGCTGCCACCTCCGGAGCCGTGGGACTGTAGCATGCAGCAGCCAGTCACTGCGTGTTTCCGGCAGTGCCCGGTGGGCAGGGGAAGGGCTTCAGAAGCAGGCAGTCCTGCTTCCGCCCTTCCCAATGTGGTGGGTGGAGGGAATCCGTCCCTTCCCCTGGTCATGTGCGGAAGCATCCTGCTTCTGCACACATCCAGGCGGAGAGACGGATGCAAGACCTGATAGTTCAGGTCTTAAATTTAATCCAGATTTCAGCGGCAAAACTGGTTTTAAAAACCGGTCTTGCATGCCGAAATGCAGAAGCAGCCTCAGCAAAGGGTTGCAGAAGAGGACTCCAATGCGGAAGCTGCTTAAGGTAAGTGTTCTTAATCTGGTTTGGGGAGGGAGGTAAAATGGTTTCCGCAGCTAGTGCGGAAGCACCCTTAATTTGGATCTATGGGGCCCTAAACCCCACTGGTATGGTTCCTAGGCTAGAACTGCTCTAGTACCCACAATAGTAACATAAGAGTGCTTTTGTGTGTTTCCAATATTCCATCTTGAACTATAGAACCTAGACGGAGGCCCAAGAGATTCTTTCTTTCTTTCTTTCTTTCTTTCTTTCTTTCCTTCTTTCTTTCTTTCTTTCTTTCTTTCTTTCTTTCTTTCTTTCTTTCTTTCTTTCTTTCTTTCTTTCTTTCTTTCTTTCTCTCTCTCTCTCTCTCTCTCTCTGCATTACAAAATGACTCTTCCACAGCATGGAATCATAAAGCAGGCAGGATCCAAAAGCTGGGGGTGGGGGTGGGAACCAAAGACCAACTTAATCTTTGTAAAGTTATGTGCTTTGCAAATCCGGCTTTGAAATGGTAATTTGTTAACTTCTTTTAAAGATAAAAATGCAATTAATTCATCCTTTCGTTCACCCATTCTCATGCTGAGGGGGAGGGGAGAAGCCCCCCCCCCAATGAGTCTATGAGCATCACATCTTTTCCTTCAGCGTCTCATCTCGATCACTGTTGCCCCCATCCAAAAATAGTTGCTTTGCAGCAATATGACGTGAAGCACAAGAAGCTGCAGACAGGGCAACCCAACAGCTGTGGCGCTTTGACTTTCCACGATGTCACCAATGATGTATGAACTCCCATAGCTGAGGCAGAATCCCAAGCAAATCTTCATTGCTATTTTTAAGATTATCACTCTTCAGTTGAGTTCTCAGCGTGATTTGCAAAACAATTTCATCTCTCCAGCATCCTTCATAAAAACAGGAATAGACAAACATGAGCATCAACTGATGGAGAAGGGGTGGGACAAGGGGCAGGTTGATGAGTGGAGGCTTTTAGCTCTATATCTATCTATCTATCTATCTATCTATCTATCTATCTATCTATCTATCTATCTATCTATCTATCTATCTATCTATCTATCTATCTATCTATCTATCTATCTATCTATCTATCTATCTATCTATCTATCTATCTATCTATCTATCGATCTATCTATTGATCTATCTATCTATCATCCATCTGTCCGTCCGTCCGTCCGTCCATCCATCTATTTCTATCCCGCCTCATATCCTAAGATCTCTGGGCAGCTTACAATAAAAGACTCATATACAAACAAAAAATTAAATACATATCCCATTTAGAGATGTGCATGAATGGTGTTTTTTTTGACATTCTATTTGAATTGAAATAGCTGATTTGAATTGAAATCCCCCAAAATCCAATTTGATTCAAATTTTTAAAACTCCGATTTAACAAGCTATGATTCAAATTAACCAAATTCAAATCTATTCGTTTGAATGTTTGATTTGAATCTGCACATACCAATGTCGATGACATTCATATGCGCGCGTGCATCTTCCCCACATCTGTACACATCCATACACATCTGTACACGTCCGTATGCCTCCCGTAGTTATCGTGTATGCAACCCATTTTCATCTCCTGCAAATCAATACAAATGGGTATAAGATGCGGGGAAAATGTGGCACATTCGATCGGATTTCAAATGCCTACGAATATCCATGCACATCCCTAACCCCATTAAGACAGTATTAAACAGCATTGTTAATTAAAAGCTAAAGTAAAAATAGTGAATTAGTGCCCAAAGGCTTTAGTAAAGAGCCAGGTCTTTACTTGGCACCTAGAAGTTGGAAGAGTTGGCGCTAGACGGACCTCCAAAGGAAGGGCATTCCATATATGAGGTGCCACACCTGAGAAGGCCCTCCCCCATGTCCCAACACAGCAGATTTCTCTTACTGGTTGAACATGGAGGAGCCCCCCTCCAGCAGATCTTAAGGACAGGTGGTCAGAGGCAAGGGTTGGGCAATTGGTGGCTATTACAATGCCGGCCCTGCCGCTCCCAGAATCAGACTGGTGGCGACCAGGTAAGGGAGTGGGCGTGAGCGTGGGACCCCTGGTGGGTGGGGGGGTGGCGGCGACGGCTTCCCCTGGCAAGAGAAGGGGCGATCATCCCTTCTCTTGCGAGGGGGAAGTCAGGGAAGCTGGCCGCCGGATTCACCATGGCAGCTCCGAAGGAGCCAATGGCGGAGGCTGGTGGGCGGCCCCAGTTGTCAAATGGAGAGCATGCGCGCTCCATCTTTGACAGCTGGGCAGGGCCTCTGGAGGCTGGATTGGGGTGGGTGCTGATGCGTCCGCATCAGCACTCTCTCCAATCTGGCCCTGCCGCCGCCACCCTGTGCTTGTGCGGACATGTGGGGCCTCCGAGAATCTGTCTCTGTTTGAGACAGATTTTTTTAAAAAATCTTTTAGATCTGTTTTTGGTGGCATGTGCGGAAGTGCACCAATGGTTTCTTTGGCATTCAACTCATAACGAACTGAATGCTAGAAAATTCATATTCATTCAAACAGATCACCTTCGAAAGTGGCAGGATTCTATACAATATGCATGTATTTGTGCAAATTTGTACAATATCCAATACGAATGAATATGGATCTTGGATACTGATCCTATATGGGGTGTTTTTCCACTGCGCCCCTTTAATCTGGATCTAAAAGGATCTAGTAGATCCAGATTATGGGAAGTACCCAATGTGTTTCTGTGGGTGGTCTAGCATCCAATGGCAATGGGTGCTAGCCTGCCTGCTGTGGAAACACCAGAGCACCCATTTGGAAATCCGGATCTACACATAAGGGCTCTGCCTGTCACCCCAGGTGTTTTGGGGGACAGGGGTGCAATCTCCAAAGTTGCCTTCAGAGATTAGCAAAGGCTCCGAAGTCCCTCTGAAGTCCCTCCAAAGTCATTCCGAAGTTGCCTTTGGAGATTAGCCCACACTCTGCAGAAATACCCCTTCGGAGCCTTTGCTAATCTCCAAGGGCAACTTCAAAATGACTTCGGAATGACTTTGGAGGGACTTCGGAGTTTTGATTTTGGGGCACCCCCCCATGGGTGCCCCCTCCCCTGAGCCTTTTCTAGACCCCATTGCCCAATTGCAGTGGAAACCAGGTTCCCTAGAATCCAGATTTTATGGATGAAGACCCCATTGTTGACCACATTAATGGGGTCTACACAAAATCCGGATTATAAGTCCTGAAGGACCCATATGATCTGGATTTTACTAGCTGCAGTGGAAACAGATGTGCCCCTAATGGGGTCCGTAGTGGAAATGGGGTCATCTGGCTCTCAGCCAAATGGGTCCTTAATGGGTGCTAAAATGGGTACTTACTGCCAGTGGAAAAATACCCACGAATGCATACATGTTGGGTACGTGTCATATACCAACGTATATGTATCCAACACATATCTGATACATATCCTATACAAACACATACATATAGAAACGTATCCAATACATATCCCCAGTTTAACGAATGTATGAACCATTCGTACAAATGTTCCAAAACAATTCGTATTTGTACAAATGTTAATGTACAAGTGTCATAATATTCGATTCATGTACAACTGTCCGAATTCGTCTGAATTCATCCAAATAACGAATGTTCTGAATATTTCTGCATATCTCTAGACTACAGCTAAGTGCAAAAAGCCCACTGTCCATGAAGTAACTGGGAAGCGGTATAAAAATACTGCTTATAAATAAATGGAGAAAACTTGGAAGGACATGTAAAACAACTCCCTCGCCCTATCTGTTTAGAATCTATGAAACCCTCCTCGGTGATCTATGGAAATGTCAATACAAAGAGCAATTTGAAAGTGAGAAAATTGCGTGCCACTTGTGAACCCAGCATTTTCCTGCTTGGGCGCCTTCATTGCTCCGGTCCCACTGGAAACAATTATTTTGAATGTATTCTTTTCTCATTTTTATATTTGAGTCATATTGGTTATCCTTTCCTCTAAAAATAACACTGGGCAACACATTATTCCCTGCCATAAAGTCATTTCATGTCACCACCCACAGGCATAAAACTGAAAGGTTTTTTTTTTTAATAAGCACTTAAAACATATATTATTGCCATGAGATTATCAGGACAGATTTTCAGTCCCTGAAAATTGTTATGTTCCAGTGCCCTGTTCATTATTAAACTGAAACAACTGTGGCTCTAACCAAACTCCATCCCCCTAGGTTCAGCTCTCTTTACCGGATTCACTTCCAAGTTGCAGGGTTTCAGAAACCAGCATTGGCCTTTGCCACACTTGTCCTTATTCTGGAATATATCTTGGGATAGGAGTCCATTGTTCACACGCTAATGCAGCCCTTTCCTGTAGGGATCTGCATGAATTTTTTTTGGTATTTGATTCGAAATGATTTGAATGTTCGACAATCTGTATTTGTACGAATAGATTGCATCCGAATGTGATAAAACTCTATTCAATACGAATTTATTCATACGAACATTTGTTACGAATCTGATATGAACAGATACATATCTGATACGGATGGATACATATCTTATATGAACAGATACATATCTGATACAAATAGATACGTATCTGATGCAAATGGATACATATCTTATATGAACAGATACATATCAGATATGAACAGATACATATCTGATACGAATAGATGCATACCTTAAATGAACAGATACGTATCTGATACAAATACATACACACCTGTTACAAATCCCTGCCACCAGTCATGCCTAGGAATCCCCTACTAATCCCCTACAAATGCACAATGAATGCTCTGAATCTGCTTTGAATCCACTGCAGCCGCTTCACGAATATAATGAAGCATAGAACGAATGCACGAAAGCATTAGCTTTGCATTTGAATGTCAATCTTCAAATGTAGCCATCATTCAATTCGAATTTGATTGTATGAATTTGAATGTATGATTCCATACAAATTTTGAGTCTGGCAAATATTCATACACTTCCCAGTTTGGTCTAGTGGTTAGGGTGCTGGTCTCTTATCTGGGAATTCTGGGTTTGATTCTGCACTCCTCCACAAAGCCAGCTGAGTGACCTTGGGCTAGTCACAGCTCTCTTCTGAATTCTCACAGTCCCACCTACCTCACAGGGTGTTCTGTTGTGGGGAGAAGAACAGAAGGTTTGTCAGCCACTTTGAGTCTTCTTAAATGGGTGAGAAAAGCAGGGTAGAAAAACCAACTCTTCTCCTTCTCCTCCTTCTCCTTCTGTAGTTCCAGGATATGCACTTTGGGATACAAGATATATCTCTAACCTCACCAGCATTAGGGGTGTGCATGAATGTATTTTTTGCATTTGAATTCAAATTGAATGTCAAAACATTTGATTCAATTTGAATGTTTACAATCCGAATGTCAAAAAATCCGATTCAAATTTATCCATTCAAATGTTAGATTAGTATTTAAAGATACCAGTGTCGACAACATTCGCATCTGTTATACATATCTGTGCACATTCAGTATGCATCCTGTTTTAATCTTGTACTTTAAGTACAAGATACATATAATTTACTTAGGTAAAACATACATATTTGCACATTTCAATGAATGTTTCGGAAAATCCGAAATCCGTTTGAATGTCTAGATTCGAATGTTATTAAATCTGATTCAGATTCCACTGTCAATATTTGTTGGATTTGAATCAGATTTTTGATTTTTTGAATATTTGTGCATATCTCTAAGCAGCATTTAATGGCAACGTGGATGGCTGTGGCTACTTCTGGGTGACTCCGAGAAGGAAGCAGCACCATAGTGTGTGGTTGTTATGTCCCAGAACATGTCGGGCTGTCCTGATCATCTCAACACGAACGGGTCCCCCCTCCACTGTTTTCCACCCTTAGGCTATTACCATCTGTGTGGTTACCAAATGGGATGCTCCAGCTCATAAACTGCCAAACTTGTTCATAGAACCAGGCCAGCACTTCAGGAACTGGTCCATTATGAAACATGGTCCAAGGCAATCTGGATCGCACAAGTACTTTTTGCATATCTCTAAGCCAGAGCCAGAAAAATCTCCCTTTGAATTACAATGAGTTGGAGCAAATAAAGATCTGATGGTCCCACCTGGACTTCCAACAAAGCCCACCAGCCTGATCTCAGTGAAGGCAGCTCATCTATGGTGGTTCCTACAGCGATGGATAATAAGGTGGTGGTGGTGGGGGGGGAGGAATACCAAGAGACAGGCTGATGCATTCAAAATAATAATAAAAATTCCAGCTGCAAGCTCATCTCAGCCAGCTCCTCATTTGCCCACACAACGCAGCTGAATATATTGTAAAGGAGTTTGAGCTTTAGTCAGTCAACAATATGAGGTCAGCATGTTTCACTTTGCTTTGAACTGCTTTGCCCGAGGAGATTTGTGTGTTTCATAAGTGTGCTTTGGGCAGCAAAGGCCAAACACTAAAGCAAAACAATTGCCTTCTATGCCTTCTTGCAAAATAAACCCAGGAGCTTGAAGGAGGGAGACACCATGAATTACCCAAAGTACATAGTGTGGGTCATTAGCTTTCTAATGCACCTTCGTCTCATGATCCACCCAGGAGGGTCTTTCCTACATTTATCTCGTAGTTTGATTTGATGATAACTGCATTTCAATAGTACTGAGCCAACAACAACAACAAATGAATTAATGAATTAATAATAACACTACTACTACTACTGATACTACTACTACTGATACTACTGTTAAAAACAACAAATGAATTAATGAATTAATAATAATAACACTACTACTACTACTACTACTACTGATACTACTACTACTGATACTACTATTAACAACAAATGAATTAATGAATTAATAATAATAACACTACTACTACTACTGATACTAGTACTACTGATACTACTATTAATAACAACAAAGAAATTAATGAATTAATAATAATAACACTACTACTACTACTGATACTAGTACTACTGATACTACCATTAATAATAACAACAAATGAATTAATGAATTAATAATAATAATAATAACACTACTACTACTGATACTACTACCACTACTACCACTACTACCACTACCACCACTACCACTACCACTACCACCACTACCACCACTACCACCATTACCACCACCACCACCACCACCACTAATAATAATAATAAATTTAAGGGTACTCAAAGTGGCTAACAAAGCTTTCTATTCTTCTCTGCGCAACAGAAACCCTGTGAGGTAGGTGGGGCTATGAGAGCTCAGAAGAAAGCTGTGACTGGCCCAAGGTCACCCAGCTGGCTTCATGGAGGAGGGCGGAATCAAACCTGGTATTCCCAGATGAGAGTCCAGCTCCTTAACCACTTGGCCAAACCGGCTAGTTATGCTCAGTGTCAGTTCTGAATTCTTTGCCAAAAAGGAAAGGAATGGCACATGGCTTCGAGCTTTAGTTTGTCCTTGGCTCCATTAATCACTATATTTTGCACCTTCTCAAGCCCTGGCAAATAGAACTCCATTATGCTTCAACACCACCTCTGTTCCCTCTCTCCCCGCTCCTCCCTTCATCTTCTTCTGCAACAATTAGCACTGCTGTTCTTCGGATCGTCCGGGTTAATTTGATTTGTACCTTCCAAGGCAGGAGGCCTGTCAAGCACAGAGATGCAGTTCAAGGAGCTGCATCACAATTTCAGAGGCTGGCGTTCTAGCACATCCTATTGAGTCTCTTGTGTTGGGAAAGGAAACCTAGGTGGATTGGAAGGGGAGCTCTAGTGCTCTGTAGCAGGGCTGTGCACCAATGACATTTTTGGATTTGATTAGATTCAAATCGAATATTCAAATGTCCGACTTTGTACGAATAGAGAAAAATGAATGTATTCAAATTCGACCTGATTCAAATACATTCGTATCTATTCATACAAGTATTCAATTCATATTTGAAGATAAGAATGCCAACAGCATCCATATGTTTCCGTATACATGCGTACGCATCCTGTTTTTATCCTGTATGCAACCTGTTTTCATCCCGTACGTATCCATACAAATGCATACAGATACGAATAATATCGTGTATGGATACGTATGCTATGAGTACGTATGTCCGCATAAGAATGTCCGAATCGTTCATACAACTGAATCAAAACATTTGAATTAGTTTGAATGTCAAAAAATGAATGTATAGACATGTGATTCCAATTCAAATGCCCAAATTTGAACAAATTCAAGTGAATGTCAAACATTTCGAATATTCTTGGTTGGGATGTGTGTGAATCTTCATAACATTTTTTATTCATAAGAATTCACCTGAATTTGGACATTCATACACAAACTGAATGTTAGGATATTCGTACATTAACATTCGTAGGAATACAAATGTTCCTGACATTCATCCAAATAGTTCGGACACTCATTAAACTGGGGAGACAGGAAAGCGGCTGGGACAGTCACATCTGCAATGGATCCAGATTGCATTCCACGGGGATTGAGAGTGGATTAAAAGTGGATTCAGGTTGGATTTCACGCTTTCGGAACAGATATGTTACGGGATACATATATCAGATACATATCAGATATGTATGTGTTCATTTCGGATACGTATTCATTTGTTTTGGATACATATTCATTTGTATTGGATATGTTTCAGATATTCATACCAATCCCTAGGAATGCATTGATGCTGAATAGAATCCTACCACATTTGAATTGGATCTATTCGAACAAATACAGATTTTCAAACATTCAATTTGTTACAATTCGAATGCCGAAAAACACATTTGTGCACATTGCTACCCAGTAGGCAAAATGTGGCAGAAGGAATGAAGGTCTCCAGGCTCCCATTTTTTACCACCACCAAGGGACTCTGTGAGTGTTCCAACAGGAGGCAATCATGGCACACGCCAATGTAGCTATTAAAAGTTTTTATGGCTGCATCCCCAAAAGACTTATTTGCCTCTCTAGTCTCCCTCTACTGTCACTCTATTCAAGCGGACTTTAAAAATGCTGTGTACTTCGGGAATAAGTGTCGACATGAGGCTCAGCAAAACATGCACTTAAAATGCACCTTCCATCCCCACGGAAGCGTGTTTTCTTTCCCTGGATCTTTTTCTCCCTGCCCCCTCTCTTGTTCAAAGGAAAAATAGCCATCGGTTCTCTGTTCGTCTCCCAGATCTCTGTCCCCCGAAATGGCTTCCTATACTGGAAAAGGCAGTGGCTGCAGCGATCAGCCAGGCAATCGTTTGCTCATTCACTCTTAGCACTTTCACAGATCACTGTCAAAATCCACCCAGTAGAACAGTGGTGACTGAAGCAATACACCCACTTCACGCCTGATAACAATGTTGCAATTCTCCACAATTCTGGCTCTTTGAAAGTTCTGAGCTTTATAAAGGGAAGGGAAGCTGCTGCAGTTCTGGGAAATGTGTGAATGTGTTACTGCTGTGTGTGCAGGTGGCAATCCCCGCCCCTTTTGCCATGGAGCATCCCCAAGGTAAATGCTACGAGGAGAACCCACACCTTCCAAAAAGAGCGCTGAAACTCTTCTTTAAAGGGCACATTTTTTGTCGTGGGTTTTCCTACTTTTGTAATGCTGGAAGCTTGTTGAAAACCCTGGCATGGGGGTGCTCAGGGGCAAAATAAAATTTTTAGAAGACTTTAAATTGCTTGGGGATGCACCCTATATGTCATTGCATCCTGAGAATAGGATGGGGTGCAGGGGTTCCAGAAACTTTCATATCAGGACCCATGGAGGTATTGCCAAGTTTAGCACAGGGCATTGCAAGGACACTGAAGGCTTTGGGAACAAAGACGAAAAGGAGGGATTGGAGGAAGGATCGTATCAATATTTCTGACGCCTTTTAATGGCTTGCTAAATCAGTTTGGGGAGCTGAATCCCAGACAAATTTGGCTTTGATTTCATTCTGAATGGAGGCCTCTTCTCCATGCATTCAAAGGGGAAATGCAATCAGGATATCATATATCAAGAGCCCGATCCAAAGGAATTGGATTATGCCAACATTAAAAAAAAATGAATACTAACAGATGTCACAGAATCAGCTCTGGATGAAGAAGCCAATCTATGGATGAATCACAGGTCCTTATGTTGAATTGCAGTTCTTTGAATATTGTGTTTAAGCAAAAAAAGAAAAATCTCTGAATCAGACTTGTGGATGTAATCACTCTCTTAAGTATATTAGATATTCAGAAGTGGATGGCCATATTTTCTTAGGGGAAAGGGAGTTCATTTACACGGCAGAATTGCCTGAATGTGGGACATTTCTATTTGAAATGAATGTTCAAGAGGATGTCTGATTGCACGTCTACACAGTTTTGCCCTTTACATGAGCTCTATTAACTCCTGCCCCCCAAGAGTACACATACGGAAATACTTGTATCTGTGGCTCAGTTTAAAACTTTCCTTTTTTTTTTTTGTATACTGATATTCTATTGTTTTTTGTGCTGATATCAAAACACACACAGCGGATGTGTTCACACCTAAGCTATAATTCAGCTTCAGCCCACTTTCAGAATGGAAGAAAAGATCAGCAAAGTGACTCATCATTTTCCACATTATCTAACCCCAAAGGTGGAGTTTCTGAGTTACACAAAGTCAAAAGCAAACAAAGTCACTTTGCCAAAATGTTATCTCACTCTTAAAGTGGACTGAAGCTGGATTAAAACATAGGTGTGAGCACAGCCAGTGTGTGTGAGAGAAATTCTGTGCCCCTCTCTGTAATCCATGTTCTCAACTATCTACATGCCCACGTTCCAGGTATAAACATTTGGTGCTCTTAAGAACTTCCAACTCCTATTAAAAACAGTAATGGAAATATATTATGTCTCATTCAGTAACACCTTTTGTAGATCCATCTAGTCCAGGAACATGAGCCAAGTCATTTTTCAGAATTGTTTTGAGCTATAGCAGCTGCTCTTGATTCTGGACTGCTTTTTAGACACCATCCTTTCAGGCTCTTTGCAAAGAATTGTGGGAACCTATAGGGCCCGGTAGACAACCACCTCCACCTTCATTTGACCTTTGAGTCTCCTCTCAGTCCCTAACAGGAAGTCATCTATCTTTAATCCTGCAGAAACCATTTCAAGGTCTCCTTGCTAGAGGAGAGAAACATCTCCTGGACATTGTGCAAATGTTCATGGTGGCTAGGAGTCAAATCAATGGTTGAGTTAGGGAACAGACATGCAGCAGATATACATACACAGTTCTGATCCCAATAATAATCCCATGCATATTTAGAGTTGCTGTGGAAAGTATCCTGCTGCAGCAGCCATCCCTCAAGGCTTGAGGGCAGCTGCTCCACCTCAATTGTTGGATCATGGGTTAGGGTCAGAGTTGGGGTTAGGATTAGGTGTAAGGTTGGGGTTAGGGCTGGGGTTAAGATAAGGGTTAGGGTTAGGGTTGGGGTTGAGGTTGGGGTTGGGGTTAGGGTTACGATTGGGGTTAGGGTTAGGGTTGAGGTTGGGGATAGGCTTAGACTTAGGTTTAGGATTGGGGTTAGGATTAGAGTTGGGGTTGGGGTTAGGGTTGGGGTTGGGATAAGGGTTAGGATTGGGGTTAGGGTTAGGGTTGGGGTTAGGGTTAGGGTTGGGGTTGGGGATAGGCTTAGACTTAGGCTTAGGTTTAGGATTGGGGTTAGGATTAGAGTTGGGGTTGGGGTTGGGGTTCAGATAATGGCTAGGGTTAGGGTTAGGGTTAGAGTTGGGATTGGAATTAGGGTTAGGCTTAGGCTTAGGGTTGGGGTTGGGATTAGTGTTGGGTTTAGGTTAAAATTAAGGATAGGATTAGTGTTAAGGTTTATTTGAGCCAGTTTGGCCCTGTGGTTAGAGTCCAGACTGGGTATGTGCACGTATATTCGTATCATTCAAAATTTGTATGAATTTGCCCAAATTTGAATATTTGAATCCAAATCCAGTGTTGTCACATTCAGACACTGACATTAAAATTCGAATCAAATGTTTTGATACATTTGTATGAAGCTTCTTATGGGATTCATATGGGATTCATATGCTGTTTGTAAGCATTCTTATGGGATTTGAATGGGATTGAAAATTTGTATCAAACACAAATACTACCACAATTGAAGGGATCTATTCGAACTAATATGAATTTTCTTGTGTTCAGTTTGATACAAATCAAGTATAAAAAACAAATTTGTGCACATCACTATGCCATACTCGTTTATCATAGTCAGTACGTTCGATTATGCACTTCTCCATGAAGCCATGACCTTGGGTTAGCTACAGCACTGTTGTTAGCAGCTTTGAGTCCCCTTAAATAGATGAGGAAAGTGGGGTAGAAAAGCCAAATCTCCTCCTCCTCCTAGTGGTTAGGGAGCCAGATTCTTATCTGGGAATACCGAGTTCGATTCCGCCCTCCCCCACAAAGCCAGCTGGGTGACCTTGGGCTAGTTACAGCTCTCTTCTGAGCTCTCACAGCTTCACCCACCTCACAGGGTGTTCTGTTGTGGGGAGAAGAACAAAAAGGCTTTTAATAAAAAGTATTTGAGTCCCCTTAAATGGGTGAGAAAAGTGGGGTAGAAAAGCCGACTCTCCTCCTCCCCCCCCCCATCCATCCCTAACCCTAGCCCATCACTAACTGGTTCTACAGTTGCATTTGGCTGAGCATTTTTTCTTCTAGGCCCCTTTTATGTTCATGTACCAGTGCCTCCTCTCTCCTGCTTCTATCATGAAAGGGCCAGCCAAGTCGGCTTGCAGCAAACTTTGCACTTCAGTGGCCAATTAGAATAACAAAACAAATCATTTCCCTAACTCCTCAGTCTTCTATGGGTTGCAAAATCCAAGCGCGGTTCCGGTGCGTTAAGCGATGCCTGCAAACGGCTTCTTTTAGCATCACAAATGAACACAATAATGCCTCCTGCTTTTGGAACGTGTTGCTTAATAAACAGCTGCTAAGACAGGTGCTGTGTTTAATCAGCCACAGAAAGCTATTTATTGTGTTGTAAAAGAAGAATTATGCAAAGATCTCCTTTCAGGATGCGTGAACAGAAGCGAAAGATATAACACCAATCAAAATATGGGAGGGTTATAAATGCCATTTGCATCGTATCATTTGCCAGACTTGTTCATTGGCGAAAAGTTCAAGTTAAACATATTTGTCTAAGGGGTACTGTAGCATGATATCCTCCAAGATATTTCTGTTATGGAAAGATGCTTTTCATTGACAAATTTAAGGTAAATAGGAAGGTTGACTTTGCCACGTCATGGCTAGAATTGCACTGGCTGCCGATTCGATACCCAGCCCAATTCAAGGTTTTGATTCTGACTTATAAGGCCCTAAATGACTTGGGCCCCCAAATATCTAAAGCTGTCTTTCCCAAACTATGGGTTGGGACCCATCTTTAGGAAATTTAACCGTATTTGAAATAACTTTTTTGATGTAATTATTTAATTAAGTAATTAAAAAATTGTATTAAAACTTTGTTATTTGAAAAGTCCTTTATTCATATTGGTAATGGTTAAATTTCCTAGAGGTGGGTCCCGAGTTGGTAAACTTATATTAGATGGGTCGTAGCCCAGACAACTTTGGGAACCACTGATCTAAAGGAACGAGTTCTCCCATATCGACCTGCACGTGCCTTAAGATCAAGCTGTGAGGCCCTCCTGGTTGTCCCACCACCTTCAACAGTGAGGTTGGTGGGCACCCGGGAGAGCCTTCTCTGTGATGGCCCCCAGACTATGGAATAGCTTCCCCCTTGAGGTGCATCATGCCCCTTCCTTATATATATTTAGGAAGGCGATGAAGACGCAGCTCTTTGCCCTGGCCCTTGGCTGAACTGCTTATGTTTCCCCCCAGTACAGACACCATTATTTTAAACATATTGTGTATTGTTTTATATTTGTTGAATTCTTTTTAAAAAGTCTTTCAATTTATACTGTGTTTTAATCTGTTTTAAGGTTGTTACCTGCTTAGAGACCTTCGGGTATGGGGCGGGATAGAAATGTAAATAAATAAATAAATAAACAATAAATAAATAAATAAATAAATAAAACCCCCATGAGGCCGAGACCAACAAACCAATTGTGATTCATTGTTGAGTAAACAAGGGAACTTTCTGTACTTGCTGGTATTCCTTACTAGGTGTATGCACAAAAATTCAAACTTCGAATTTCGACATTCGGATTCAAATTGAATGTCCATGAATTCAAATTTTGGATCTATTTATTCAAATAATCTAGACATCTGCATGTGTACGGGGTTGTACATGATGTGTACTTGCACATACTATACGCATCTTTCCTGCATTTGTACGACAGATGTGTCAATGGCTACTAGAACGAATGCCTAGGTGCATCTTCCAGGCTGGGGGGGGGGGGACTGGGGCGCTTCTAAGGCCATCTGCTGGGACTCGAGAGCAGGAGAAGGTTTGTCCTTGTCTCTGCTTGAGATGCCCATGAGCATTTGGTGGCCACTGTGTGCAACAGGATGCTGGACTAGATGGGTTGTGGCCTGATCCAGCAAGGCTTCTCTTATGTTCTTATGTTCTTATGTTCTTATGTATGCATTTGCATGGATCTGTATGGGATGAAAACAGGTTGCATACTGGATAACTATGGGATGCAAAACCAAAAACCAGACAAAAAATGGTTCTGCCAAAAAAATTTTTAAAAGTCATAAACAGGGTAAAATAAGTCCCTCTTGCAAATATAATAAAATGCAAATATATAAAGAAATAACTGAATTCTAAAGCAGAGAAGCCAATATTGTTATTTCTTAACTGAACAGAGTCCCATTGTGTGAGCTGTGTATATATTTTTATATATATTATTTTACTTTGAATACCTATAGACCACTGAGGAAGACTATAGTCGAAATGCATCTGGCCTTTTGCTTTTAAATTTGGAATATTATTTGATTTAGATTGTATTCAGTATTTGTATACTTTTCAGTGGGGTATTGTTACCCTTTTAGTAATTATATTAGCTTCTCTGCTTTAGAATTCAGTTATTTCTTTATATTTTGTTTTTTTATTATATTTGCAAGAGGTACCATTTTACCCTTATTTTATTTATGACTTTTTAAAAATTTTTTGGCAGAACCCTTTTTTGTCTGGTTTTTGGTTTTGCACCTTGGGGTTTTTTGCCTTGGGAATTTGTGTCGGTTTAGATTGTAAGCCTGAGGGCAGGGACCTGTCTAAGATTAATATAATATTGTAACCCGCCCTGAGACCTTCGGGTATAGGGCGGGATAGAAATACAACCAAACAACCAAACAAACAAACTATGGGATGCATACAGACATGTAGGGATGGATACGGTATGTGCAATGACATGTATGGGCACATATGAATGTTGTCAACATTCGTAAGTGCAAATCTGAATAAAAAATTTGAACGAATAGATTTGAATTGGTTTAATTTGAATTGAATTTGGTTTAATTCAAATTTTAAAGATTCAAATCAAATCGTATCAAATTTTCAGATATTTGATTCGAATTGAATCGAATCCCGAAAATTGCATTTGTGCACACCCCTATTCCTTACTGAGCCAGTTTGGTCTTGTTTATTAGGGAGCTGGACTCTTATCTGTGTTCGATTCCACACTCCTCCATGAAGCCAGCTGGGTGACCTTGGGTGAGTCACAGCTCATTTTCTGAGCCCTCACAGCCCCACCTACCTCACAGGGTGTTCTGTTGTGGGGAGAAGAACAGAAGATTTGTCAGCCATTTTTAGTCAACTTGAATGGGTGAGGAAAATGGGATACCCAGCCCAATTCAAGGTGTCCTGACTTACAAGGCCCTAAAAAATTTGGGGCCCAAATACCTAAAAGGAATGCCTTCTCACATACCAACCTACCTGTGCCTTAAGATCTGGAGCCGAGGCTCTCCTGGTTGTCCCACTGCCCTCAATAGTGAAATGGCTGGGCACCCCGGAAAGGGCCTTCTCCATAATGAACCCCAGTTTATGGAATAGGCTCCCCCTTGAGCTGCATCACACCCCTTCTCTGTATATATTCAGGAAGGTGGTAAAGACACACCTCTTTGCCCTGGCCTTTGGCTGACGTGATTATACTCCCCCCCCACGGCAGATACTATTGTTTTAATGTTTAGGGTGTTGTTTTGAATATGTAGAATATTTTAAGTGTTTTTATGTACATGATTGTTTTCAATATATATCAGACTGTAATTTGTTGTTTTAAAGGTTGTTACCGACCCTGAGACCTTCAGGTATAGGGCAAGATAGAAATATAAATAATAAAATAGAATGTAAAAGCCAACTCTTTTCCTCCCCCTCCCCTCCCCTACTCCCTTACTCATCTTCCCCTTCCTCCTCCATCTCTTTAGAGAGAACACTGGCAGCTGCCAACTCCCTAATGTACTGAATGGAATCCTATTGGGGAACATATATTTATATTTTTCTCACCCAAAGAGACACCGAGACAGGTCTACACTGTAGACAGCTGACTGTGCAGTCAGCCTTCAACAGAATTCCAAAGCAGGGTGAACCCTGCCTGTCTTGCATCACCTCCACCATGGGCCTATATCCCAGAAAAGAGAACTGCCATTTGCCTGAAAGTGGAGACTATGGAAGGTCCCAAGTGAGGCCTGCCATAGTCTGCATTAGCTTGTGGCCAGCAGACTGCTCTCCTGACATGTATTCCAGAATAAGGCCAAGTGCAGAAAGGGCCCAGGTTGCCCCTTGTTATGCCATTGGTCTGGATGGATTTGACGTTGCTGACGTCCAGGTCCACTTTCCCCTGTCATCAAGGCAACCACAACCTCTGTCTTGAGGAAAGCGTGGCGCTTCCTGAGAGAGGTTTCACAGCCAAACTTCCTGGTGATGTTGTGGTTGCAGACAATGTAGATCCTGAGGCCTATTTGCACTTAGGTTGGTAGTCAATAATTAGTGAACTTCTGGTAGAAAGCATCCACACGTGGAGTAGACTGTTACAGCCTCCAAGCTTCCCCAGAAGTTCACTAATTGTTCATTAATTGTTGCGCCACACCTTTACCAACACGGACCAGAAGGTTACCTGAAGTGTCCGACAGTGCGACCATTCACTCTTCTCCCAGTTCCTCATGGTCAGTGGGTGGGGGAGGCAGTGTCCACACAGCTGTGGTGGCATTGGTGGCCGTGATCGATCGCTGACCTCTGATGCAACTGGACCACTGATCCCCAGGAGTGGCGTATGGTCACTGAGTCGCGAGAGAGACATTTGATCAGCAACCGAGTACCATACCATACCATTTTTATTTGTATACCGCCTTTCCAAAAGAAAACTCTGCCCAAGGCGGTTTACAACAAACAGAATATATACAATGCAAATACAATCATCACATAAAAAAAAATACAGCAAATAAGAAAATAAATTTCAATAACAAAAACATCAAATATAAATCATAAACAAGATACAAAATTCTAATAATAAGCTATGTAATCTAAAAAACTAGAATACACAGTATCAAATAAAAAATAAACCATAAGGCCAATTCATGCAAAACAATTCAAATACCGAAGGAGAAACTGAACCAAAACCGCAGCACCAACCCAGGTAGAGGGGAATGCGAGTTCAATCACTTTTGGGAAGCTCTCCTCCTGAGAAGTACGAATGGTCCACCTTTACCAGACGTTTACCAGCCCTAGTTCACGGCAGCTTAATCAGCTAAGTGCAGAAAGGCCCCTGCTTTGTGGACACTTCTGGAGTCAAGGGGTGCTTCCGCATTGGCTGTAAAAACATATATAAGAACACATACAAGACACATTAAGACTTACCTTCTGCACAGGAGACCAGAGCCAGGACTCTTAGAGGATGCCGCTTCCGCACTTCAGTGAGCAAGATCTGACCCTAATTGGGTCTTGCCACTGAAAGATCTGGCCTCCAGGAAGACCTCAAAAATTAGGTCTTCCATCCAGCCCTTTGCCTCGATCTGGTCCGAAGCAGGACACTTCTGCACGTGGAGAGGTGAGGGGCTGGATGTGCCAGCAGCTGCCATTTTGGGAAGGGCAGAAGCTGGCCGGTTTGCCTCCTTCCGCCCTTCCCCTGCACCTCAGCAGAAATACGCCATGACTGGCAGCTGCATGCTCCAGACCCATGGCTCTGGGGACGGCGGCAGCTGCACAGGAGGCCGGATCCCCTTTGGAATTTGTGCTGTGGCCTCTGCACAGCACCCAGGGGATCCATCCAGCCCGATCCATCCTCCCAGCACATGTGTGGATGCGCGGGGCCTCCGAGGATCCGTCCCTATTTGCGACGATTCCTCAGGAGGTCAGATCACCGAGAAACAGATTTCCTTAAATCCGTTTCTCTGCGGCGGGTGCGGAAGCACCCAGGATGCTATGAAACTGTCACCACCGCTTTGAACCAGCACAACCTTCAATAAAATCTTTCAGTTCACCTAGATGAAATATTTCCACCCAGGAACGTCAGCTTCGGGATAGGCAATCTAACATCTCTCCCCATTACGATAAGGATGGCTCAGTTACCTAGGCTCCGTTGTGCACAAAGCTTTTCCAAATGTTCCCATCTGCATTAGGTCGGCTGGTTACGGATATAACGTCGTAGCTAATGAAAAACAGCTGCTCGTTAGCCAGGAGGAAGCCATGTCGAATGTTTAGAGATATAATTATTTTCACTGTTCCCATTCCCTCCACTATTATAAGCAAATTATATTATTATCAAATCATGTCCGATCCCATCTAAGATTGCACATTTTAAAAATGAATGTGGTTCATTAACAATGTGATGAATATTTAAGCAGGTTCATGGTGCATTATGAACTCGCTTTGATTTTTTTTTTTTTGAAGTTGAAAAACCCCAATATATGTTGTTAATATTTCAGAGACAAAGATGGCAATCTCGAAGTGCTGCAGTTTCATCATTGTTTTTAAATATATTATTCCAGTCCCAGGGTCACATCTCCATTTCAGCAGCTTTCTACTCTATTAGCAGTTCCACCATCCACGTTTCAAAGGAAGCCACTGTTTTCTTTTATGTGTCTTTTGGAATGTTGTCATGGCGTGTTCCTCACCCAACCCTCTGCTGCTTGAAGCCACTCAGCCCGGCTCTGTTTACTGCAGCCCCGGGTCAGCAGGCACCACGCCCTGGTAAACTCTTCCTTTCTGTTGCAAACTATCAATGGCAAAGGCTTCTCGCGTTATCCAATTGCTGGCCCCTGTTGTGATAACCTCCCTGCCACCAATGTGATAACTGTGAAGGCGTCAAGTGACCCCAGAAGGGTCCCCAAAAATGGTGCATGAGACAGGATTGTTCCAGGAAAGAACCAGCAATATTTATTACGTTTTTACCTGCAGGGACGCACAGATAGGTGCGTCTCTCCTTCATCATCAGATAGTAACACTCAAATTAATATGGTTCTCAATATACAGTAGCTGGGTGGAGACAGAGAGGGATAGGCTGTAACTTCTGCCCTGCCCCAGTTTTCTATACTTGAAAACATAAGTTTCAAGAGATAAGGAACTTCTGACATAAGCAAAAGGAGAGCAAGAGAGAGAGAGTTGAAAACAACTTTTATCCCTTCTTATTAGTTTTGCTTATGATCAATACATTGCAAGCATTTATATTATAATTCTTGCTCAAAGAAAAATACCTTTTCTGTCCCATTAGTCTTGCTCCTAATTTGGACAGCCTCTCTTCTGTCATTCTGCTAGCCTTGAGTTTCTTGAAGCTAAAGTACCAAATATTTTACACCTCACTAATAATTAGCACCTAGTCTTTGTATGTGCACTTAAGAGGCGTTTTAGCCGTCTTGTAGGCGTATCCTACAAGACAGCTAAAGGGAGTTGCAAACAACTTTTTAGCTGTTAGATTATTCCCTATGAATGGTAGAGAGTACCATTATATTTATATTTTTACTCTGATATTAAAGTTCTAACTTAACACAAGCGGTATAATACAGAAGCAGATTGCATTAATTAAAGTTCTTTTATTTCATCTAATTCTCATAACCACACCCTTTTGCTGACTAGTTTTGTAAGTGTAAATTATCTTCTCCTTTGCCTCCTTTGCCTGCCGTTTGGGTTCAAAAGATAAGATAAAGACCACAGGCAGGCAGGCATTAACTTGGAGGGAAGAGTTCAGCTTTAGCCTAGAAATGTCAAACATTCATTCAAGCTGAAGTTTTAAATTTAATAATAAATGCAATTAATTTATTCACCTCTGTAATTAATTTATTCACCCCTACAACTGGGCAAATTCGTCTCACCGCTGCCACCAATGTGATAACCTCCCTTTCACCAGGGACACCGGCCACCTGCTTAAGCGTAGCACATCACTATTCCAGCGGCAAGGGGTATCCAAATGCCGAGTAGTAGAGGGCACTCTGGCGCAAAGTTAACTTG
This sequence comes from Aspidoscelis tigris stejnegeri, assembly GCA_023333525.1. Lineage (NCBI taxonomy): Eukaryota > Metazoa > Chordata > Lepidosauria > Squamata > Teiidae > Aspidoscelis > Aspidoscelis tigris. The sequence continues at coordinate 5,905,262 of JALMGA010000004.1, read as the reverse complement.
TAACCGTACCCCACTTGAACTGCTATCCGGAATAACCACTTCGCTCTGCTGTAGATATAGACAAGATAAGTATTTATTAAATACAGCACTGGATAATATAAAGTAAGCAATAAGCAAAACCAAAAGATGCAGCTTAATTCAGCTTCAGTTGAAGTAATGAGAATAAATGTAGCATTTGCCTCTCTTGTCAGCTTAGTTGACTGCAAGGTTCCTAATTCAATCTTAATAAGTCCCTGTTGCAAAATAGTCTGAGCTTCAATAGTCAAAATCAAGCCTCTGTTCCTCTTTCGTTCCTTAACACTTCCTTGTCTGAGCTAAGGACAGTGATGGTGCATCCAGGCAGCTACCAACTCCTCTGAGCCGCAGCTCCTGGTAAGCTGACAGGCAGTCCAGTCTACAGCCCTCACCTCCCGCTAGCCCTGAAAGCCTGCAGAAGGCCCTTTTGTCTAGGTAGAAACAGCAAAAGGCAAAATCTGCTTGAGCCCTTGGCTCTCCAGCTAGGCAAAATCCTCTGCCTGCCTTCCGGAGGAAAACTTCCCCTACCAAAGCAGCTTCTCGCCTAAGCTAAGATCTCTGCTTCTCTATACAAGCAACTGTCTGCCCCTCTACAGTAGGCTTCAGCCCTTGTTGCCCTGCTAGGCAAACCTGCCTGCAGCTTTCACCTGCAGCAAACTACTGCCTATTCCCTACCTGGAACAGAGGGAAGTGCTCTGCTTCCCTGCTAAGGCAGCTGCTGGCTTCCCAGGCCCCAGCCCCTTCAGCTCTGCCCTGCTCTCACCCAGGGAGTCAGAAAAACAAGCGAAGCTCTCAGCTCCTTCCCAAGGCACACCAGCCCTACTTCAGACCCAGGAGGAGATTCCTCTCTCCTCCTTTTCCCTCCTGCTCAATTTCCAGCTAGGAAACCCAACAAGAACAGGGGAGCCTCCTGCTTCTCTTGAGGTTCTCTCCCCTCTCCCTAGGGAGTTCCCAAACCTCCCTCTCTGCTCCATTAGCCAACAGCACGTGGTGGGATGGCTGTCAGGAGTTTTGCTAGCTCCTATCCTCTTTCTTGCTCTCACCCACCCACACTCAATTCAGCATGTCGGCAAGCTTTATAGGGGCTTGTTTGGAGCCTCCTATTAAGAACCTAAGAGAAGCCTTGCTGGATCAGGCCACAGCCCATCTAGTCCGGCATCCTGTCGCACACAGTGGCCCACCAAATGCTCATGGGCATCTCAAGCAGAGACAAGGACAAACCTTCTCCTGCTCTCAAGTCCCAGCAGATGGCCTTAGTAGTGCTCCAGTTCCTCCCACCCCCCTCAGCCTGAAAGATGCATCTAGGCATTCGTTCTAGTAGCCATTGATACATCTGTGGTCCATAAATTTGTCTAACCCTACATTAAAGCCATCTAGACTAGTAGCTGTCACCACCTCTTCCGGCAGTACATTCCATAAGCCACATTCCGCCTTCTATTGGTCCCTCAGGATCAGGTGATCCTCTCTGATGGTGGGAACTCCTCCCTTTCACCCCTTCTCCCTCCTGGGCTCCAGAAAGCTCGGGAAATGGCTCAAAAAGGGCGGGAAAAATAGCAAAAAAAACCACCACGCAGTTGTTCCCTGTGGGCTTTTGCAAGCCCTGGGATCATCACACCTATGTCCTCTCCCTTTTACTCTTAAAGGAACGGTAACCGTAATGAGATCTCTCGCCTCAACAACACACAGGAGCTTTTAAAGAGAAATGACAAAAAATGCTTTATTGGTTACGACTTCTTAACAAGGCACACGATCTTCAGTCTTTGTTTCTTAACTGTCAACACTACTTATATTCATCAACACTTAGAATACTCAGGACTCGTCTACCCAGATTCCCTCCCGAATAGAACAATAGCCCCGTTCCTTTCTGCCCACCCCACAGTGAGTTACCCCAGGCAAAGAACCTCTGACACTCACTTCCAGAGCTTTTATAGTCTCTGCCCCACTGCTCTCCAGCTCTGATTGGTTCCTCTACTGAGCTACATTACCCCTCCCTCTGGAACACTGTAAGCCACGCCCCTCAACCACTCAATAACAGTTATCCCACATCTATACCTATCTCTGACTAACTTACCTCTCAGCCACCTTCCCCCATTCCAGAATGTTCAGCCTGCAAGGGAGGAGGGATGTCCTGAAATGTACACCCAAGGTCATTTCTGCTTAGGGCAAAATATTTATCCCCTGGACAGATTCCATACACATCTTGTGCATATCCATATGCATCTGTACAGATACTACAGGATGAAAATGGGATCCATACGGGATGAAAACGTGATGTTTACTGATGCATATGTATGTGTATGAGATTTGTGTCATTGGATACATATAGAATATTTGTACAAATAGATACGAGTGTATTTGTATCGGTTCAAATGTCCAGATTTTCAAATGGCATGTCAAAAATTGCATTTGTGCACACCCTAATAACAAAGGTTTAGACGAAGCTTGAAAATCTCATGCCATCTCACTAGTCCTTCATATGCTACAGTCACCGCACAGCAAAGTAGCTAAAAGTCTGTACATTCAAATATTCAATTTGAATTGAATTGAATGTCAAAAATGGCACTTGTGCACTCTCCTAGGCCCTGTCCCCATGCAATTGAAAGTCTGCTGGAACTCTTCTTTTGCCTCTGAGCGTCCCCATTCCAGGCTTTACAAGGCGCTTAGGGAGCTTAGGAAAGTGAGACACCCGCGATAAAATACGTGCACTTTAAAGAAGAGTTCCAGCGCTCTTTCGGCGATTCGCGGGTTTTGCTCGCTATATCTGCCTTGAGGACGCTCCGTGGCAAAAGGGGCGGGGATTGCTTGCCTGCACACACAGCCAAAAAGCAGTCACACATCTGAGAAATGCAGCAGGTTCGCTTCCTTTCCTTTGTAAAAAGAGCCAGAATTGCTCAGAATTGCAACATTGTTATCAAGTGATCTGTGAAAGCCTTAAAAGAGAATGAGTGAAGGATCGCGCTGCCGATGCCTGCAGCCGCTGACTTTGCAGGGACGGAAAGCCTTTTCTAACAGAGAACTGAGTGAAAGTAAGTGCTGAAAATGAATGAATGAGCGATCATCTGCCTTTGCTAGGGGAAGCTGTTTCAGGAGACGGAGATCTGGCTATTTTTCCTTTTAACAAGAGAGGGGGCGGGGGGGGGGAAGATGCGGGGAAAGGAAACAGGCTTCCTTGGGGACGGAAAGTCCGTTTAGATCGCGGCTACCATGGGGACGCTTATTCCGGAAGTGGAGGGGACTATTAAAGTCAGCTATAACAGAGTGACGGCAGAGGAAGCCGAGAGGAGCTAATAAGTCTTTTGGGGACAGGGCCCTACTGATAAGTCTCCAGGAGCATGGGGCTTAGTGTAACGTGTACTAGTGTTCCCAAGGGTGAATGCTAGTATACATTAGTCTGTCACCCACTGTTCCCATCCAGTGGACAGAATACCAAGTGCAAAAGCAGCTCAGATTCTAGTTGTTTGTTTTGTTGATGGCAACACCTTTTGGAGGATCATATTATATGGGCAGGACAAATGAGAAACAAGGCAAAGAGATCTTTCAGTTCACCCTACTCCTCAAGTTTCTGAAAATACTAAAAATATCTAATCAACTGAACATCTAACTTGGCGTTTCACCTGCCCTGCATCTTACTCCAGCTGTGTTACACCTTCTTCCCGGGAGATAAAAAGAGGAAAGAGATGCTCACTCCCAACTCGGCCTTTCACCTGCCCTGCACCTACTCCAGCTGTGCCACACCTTCCTCTGGGGAGATAAAAAGAGGGAAGAGACGCTCACTTCCATCTCAGTGTTCCTGGAGGTTGGTATGAAGAAAAACGGACACTTAATCCACCTCTGTGTTCCACTGGGCCACGTCTTCCTCCTGGGAGCTAAAAAGGGTAGAGGAGGCATTGCTTATGATGTCTTATTTACCGAGATTGATTTTTACTTGTTGTTGTATTGATTTGTTGTATTCTTTGATGCGACGGTTATTTATTGAGATTGATTTTTTACTCGTTGTATTGATTTGTTGTATGCTTTGTATTGGTATGCTTGGGCAAAATTTTCTTTTGGAAAGGCGGCACACACATAAAAATGGAAATGGAAATTAATCAATGCATGAAACATGAACGTGGTTATCAGCATTGACCTTTCTTTTGCAGGAGAACAGGAGGGGAGGAGAAATTCAATGGCTAGAACATCACAAACAATGATTCTTTTTGATGTGTTTTATTTAGTGCTTTATTTTTGGCAACTACTTCTTGTCTAGGATCAGAGACCGTAAGACTGTTCAGATTTTTCTGGTTACTTCTAAGAAGTGTGGGAAGAAAAGACTGTATTTTGTACTCCCAATCAACTTCACCAAGTGACTCCAAGTTCAGGCAGTAGAGATGACGAATTCCTCTTCACTCATGGTTCTTTCATGGTCTTCTCCCTCCCTTATGATCACTTCTGAGAAATAATGTCAAATCTGGGCTTCACGCTCAATTGCCAAAAGCACGTGGCTGCTTCTGTTCACTTGTTACAAAAATAGGGCTTACTGATGTGATAGATGTGGAATGCTAAGCCAGTCCTCGGAATTTCTGTTAGTGGTCTCCTAACATGTGCCACAACGGGCACAAGAGAGCATTTGATCAGCCCAGTGGGTTGCACTGGATAGGCCTGAAACTAGTGGAAATTGAATCTCGGGATGGGCTTTAAAATTGGAATGATAGCATGTGGTGACAGTAACTTAAATTGGATGTTCGGTTTGAATCAAACTCGATTCGTATTGGTATGTATTGGATATGTATCATAAACGTATCAATATGCATGGGATATCAGATATTTGTACAAATTCATACAAATATTTTTTTCAGATATTATTATTGTGTTGGACTTTTAAACTTTTACTGGTTTTAGTATTTTATACAGTTTTGATATGTATGTTTTAAATGTTGTGAGCCTCCCAGAGACTCTTGGGTATGGGGAGGGATATAAATATAAATAAATAAATAAATAAATAAATAAATAAATAAATAAATACATTCGTATTGAATAGGATCCTACCACATTCGAAGGGGGTCTATTCAAACAAATACAAATTCAATTCAATATGAATCGGATGCAAAAAACAAAAACAAAACAAAACAAAAACACCATTTCTGCACATCCTTAGCCGTGTCATAAGAGGAACCCTGCTGGATCTGGCTATGACCCATCTTGTCCAGCATCCTGTCCCACAGAGTGGCCCATGGGTATTTCAAGCAGAAGACAAGGGAAAACCTTCACCTACTCTCAAATCCCTACAAATGGCCTTAGGGGCATTCTGAATGCCCCCTCCCAGCCTGGAGGATGTACCTAGGCAACCATTCTAGTAGCCATTGGTACACCTGTCATCCATGAATTTGTCGAACCCTTTTTATAATCCATCTGATTTGGTTGCTGGGACCACCTCTTCTGGCGGCTAATTCCATAGGTGGATGACCATGGTCATGGTCACGATGGTAATGGCCAGATGCATGGCCAATGTTGCCGCAACCACTCCAATGCAACCCAGATGGTCCACGCTGGATCATCTGCACTTGAAGTGTTGGTTGTCTGGTTGAGAAGTACACTTGGATGTGAACCATGCTACCTAATGGCAAATAGCCAGAAAGGTGGAAGACATCCAAAAGGGGGTGGGGGTAGGAATAAATTAATATTTGTAAAGCTCAGGCAAGAGCTTTTTTCGTTGCAACAGGAATTCCCAAGGCCCCATTTTATTCCACAGGAAATGAGCAATATTGATTTTTAAAATGGTACTAGGCCTCCTCTGATTCTGCTGCTTTTGGTGGAGCAAAAACTTCAATGCAGTGAGGGCTCACAGCTTTAAAATTAACCAGTGTAATCCTTTGATGCAAACAGCTTGGGTACAAAAGGGCATGCATTAAAATTAAAAGCTGATTTAATTTGATCCCTGTGGAAATATTTTCTCTCTAAAAGCTAGCAAAATGTTTCATTGCGGAAAAGTGTTAAAGTTCTGGGGGCATCGATAGGCCTACAAAATTTGCATTCTTATGCTAATAGAGCTGAAATGTAAATCTGAGATGGTGCTTACAGGATGAGAAGGATATATCAAGATTGGTATCTTCCTTCTGTAGCTCGAGAAGGAAGATATGAGCTGATTTGCAAGAGCTCAAGATAATAACAAACCCGATGGGATCTGATGCTTAGTGCTTTGCAGATGCTGTCCAAATGTCAGCTTGTGACGTTCACATGAAGGCTAGGCAGCAGAGCAGTGGCTTTGTGAGCTTTAGGAGTGCTGTGATTGACAGGAGGGGCGGAGCACCAGCAGAAACCACGCCAGCCTGCCGAAAATGGACCAATCACAGCTGCCAAATCATGGACTATTTAAGCAGGCAGACAAGGCAGCTCGCAGTCTCTCTGGGTGCTTCTGGACTGGACCTTCGAAATACGTATCTATTACATCCGTATTTTGGAAATCTGTGGTAAGTAGATCCATATCCAGTAGATACGGATCTGCTACCACCCCTTCTATCTGCACAGGTGATGGAAAGAGGGATTTAGATCCGGATTTGAGTTGGGTGCAGTGCGGAAGAAGAGGAAGAGGAAGAAGAAGTTGGTTTTTCTAGCCTGCTTTTCTCACCCATTTAAGGGGACTCAAAGCAGCTGACAAAGCTTCTGTTCTTCTCCCCACACCAGACACCCTGTGAGGTAGGTGGGGTTGTGAGAGCTCAGAGGAGAGTTGTGACTAGCCCAAGGTCACCCAGGTGGCTTGATGGGGGAGGCCAGAATCAAACCAGGTATTCCCAGATAAGAATCTGGCTCCCTAACCAGTAGACCAAACTGGCATAGCACCCACCTCAATCCGGATCTCTGGAGGCCTTCCCCTGGCTCGCCATGATTGACTCCCCTGGAGCCGAGCATGGCGAGCCGGGGGACTCCTATTTCGGGGCTCCCCCTTACCCCAGAAGCCACAGATCGTAGCTTCTGGAGCCAGGAAGAGCTTCACCTACCCCCCTATCCCACCTGGGGAGAGCGTGAGCAATTCCCTCCTTACCTTAACACAGCCAGGCTGATCTGGCTACGGGGTCCCAGTTCATTTTGCTCTTGTGTCTTGCATGCCTCCCGATTGGCCAGGGTTGCACCTGGCTTCAGGAGGCTCTCTGCACAGGCGCGTGGCCCTGGCCAAAGCGCGCCTCCCAATTGGCCAAGTATGCATTCTGGCTGTTCCCATTTCCTTCACAATAACTCGGGCTCAATTCGACTACCACAGTTCCCATTAAAACTGCCCAAATCCACAGCGTGGAGAAACAGGATCTTTCCATCACTGCCTCTTGTCCAAACCCCGTCAGCCTGCCACTCAGGATCAGCTGAGCAAAAGGACAGGGCAAAGCGAACACTCTCCTTTTTAAATCAGGCGCTCCCTCCATTCACTGTGTTGCTAGGAAGGCAGCAGCTTTGCACAGATTCAGCTGAGTGGAAAAAAATCAGACAGGGCAAAGCCATCTCTCTCTTTCAAATCAGCAAGAGGTGGGAGGAGAATGATCATGTTTCCTCCGCAGGTTCAAATATCGAAGAGGGGATTCCCTTCCTTCCCCTTCGCTTTGAATTTGCTGCTCATAAGGGAGTGGGGCTAAAAAAAAGTTTCCCTCTGTGATTGTTAGCTGCTACAGTGTAATGTATCTCTTGTAATTACAAAGGCATTCACAGAAAGGGGAAATCTATGTTCAAAGATCCAACACTTTTTTTTTATTGCTGGGACTCTAGCATTGCAGGGGTGGGAAGGACAGGGGGCAGACCTTCCCAGATGTGAAATCCCAACCATTGGTTACAGGCATAGGCCAGAAGGATATGGGGGGGGACAGCCCAAAAGGCAGATCTCGTTCCCAAATAGTCTGGTAGTGTTCCCATTAGAAAAAAAAAAAAGCAGGCTGGCCACCAAAACAGGACTGAGAACAATTTTTCCGAGGGTTTTTTTTCTGCAGATTTTAGCAGTATAGTTCTTGTAAAGTCTGGGAATACAAATTTAAATGGGATTGCACAATCCTGAAAACGAACTGGATTCACATTTAATCTTGTATGGGAATACACCCCAAGTGTTATGAGGTATTTGCTCATAACTCAAGTTGGACATCCATAAAACACTGCAAAAACTGCACTAAGTTTATGTTTATGTCATAACCACAACAGACTGCCAAATCCCTGATGCTATTACTAACGTTTGTGGGCATAGTGTGAAACAGTTTTTATTAGAATTACCTTTTTACTTCCACCCATGAAGGCAATCCAGAACTCTTCGAGGAACGGCAACCAATTCTGCTGATTCATCTGATGCTTAAAGAGTTATGTCAGCACTACTATTGCCGTTATTATGGAAATATGGTATAAATTCAGATCCATGTTCTATACTGCTCAGAAGTTATTCAAAACTCTCAAACACTGGAGCTCAGCAGTGTGGGGCTGTGCAGTTAAATGTATAAGGGCATGTGTGTAGGCATATGAATTAGGGAGGTGAACAAATGGGGTTTCTTTGCATTCAAATTCAAATTGAATTGAATTCCCAAAAAATTCAATTCGATTCAAATGTTTAGTATCTGAATGCAACAAAATCTGAGTTGAATCAAATACATTTGAACCTATTTGAATCTGAAGATACAAAGCTCAACAACATTCATATTTATTTTATTTATTATTTACATTTCTATCCCACACCATACCCGAAGGTCTCTGGGCAGGTAACAACAGATTAAAATAGAATATACATTAAAAGACATTAAAAATTCGACAAGTATAAAACAATATACAATATGTTTACAATGACAGTATCTGTACTGGGGGGGGGGGGGACGACACACACATAAGTAGCTCAGCCAAATGCCAGGGCAAAGAGGTGCGTCTTCACCGCCTTCCTAAATATATATAAGGAAGGGGCAAGATGCACCTCGAGGGGGAGGCCATTCCATAGTCTAGGGGCCATCACAGAAAAGGCTCTCTCCCAGGTGCCCACCAACCTCACTGATGAAGGTGATGGGACAACCAGGAGGGCCTCACAGCTTGATTTTAAGACACAGGCAGGTAGATATGGGAGAAGGCGTTCCTTTAGATATTTGGGGCCCAAGTCATTTAGGGCCTTATAAGTCAGAGTCAAAACCTTGAATTGGGCTCAGTAGTGAACTGGCAGCCAGTGCAATTCTTTTAAAACTGGCGTGATGTGCATCCGGCTAGATGTTCTGGTCAGCACTCTAGTGGCTGCATTTTGCACTAGCTGCAACTTCCGAACCGTCTTCAAGGGCAGCCCCATGCAGAGTGCATTACAGTAGTCCAATCTAGAGGTTACCAGAGCATGGATCACCGTGGCCAAGTCGTCTCTATCCATAAGAGGCTTTAGTTGACGGACTAGCCGTAGTTGGGAGTAGGCACTCCTGGCCACAGCCTCCACCTGAGCTTCATACGAGTGTATTGAAACGTTCAGTTCAAATTTGAATATCCTAATTTGCCTGAATTTGCCTGAATTTTGAATGTTACGAATATTTGTGCACATCCGTACAACAGAGCTCTATCTGAGATATATTCCACAATATGGCCAAGTGTGAACAGGTCCCTGGGCAGCCCAAATGTTGCCTAAATTTCTTTGATTCCTTGAGAAGTGAAAGGAGCAGAGAAAGGAGGGGGACGCTGAGAGAGAAGGGCATGGGACGAGGTATAAAAGCAAGCAGGTCCAATGATCAAAGAAGCAGGTTCTTAAAAGTCATAAAAATGTCTAGTCCATCCTAGTCCTTGGTCTAGTGGTTAGGGAGCCGGACTCTTACCTGGGAATACCGGGTTCGATTCCACCCTCCCCCATGAAGCCAGCTGGGTGACCTTAGGCTAGTCATAGCTCTCTTCTGAGCTCTCACGGCCCTATCTACCTCACAGGGTGTCTGGTGTGGGGAGAAGAATAGAAAAGCTTTGTTGGCCACTTTGAGTCCCCTTAAATGGGTGAGGAAAGTGGGGTAGAAAAACCAACTCTTGTTCTTCTTCTGAGATGGACAAGGGAAGAATTTCCAGGTTTGGTTATCTAGACTTGGTGAAAAGGATGTTGAGGGCGGGAGGGACCAGGGAGGGGCAGTGGATGTCATACGGGTCTCTGTACTAAGGTGATGTGAAAAGGGTGAGGCTGGGAGGGACCAGGGGCAGTGGATGTCACATGCTTAGAGTTACTGGAGGCCAGTAACTTCCGCTACTGATTACTTCTGTGCAAAAGCTATGAGGAGTCAGCCACGTGACAATCACCAATCAATGTAGCACCGGCCTGGTGCACATGCTTGTTGCTATGGCAAAGTGAATGGTCCTAGACAGGACCATCCACACTTCACCCAGGCCCAGGTAGGTCTGAGTGAAATTTCAGATGGGACTGGACTCTATCCCTGATCTTAACTCCCATAGGACACTGTTCCATGGATGTTAAATGTGAAAATCCAGCAAGACCCAACTCATTTTGAATTTTGCTGCTTTTGTAATGCGCTGAAAAGCCCACAATGATGTCAGTTCCCGATCCAGGGATACCATTTCTCATGGATATCTATGCTACCAACTTCTCACGATGCACCACAAATCTCAGGGCCCAGGAGATGCCTCCATTTGAACGAACTTTCCCCTCTTTTCTGTGAGGACAACAACATGGAGGAGAAGCATCTTCCCTTAATTTAACTGTCAGCGGATGCAACAAACAAGATGGAAGGCAGAGCAAATCACTTTGGATATGCTTCATTAGACAGTGTTCTAATTAGATCTCTGTCTTCTAAAAATAATTCCAAAGACAGGCTTTATGTACTACATTTCTTGGAAGCTGAGAACCCCTTTGGATACATTTTGTGAGCACCCCCCTCCTCCCTCCCTCCCTCCCCTTTTTAATAGGTTGGCACAATCTTGATAAGCTGGCATCATATCTTGAAAATCACAATGACCGCTCTGGCCCACATAATTTGGATACGCCTACACTTTCTCTCTCTTTCCTTATTTATATGTTTGTGTACATTTGCATGTCTGCACAAGCACATGAACCTGTGAGTCCTTAACTTCTGAAGACTCCAGTACGAGCAGCAGCTACAATTTGGAATGATGGAGTGAGCATTATCTGATGCTCAGTCTCCTTGTTCATGCCACTGAGGTTTTATCTGCAATGAAGCAGCAGTCTATACTACGTGTCACCCCAAAACCCCAGGGATACAATGGAGGTGTAGAACACTGCCCACAAAAGCCCCAAAATGCAACTGGAACCACTGCTAGGAATTGGAAGTGGAGGTGGAATTCTTCCAGTGTTTTGGAAACTGTTCCAAATACTAGAACGAATGCCTAGGTGCATCTTTCAGGCTGAGGGGGGGGGGAGGAAATGGGGCGCTTCTAGGGCCATCTGCTGGGACTCGAGAGCAGGAGAAGGTTTGTCCTTGTCTCTGCTTGAGATGCCCATGAGCATTTGGTGGGCCACTGTGTGCGACAGGATGCTGGACTAGATGGGCTGTGGCCTGATCCAGCAAGGCTTCTCTTATGTTCTTATGTTCTTATGTGTGGTGCATTCATAGCACCAAGGGAGGGGCAGGGTGACCTCACTACCCCACAATGCAATGAGCGTGGTGTCCACACAGATCCATGATGGTCCAGTTGTCATTCCACCGCAAGCATGCATGAGAGTGCTTGAAGGGCAAACAGGAGGAAACATTCAGACAGCACTTACTCCTGGTGCTGGTCACCCTGTCATCACAATGCTGCTGGCCAGCAAACTCTAGGACCATTTCAGGTGCTTGATGGCTCTTGGATTGGCAACTTCACAGTCAGAGAATAAAAGTACCCTGGCTGAAATGTCAGTGTGGTTGAGAGCAGTGGCCATGTGACCAGCACCCCACTCCTGAAATAACTAGTGCAATGGTCGCAGTGGATCAAGAGAAGATCACACTGGTAGCATTCTTCACCATGCTATCTGATTCCTATGTTGATTCCCTGCGGTCACTGGGATCCCATGGAGTCACAGTGGCCTGCTCCCCTGGTCTTTCTTCAGGTTTACAAAGTGGCATGGGTGGAAATCTAGCAAAGAGGACATCCCAAGAATATTTAAATTGGACTTCCAAAAAGGACATCCTTGTCACATCTCTGAGAGACTGTGGGCTGCGGATGTGCACAAATATTCATGACATCCAGAATTCATATGAATATGTATGAATTTGTAGATTCGTGGCTGAATTGAATTCGTGGCTGAATTGGATTATCTGGTATTCATAGAAGCTTTGGTCAGAGCTTTAGTAGATACCAGATGCCTGATTGGAGTATATAAAATTATGCATGGTATAGAAAAGGTGGATAGAGAAAATTTCTTTTCTCTATTGCACAACACTAGAACCAGGGGGCATCTATGAAGCTGATGGGTAGGAGAATAAGGTCTGACAGGGGGAAGTATTTCTTCACCCAGAGGGTCATCGGCTTGTGGAAGTGGCTGCTGGAAGAGGTGGTGACAGCTACCAGTCTAGATGGCTTTAAGGTAGGGTTAGACAAATTTATGGACGACAGATGTATCAATCGCTACTAGAACGAATGCCTAGATGCATCTTTCAGGCTGGGGGTGGGGAGGAACCGGGGTGCTTCTGATGCCATCTGCTGGTACTCAAGAGCAGAAGGTTTGTCCTTGTCTCTGCTTGAGATGCCCATGAGCATTTGGTGGGCCACTGTGTGTGACAGGATGCTGGACTAGATGGGCGGAGTCCTGATCCAGCAAGGCTTCTCTTATGTTCTTATGCCCCTGTACCTCCCCTCCCGGGCCTCCTGTCCTCCCCACAGCCTCCTCAGTACCTCCTTACCTTTTGGGGTGCATTCTGCTGGTGTCTCTGGCCTCTTTCCATGCTCTCCAGAGGCTAAAATAGGCCTTCGGGAGCCTAGAAGAGCAACTTCCAATTCCAGAGTCAAGCTGAACATGGCCAAATTTTGAATGTTATGAATATTTGTGTACATCCCTGGTACTTGGTGGCAACTGGGGAACAAAATATTTTCCTATCCTATCTCCCACATTCCCAGAAGATGCAGGAAATCACCTATGGAGATGGTACCTGGACCAAAATAGGAATTGAACACAGATCTTCATGATTTTGTTTTCCTGATTTGAAGCTGCACTATTATGAAAATATAAAACTATCTTCCCTTGCAAGCTTAAAGTCCTAGATGCTCAAATATGGAGGATAAAACAATGGAAGGAGAAGTGAAGAAGCATTAGTTTGCCTCCTGTTTTTTCTAAGTAATGGAAGAAGTCTTCCCTTCAAATTGCCCCAAATCAAGAGCTGCTGAATTTTGGTGCTGGAGAAAGCTCCTCAGGGTACCATAAATAGCTAAAAAGTCCAACCAGTGGATTCTAGACCAAATAAAACCTCAATCTACATTAGAAGCACACATGACAAGACTGTGATACTAAAGGCAGATAATGAGAAGACCAAATGCCCTGGAAAGCACACTGATCCATGGGAATGTGAGGGAGAAGAAGAGGAAATCCAAGCACTAGCAATGAAAATCTCTCTGGCAGGTCTAAGAAAGATCATAGCATATTGCTTAGTCTGGATAACATCAATCCACATGGTCCTCCGTCACCAAGAGTTGGCGATTATTAGCTAATATCAAGCAAGCAAGCATTAACCCTAACCCTAATGAAGTCTTCTTGGTTGGTAGAACATCTCTAAAAACCAAGGGATACAGTACCTGTAGTCACAATGGATGCTTGTTGCAGCTTAAAGAAGAAGAGTTGGCTTTTCTACCTTGCTTTTCTCACCCATTTAAGGGGATTCAAAGTGGCTAACAAAGCTTTTCTATTCTTCTCCCCACAACAGAACACCGAGGCAGGTGGGGCTGTGAGAGCTCAGAAGAGAGCTGTGACTAGCCCAAGGTCACCCACCTAACTTCATGGGGGAGGGCAGAATTGAACTTGGTGTTCCCAGATAAGAGTCCCGCTCCCTAACCATTTAAAGAAGGTTTTTTTTCCACCCACAGGCTTCAAGAATCAAGTTCCTGATCTTCATCTTGACTCCATCCATCAAGACCTGCTGACTGAACCCTTATTAGCTGTTTGCTGACCAAGGGCTGCATCCACACACAATAAAAAGTGTCTCAACAGCATCTTAGAAATGGTAGTGACCATATGTGGTGGAAAATGAACTTCCAAACTGCATCTACTGGACTTTGATGTCGATTAGAAGTGGAATGGGAACCATTGTACCTGTATGCTCCAATCTCTGAGCTGCCTTTGAGCTGCTTTTTCCAACATGTGTGGATGCAGCAAAATAAAAAGAAAAAAAAAGTTTCTTTGGCAAGCCAAAGAGGGAGGGAAAGGCCACTCTGCACATTTTATGGACAACTTCATTAACAAGAAACAGCAAGGGCTGAAATTTGTGGCCGTAAAACCAATGTGGGGCCATAATGTAAGTCAAGTAATTAGTCCATTTAAACTTTTTTAATGCACCCTCTTGCTTTCTGAAGTGCTAAAACACATTTTGAAGGTTCCTTGGCATCTTTCCATTTCTCTTTGAGATAAATTCCACACACGCACAGCAGGGATGCCAGAGTCCTTTACCACTTAGAGCATCTTTGGCAGAGATTTTGAATATGTTGAGTATGTCGGTTCGTACCCATTAAAAATAAAAACTTCTAGCTGTCCAACACTTCAGATAATAAGAGGCAATTACATCTCCCCCCCCCTCTCTTTCCCTCTCTCTTTCGTGTACAGAAAGATAGGAAGATGTGATAGGACCATGATCCATCTGTTGCGTCCGTGGTCTGTTGAATAAGAACATGAGAAGTCAGATAAACACTATCAGATCCATAGGATGTCAGTATTTTTTTCTGCCCTAATCTTTTTGGGTCATATAAAAGATAGTCTTCATCCTTCACATACCCACATCTTGGTAATAAAGCTGTGCATTTCTGCCTTTGCTCTTTTTTGTTCTTGACACTGTAAAAATACAAGATTTCCTCCTGCCCTTGTGTTGCTGAGGACATCAACAAAGAAATGACTTTCAGGACATGAGACTGAGAATGTTTGCTGCTCTGGTAATGTTGTATGTGCACAAATATTCAAAACATTTGAAATTTGATTGAATTCAATTGAATTTGGATATTTGAATTCAAATTGAATGTCTATAGGTTCAAATTTAACATTTGAATGAATTTTTGAATCTTTTGAATAATTCGTACGGATTATTCAGACATCCGTATGTGTATGGATACTTACGCATTACATATGTATTCATACACATCTTATTCTTATTTGTGCGCCTTTGTATGGATACGAACGAGACAAAAACAGGATGCGTGCAGATGCATATGGACACATTTGAATGTTGTTGACATTTGTATCTTCAAATACAAGTCAAAAATTCATATGGATAGATTTGACTGTATCCGAATTGAGTGTGAATACATTCACATTTTAAACATTCAAATTGATTTGAATCATTGGATATTTGATTCAAATTGAATCGAATCCTGAAAATTGCATTTTTGCACACCCCTAGTATGTTGCATGTCTATGGAATTTGCTGCCAGAAGAGGTGGCAACAGCAGGCCCCTTAGATGGATTTAAGAAAGGGTTAGACAAATCTATGGGGGAAAGGTGTACCAATGGCCACGTGAATAGAAGTCCAGGAACATCCTCCATTTGCTAGGATTTGAGAGCAGGTGAAGGTTTGCCCTTGTCTCTGCTTGAGATGCCATAGGCATAAGAACATAAGAGAAGCCTTGCTGGATCAGGCCACAGCCCATCTAGTCCAGCATCCTGTCGCACACAGTGGCCCACCAAATGCTCATGGGCATCTCAAGCAGAGACAAGGACACATCTATTCCTGCTCTAGAATCCCAGCAAATGGCCTTAGAAGCGCCCCGGTCCCCCCCCCCAGCCTGAAAGATGCACCTAGGCATTCATTCTAGTAGCCATTCTAGTAGGCAATTGGTGGGCCAGAGTGTAAGACAGGATGCTGGACTAGATGGGCTGTGGCCTGATCCAACAGGGCTCTTCTTATGTTCTTATGAGAGCCGGAGAAGGTTTGCCCTTATCTCTGCTTGAGATGCCAATAGGCAATTGGTGGGCCACTGTAGGCAACAGGATGCTGGACTAGATGGGCTATGGCCTGATCCAGCAGAGCTCCACTTATGTTCTTATGTCTGAAGAAGGCACAAAATACACCAGCTGCAAAGACCAACATGGTTGTTTGTGAGTGTGTGAGGGGGGGGGGCAGAGGAAATAAAAGGAGATTTGCTACTAGGCTTTGATGTTAACAAATTACATTCTGGTCCACAATCTATTAAAGCATCTTTCACCCAAGTGTAATAACAGGTTGTCACTACTCCACCCCCTGGCTCACCCCACAAGACAGTCCTGAATAGCAGTAGTAATTTTTTTACTGTTGCCATGCTATTTCAGAGACACAGCAGCTTCCTAAAATATGACAGGGGCAACATGGAGTTCAATAAAGGAGGAACCATGTCTAAAAGAAGAGTGTCTGTTAAAATGAGATGAAATAGTCCAAATGAAACTCTCACAGGGGAAAGATGGTACCAGAAAATACCTTAGTAGCTAAAGCAAGTGGAGGTGACCCACAGAAGGTGTATTGTGGGATGAGAAAAGGAGAAAGACAGTAAGGTGGGCCATAATTTAGGTTCATGAAGACATGCTTCCTAATTGGACATATGTAGGCTTTCACATCTAGATTCAATCTCATTTGTAGCAGTTTTTGGGCTGTCACACCATGTTCCAGATTTCTTCTTCTGAGAATCTAAGCTTTCAGGTATAGCTGCAATATCCATTTCAGAAGTCATTGCTCTTCGGCAAGTCAAGGGTGACTGGTGTCTTACTAAATCTTATTTTTCTTCTTATAGATGTCTGCTGGTTGTTTGTCAGCTCCTCCTTTGTTTGAATTGCTAATGGGTCATTGGTCTTTCCCTGGCTGTACCCTGTTGGCATTGTTTCCTTGAGTGGAGATTCTGTAAACACACAAGCCACTAGTCACTCACCCCCAGGAATTACACCTATACACAGTAAACAAGTTAGCCTTAATGACCCGCTATTAACACTTCTACTCAGCTGTGAGGTACCTGCAGAAGATTTCTGATGGGAATGGGTGCAAGTCTCCTTAGCACCAGCCAGATTTGATCACTGCGTAAAATTCTGCTTGTAATTGGTTTTAACTTCATTTTTTAAAGCTATACAATATCATAAGCCACTTCAGGATTTCCCAAAGAAAAAGCAGCTCAGAAACATTTGCAATGAACAAATAGCATCCAATAACTCCCTTATCTCTCTTCTCTGCCCTGAAAGTTTGAACCTGTGACTTTCTCTGCACGGAAGTTCTTGGGATGCCACAGTGCCACAAAAGTTCATTCTTGGGGTACAACATTAACATCCCCCCCCTTTCCCATGGTTTAAAAGGAAGAGTCAGTGTTTCTGTGATGTACTAAAGAAAGAGAGGAACTATGATACTGTTGCTATGGGTTACAGAGAGACCAGACATGTGAAGAAGAGGTAGAAGTTCAAGAGAGGACTAGTTACTGGGCTGGAACATCGTTCCTGGGTTAACATGACTGCTCATTATGGGCTTTTTGTACTTGCCTTGTGGAGTGATCCAGGCTGCTTGCTGGATCACTCCAGCCACACCAGAAGCCTAATTGCACTTTGGCTAGCAGTCATAAGAACATAAGAGAAGCCTTTCTGGATCAGGCCACAGCCCATCTAGTCCAGCATCCTGTCGCACACAGTGGCCCACCAAATGCTCATGGCCATCTAAAGCAGAGACAAGGACAAACCTTCTCCTGCTCTCGAGTCCCAGCAGATGGCCTTAGAAGCGCCCCAGTTCCTCCCCCCCCGCAGCCTGAAAGATGCACCTAGGCATTCGTTCTAGTAGCCATTGATACATCTGTCATCCATAAATTTGTCTAACCCTACCTTAAAGCCATCTAGACTGGTAGCCGTCACCACCTCTTCCGGCAGCACATTCCATAAGCCGATGACCCTCTGGGTAAATAACTACTTCCCCCTGTCAGACCTGACTCTCCTACCCATCAGCTTCATAGATGCCCCCTGGTTCTAGTGTTGTGCGATAGAGAAAAGAAATGTTCTCTATCCACCTTTTCTATACTGTGTATAATTTTATATACTTCAATCAGGTCCCCTCTCAAACGCCGTCTCTCCAGACTGAAGAGGCCTAGATGTTGCAGCCTGGTTTCGTAAGGGAGGTGTTCCAGACCCTTAATCATTCTGGTTGCCCTTCTCTGCACCTTCTCTAGTTCCACAATATCCTTTTTGAGGTGTGGTGACCAGAACAGTACACAATACTCCAAATGTGGCCTCAATACAGATTTATAAAGGGGCAAAATGACACTTGCTGTCTTATTTTCTATTCCCTTCCTAATTATTCCCAGCATTGAATTTGCTTTTTTTGCTGCTGCCGCGCACTGGGTTGACACCTTCATGGAACTGTCCACCAGAACCCTGCGATCCCTTTCCTGGTGTGTTGCAGAAAGCTCAGACCCCATCAGTTTATAGACGTAATTTGAATTCTTGGCTCCGATGTGCATTACTTTGCACTTGTTAAGATTAAAGCACATCTAGTGAACTTCTGGTAAAGAGAATTAGCACATGGCATAGGCTATTACAGCCTCCAAGCGTGCCCTCTCTCCCCAGAAGTTCATTAGTTGTTGATTAGGCATGGAGCACTAAGTTGTGCTCCAAACCTCTAGCAACGTTGACTAGAAGCTTACCTGAAGCATCCAGTGGTGTGACCATTCACTTTTCTTCTGGTTCCCTGTGGTCAGTGAGTGGGGGAGGCAGCATCCACTCAGGTGTGGTGGTGGTGGCAGCCGTGATCGATTGCTGACCTCTGATGTGACTGGACCACCAATCCCTGGGAGTGGTGTCCAGTCATTGAGCTGTGAGAGGGACATTTGATTAGCAACCGATTAGTGGGCACTGAAGGTTTGATCACAATCAGCTGCAATACATTCCTCTGCTCAAACACACCCCTCTGCAATGGTGTCCAAGCACGTTATGGAATGGCCAATTGCAGCAGTGAGGAGGTGAAACTTCCGGCTTCAGATGCAGTGGTGCAGGCTGCTAAATAGGAGGACCATTAGCACTTCCAGCCAATAATGAACACTTTGGGGAAGCTTTCTTCATGATAAGCATGAATGGTCTACCTTTACCAGAAGTTCATGGCAGCCCCTGTGCTGCAGAAGTCCCAGGAGTGATCCAGCTGTGGACAACTGAAGAGCAGTCCACAGGTTGAGCAGCAGTGACTGAATTGCTCCTGGGGTAGCAGATATACATGCTCTTCTGGGTGCTGCACAGCAAGAGGGCGCGGGAGGCATGGCTGTGTTTGCAGAAGCCAGCTTCTTATGGAGACAGCTGACCACATGCCAGATCACTATGGAGACATCTGACCACACGCTGGATGCTGGTTTGGACTTCACCATCCTTCATTTGGACTTTCCTGAATGGAAGCTCCACAGATAAGATGAATAGGAAATGGAATGAAAAAGTGTGAGCAGTCAGGCCTGAGGACGGACAGAAGAAGATTTAAATTGCCTTAATTATTCTCAAAACTGCGGCCTTTAAAAGCTGATACTTGTAGGTTGTGTTTGATGTGTTGGGTTGGCGTTACAGCAAATCCTGTAAAATGCAGAAGTTCAAAGCGTGTGAGTCCTTGAACTCTTGGGTCTAGCCTGCCTGTAATAAAATAATAAAATAAAATATTCATGCCACTGCCTTTTGCTGTCCCAGGATTCCATTTGTCCTCCATATTCCATGATCTCCATTTGGCTTCTGTGATGGTTGTATTTTGGCATGGTAGAGTCTCTTTATTGGACCTTTGAGCATTCCCCTCAGTTAGCTTGGTATTGTGGATTTAGCTGTTCGCTTGTCTTCCTTTCCATTGTGTTGCTGTTTCTGGGGCATGTTTCAGGGAGGAAATATAAATAAAATATTAATTATTTTGGATGCATAAATAAGCCAACATTCATTGTGAGAAGGAAAGGTCGCCTGTAATATGGTCATGTTTATTTCCTGTGACAATAAGGCACTGAAATAATAAATTTTGTTTCAAAAATTAAGCAAGTGTGCCCTTTGCTAACTGTCCACCAATTACAACTTGCCTATACTAGTAAATGTGGCATTTCTCCACTAATCAACTAAATTCATTGACTAAATTAAGGATTTTCCCTTCTGTTTTGCTTATCCAAAGCATTAAACTACTTAAAGTATGGAGTTCCTGATTCTGAGGATCTGCCTCTCTGTACACTTGGACTGTTGTGTACAATTCTGGTCACCACACCTCAAAAAGGGAAAGGTGCTGAAAAGAGCAACCAGAATGATTAAAGAGGCCTTTTCGCACTACACTCGTTCCATTTGGAACGGGTGTAGGACAGGTGGCCTAAGACACTTCAGGACTCTTTCAGGATTCACACACAGGAGCGCCGGAACGCGTGTAAACGTGTTCCGGCGTGCCTGTGTGTGAATGCTAAAAGCGTTCCAAAGTGTCTTAGCCGGTAAAGGCTGGCCAGGGGCGGGGACACGGCTGGCGAGGCTGCCTCCCATTGGGTGCGAGCACCCAAGGGGCGGGCAGGACTGTCAAGCTGGCTGCTCCGCGTCGTGCCGGCTGCACGGGACCAGATCGGGGCCCGTGCAGCTGGCAGGAAGATGCCCGGGCACCCGGGTGCCCAACAGAGGGCCCAGGGCAAGGTCCGTATCGGGCCCCTGGCTCCGATCTCCAAAGGCTTCCCCACCACACGGATCATGCCCATCTGCGGGTAGTGGGCGCCTGGATCTAGGCGGCTGCACACCGCAGATCAGCTCCCCACCCCCCACCCCCCGAAGCCCCCCACCCTCCGAGCCCGATCGCGCCCATCTTCGGGGTGTAGGCACCTACACCGAGGTGCCTACACCCCGAAGATGATTCTACCCCCCAGGGCCCCGGGAGGACACGTGCGCGCAATGCAGGACCTATCTGCTCACTGTCCGGCCTCGGAATGAGGCGAGGATGCCGGGAGCCGCACCACGTGACAAATAGGGGGCCTCCCCGGGCCACGTGGTGCATGCTCCTGACATCCTCACCTCATTCTGAGGCCGGACAGTGAGCAGGTAGGTCCTGCGTCGCGCGTGCGTGTCCTCCCAGGGCCCTGGGGGGGGGAGAATCATCTTCGGGGTGTAGGCGCCTCGGTGTAGGCGCCTACACCCTGAAGATGGGCGCAATCGGGCTCGGAGGGTGGGTGGGGTGGGGCCTTCGGGGAGTGTGGGGGGGTGGGGAGCTGATCTGCGGGGCGCCCGCGCCCCGCAGACGGTCGTGATGGGGGCGGGGGGGACCCTTGGCTGACTGGAGCGATGCGCTCCGGTTGCCCAAGGGGTTCCTCGCCCCCAGCCAGCCTGGCATCGGCCTCCTGCCACCCCGGAAAGGGGCTACAGGAAGCTGATGCTCACAGGTCCCTGACTCCGGCAGCCGCAATGGGGCCACTGGGGCTGGGAAGGGGCTAGCTCCCCCCCGCGGAGGGCGATCACCTTCCTTGTCGGGCTGCGGGAGTGATCGCGCAGCGCCGGCGAGGCTAGCAGACGGCAAGGGGTCCTACGATTCGAATCGTGGGTCCCCTCGCTAACAACCAGCCTCGCCGCGGCTGTGCGATCGCTTCCACAGCCCGGCAAGGAAGGCAATCAGCCCGACCGCCACCAGCTGCTGGGCCGATTTTCGGCCCATGATGATGGGGAAGGCGTGCCCGCGGCTGTCAGGGAGAGAAGCGTGTGCGAACGCTTCTCTCCCCGAACGCGTCGGGACGCTTTGTACGCTCTAAAGTGCTCTGCATCTGGAACGCGCGGAAGACAGCCCGGGACATGCCGGGACACAAACCCGGTTGCGGCAATGCGAATGCTGCATCTCTGGCTGTCTTCCACTCATTCCAAAACCACGGGTGCGAAAAGGCCTAAGGTCTGGAACAAAATCCCTTATGAAATCAGGCTGCAATGTCTAGGCCTCTTCAGTCTGGAGAGACGGCATTTAAGAGGGGACCTGATTGAAGTATACAAAATTATGCATGGTGTAGAAAAGGTGGATAGAGAAAATTTCTTTTCTGTATTGCACAACACTAGAACCAGGGGGCATCTATGAAGCTGATGGGTAGGAGAGTCGGATCTGACAAGGGGAAGGATTTCTTCACCCAGAGGGTCATCAGTTTATGGAATTTGCTGCCGGAAGAGGTGGTAACAACAACCAGCCCAGACATACATCTTTCAGGCTGGGGGGGGGGCTGGGCGCTTCTAAGGCCATCTGCTGGGACTCGAGAGCAGGAGAAGGTTTGCCCTTGTCTCTGCTTGAGATGCCCATGGGCAACTGGTGGGCTACTGTGTGTGATGGGATGCTGGACTAGAGGGGCTGTGGCCTGATCCAGCAGGGCTCCTCTGAGGTTCTTATGTTCTTATTTAGCAGCCCGGGATGGGAACTGTAGGAAGGATGGAGGGGGAAGGAGAGATATTTCTCTTTATTTTCTTTTCAGTATTATTAACTAGTAAATAATGCATAATGTTCTTTTTTTTCTTTTAGCAGCCTAACGTCGTACAGCAGAAAATACAAGAGTCAACACATTCCAATAAAACAAATAGTTCAGAAGAACTGTAGGATGAGTATTATGTTTTGCTCTTGAGTTATTGGGAAACCCTTAAGATCTAGGAGAACAAATGAGAAAGGTTCCATCCACCCACCCAAGCAAGGGGCTTTACAGTGTTCATGCTTTATATTGAATTGGTCCTCCCAGTCACGGGGCTTGATTTTGCAAATAGGAGAGTACAGTGTGGTATAAGTGCTTAAGTGGTTAAGGAGCTGGACTCCTGTCTGGGTATACTGGGTTTGATTCTGCCCTTCTCCATGAAGCCAGCTGGGGGACCTTGGGCGAGGCACAGCTCTCTTCTGAGCTCTCACAGCCACACCTACCTCACAGGGTGTCTGTTGTGGGGAGAAGAATAAAAAGCTTTGTCAGCCATTTTGAGTCCCCTTAAATCGGTGAGAAAAGCAGGGTGGAAAAGCTAACTCTCCTCCTCCTCCAGAGAATTTAGTGCAGGGCTATTTAATTAATGATTGTTCCAAACTCTTCAGAAACAATATTTGTAAAGGAGGTCATCTTTTCCAAGGCTGCATCCAGACAGGGCCTAAAATTTGGGATTATTTTAGGACTGTGCTGGGATTGTAGAGGTTCTCCCCGCATGAATAGATGTAGAGCAGTTTTACCTGCTCCACATCTATCCTAAGTGCTGGGATGGAACAGCCAGGCATGGCTCTGTTCACACCTCTTCCAGAGGAACGGAGCCTGGCAGGGTGAGCAAGATACGTTGCTTGTGAGCCACATCACCTGCCTGCCATGGCAATGGTGTCACACATGCCTGTTGCTGCCATCACCTTTAGCATCAGGTAAATCACTGTGATTCTCACCTCACCAGGGCATAGGGGAGTCCTGGTGAGGTTTGGGATAAATTCAGTGATCCAAAGGACAGGCGCTGGATCTATTCCCCCATCTTAACTTACCTGGGATGCTGTCCCAAGTGAAGCAAAGGTGCAAAAAAGCCCAATCCATAGGATTCTAGAAGAAGAAGAAGAAGAAGAAGAAGAAGAAGAAGAAGAAGAAGAAGAAGAAGAAGAAGAAGAAGAAGAAGAAGAGTTGGCTTTTGAATTGAATTGAATGTTTTGACATTCAATTCGACTTGAATTCAGATGCAAAAAGTACATTTGTGTACATCCCTATGGTGGCGATTCCTGCATGCTCACTCCTTGTTGTAAGATCAGTGTAAGATGATTGGTTTAAGGGCTGAACATCTTGTACATGGCACATCTCACTCCTGGCATTCCCGGAGCACTACAGATGAACAGGGGAAGTTAGATTAAACCATGCAGGCGAAGTGAGAACTTATTTCTAAAAGCTGACACTTCCGCCCATCGTGAAAGTGTGCTGAGATTTGCACTTAAACTCCTAGAGGGAAAGCTGAAGTTGCCGCGATGGCCTTTAACATTCCCCGAGCTGACTACCAACTTCCAAGCCGTCTCATTTTCCTCTTTTGTATCAATATTTATGAAATCTGACGGGGACTTAAAATATGCAAAAAAGGGATTAAATCAATTTAGCAAAGATCAGAAGACTGTTTTGCATTTCGCACAGATTTAATATGTCCTTCTGCCGTCGAGTCGCTAGCGCCTATTACCAATTCATAAAACGTCGCCTGGAATTAGTAAATCTCTTTCATTTACTTACTTAGAAGAAAATGCTTAATAGATGCCCCATGAATTTTGCAAATTGTGCTCAATCGGATGCTGATTAATAGAAAGTCATGGAAAATGCATCAATAATTTCAGAGTCGAAATTAGCATCACATTCTGCTCGGATCTAAGTGAAAGGGAGGGAGGGGGGGAGATTGACGGAGGCTTAATTTCTTTCTTTCACCTGTTTTAAATGTAGCTTCTTTCAGTCTTAATTGGGGTTCATGTTAAAGATGAAACTGGAGCATATTACAGGATAGAAATGATGGCTTCCCTGTCATTATCTCAAGACTACAAGATGATGCGTGTCTCAGAAGACGCTCAGCCAATCTGAAATTGCCCTGATTAAATTGGATGCCGTGGAAATTTTCTTCCTTAAGCAGCTTTATGTTAAATGGCTAAAATTAGGGATGCTGGAAAACACAATCTCATCTGCTTTCTATAAAGCGAAAGCACCATGATGTTCTCAGCTCAGACTCTGAGCTCATCATCAATTTTCTATCTATCTTGATGGAGGGCTTTAGCTGAGTTTCTCCAAAGTCATTCCAAGTTAATGACTACTGAGTGTGAAAAGTGACCAGATTTCTTAAGTTGCAGATGTGACTGGCAGATGCACCACAGACGTTGGTAGAGTTACTGAAAACAATTCGGCAAAGCAAGGGAGGTGTATTTATTAATACCAGGGTGCTCAATAGCCCTAAAACAGTTCCTAAAGATCAGAGGTACAACACACTGCCTGGAAAGAAGAGGAACACCCTGCTCATAAGAAGATTAAGAGGAGCACTGCTGGATTGGGCCAAAGCCTATCTAGTCCAGTGTCCTATCTCACACAGTGGAACACATGTTGTTTCTGGGCATCTCAAGCACAAATGAAAGCAAAACCTTTGCCAGGGACCTTTCTGCACTTAGCTGATTGGGCTACCTTGAACTAGGACTAGTAAAAGTCTGGTAAAGGTGGACCATTTGCACTTGCCACAAAGAAAGCTTCCCCAAAGCATCTATTACTGGCCAGAAGTGCGAATGGTTCTCCTGTTTACCAGCCTGCACTGCTGTGTCTGAAGCTGGAAGTCCCACCTTCTCGCTACCACAATGGGTCACCATCAGCTGCAGCATCATGTTCCGTGATGTGCTCAGACACCACTGCAGAGGGGTGTGGCTGAGCACAGGGACGTGCTGTGGCCAATCACATCAGTGCACAGGGGGCATGACCGAACATGACCATCCAAGAATGTGCAGTGTCTGCTACTCCATCCCTGATCGAACATCCCTCTCGTGACTCTATGACCAGACTGGAGGTCCAGTCATGTCAGAGTACCACGATCTAACATGGCTGCCACTATGATTGCACCTGTGTGGATGATGGGATCCCAGCCCACCAAGTGCAGGAAACCAGAAGTAGAGTGAATGGTTGTGCCACTAGAACCTCCAGGTAAGCTTTTAGTTAATGGTGGTAATGGTGTGAAACACAATTTTGTGCTCCAATCCTAATAATCAATTAAGCAACTTCTGGGAAGGCAGGAAATGCTTGGAGGCTGTAACATCTGCCTCTAAGTGTGGATGCTGTTCACCAGAAGTTGTCTAATTGTTGACTACCATCCAAAGTGCGAAAAGGGCTCAGGTCTCAGCTCCCTGCAAATTTATTTATTTATTTATTTACATTTCTATCCCAGATTAAGGGAAGTACCCAATGTGTTTCCACGGGTGGTCTAGCACCCAGTAGCAACGGGTTCTAGCCTGCTTGCTGTGGAAATACTGGATAATCCATGTGGCAAATCTGGATTGGACCACAAGGGGTTTGCCTGTCACCTCAGGTGTTCTGGGGGACAGGGGGTGAAATCTCTGAAGTTGCCTTCGGAGATTAGCACAGGCTCTGAAGACAAACCCCTTATGAGAGAGGTGCATATTAATTAGCTCCTTGCTTGCATTTCTCCTGTGAGTACTGATCAGTCAGCCTCATTAATATGCACCTCCTTCCATGCCTGGAGGTAACAGGCAGCTCCCAGGTCAGCCTCATTAATATGCACCTCTTACCATGCCTGGAAGCAAGAGGTTTCTCTGATGTGCCTTTGCTAATCTCCAAAGGCAACTTCAGAGAGATTTCGGAGCTGCCTTCAGAGGGACTCCGAAGTCTTGACTTTGGGCCACCCTCCCCATGGGTGCCTCCCCTCGAGCCTCCTCTAGACCCCATTGCTGGATTGTAGTGGAAACAGGCTCCCTACAATCTGGATTTTAAGGCTGAAGAGCCCATTGTAGATCCCTTTAATGGGGTCTACATGAAATCTGGATTCTAGGTCCTGAAGGACCCATAATGATCCGGATTTACCTAGCTGTGGTGGAAACAAATGTGTCCCTAATGGAGTCTATGGTGGAAATTGGTTCATCTGACTCTCAGCCAAATGGGTCCTTAATGGAGAAATTTTGTTTGAATGTCCCTTTGCGCTCCTTTTTGTGAGAAATAGGGGAATAGAAGATTAACCATTCTTATTGCATAAAAAGGACCTGTCCCAATCGAAATAGACTCACACAAGGTCAGGGAACCGCTGACTACCCTTGGTGGGTACCAGAGCAGGAGGACTTCTCTTTATCTTAAATGCACCTGTGCTTCAAAACAATAGAACTGCTCTGAAACATCTGCTTTCACCAGCTGCCTTTGCCAGGCTGGCACTGTTTAAAACATCTCTGAGATTCCTCTATAATGAAAAAAAAAATTCCTTTAGAAGAATTTCTTTCCTTTCTGCAACAGTTATTTAGAAAACTCTGTTTCTTAGGCTGCAACCAAACAGGGTCAAATGCCCTTAGTGATTTCATAATTGCACCTGATCTGCCAGATGTGATGCTCCAATTTAACAGGTTGTTGCTATTGTCGGTAAAATTAACTCTCTCAGCTCGATATCCCATTATTCTCTAATTGTAGCTCTGTCTAGATTACCACACAGGAAGTACAATGAGTGTTTGGGGCGAGTTGTTAGAATGCGGAGAAAATTCATGCGATCCTAGTGGGAGGGTGAGGTCACACGGGAGAGGAAATTCCACAGCTATAATGTCACTCAGCTGCTGAAGAAATGCTAAAACTTGGAGCAGTGATTAGGGATGTGATGAAAAGCTTTGGCACTTTTTCAGGCAAAGGCAAAGGAACCCACTTTCTTGGCGAACAGCGACTTGAATGAACATTCATAGCGTTTGAAATTCATATGAATTCATCTGAGTCTGGACATTCAAATTCAAATTGGATGTTGCCACATTTATTTATTATTTACATTTCTATCCTGCCCCGTACCTGAAGGTCTCTGGACGGGTAACAACGGATTGAAAACAGAATAAACATTTAAAACCCTTTAAAAATTCAACAAATCTAAAACAGTACACAATGTGTTTAAAATGATAGTATTTGTACTGGGAGGGGAGATATAATCAGCTCAGCCAAAGGCCAGGCTACAGAGGTACGTTTTCACCGCCTTCCTAAATGTATGTAAGGAAGGGCATGATGACCTCAAGGGGGAGACTATTCCATAGTCTGGGGGCCATCACCGAAAAGGCTCTCTCCCGGGTGCCCACCATCCTCACTACTGAAAGTGGTGGGACGACCAGGAGGGCCTCACCGCTTGATCTTAAGGCACGGGCAGGTGGGTATGGGGGAAGGCGTTCCTTTAGATATTGTCACATTTGAAGACTGATATTTGAATTTGAATTAAATGCTTCAGAACATTTGTACGAAGCTTCGTTACATTGGTGAACCTGGGGAAGTGGTAAAGCGGCTGCCGCAGTCACATCTGCAACTGATCCAGAGGGGATTCGAAGTGGATTGAGAGCAGACGCAAAGTGGATTTGGGGTGGATTTGATGCGTCCAAAATGGATATGTATGGGATTCATATGGAAGACATATGGGATCTGTATGGGATTCATATCAAATATTTGTATTGAATTCGAATTGAACATTCCTATCAAATGTGAATCCTACCACGTTCAAAGGGGACCTATTTGAGCGAATACAAATTTTCTTGCATTCAGTTCAATACGAATTGACCCCCCCCCCGAAAAATACATTTGTATGCACCCCTACTCACGAAATTAAACTATAGGCCCTTCAGCCAAAGCTTCATTCTATTTGGTGGCAGAGTGAGCTTGACGCAGAAAGACTACGGCTGCCTGCTTTTCCCATATACTGCAAACGTCTCAAAAATATATCGTGCCTAAGTTTGGAAGGGGAGTACAGATATTTGTATAAATAGTAATGGGTCATTCTTCTGGTTTTTATTTGTGGATTACGGTAACTGATGTGGTGCTCCAGGTCTGGGAGGCAAGAAACACTTCATTTACGTTGATACCTTCGCAGGAATGAAAAGTGGTCACCCTGCTCCCCTGTTTTCTCCTTCCACTTAGATGCACTCAACTTTGTGCCCGCTCTGTATTAATTCTGACATACTGCAGCTGGTTCAGCCAATGGCTTCCAGTAAGTGACCCAGCTCCAAATGCATTAACTCATGCAGAAACTTTGGTTGGCTGTGTTGCCAGACCCACTTGCTTTCCTGAAGATTTACTGACTGTAAACGCCTCCTTCATGCGTTAAGTGGAACATTGGCTGCATTTATTTTTCCACAAGCAAGTTTTAGAGGCAGCCTATTTTCATCTCCTGGGCAGAATTAAACCCCTGCAGGATGGCGGTCTGCAGTAGAACATACTTCTGGGACCGGTAATCCAGGACTGGTGCACACTTTGCTTGTTCCTGTGAAGAACAGATCAGGCATAGAGGGAACCATCCGCACTTGGAGGGTTGGCATACTCCCCAATAGAAATGTGCAGGAATATTTGAAACGTTCGAAATTCAATCAAATTCGATTGTATTTGGACACTCAAATTCGAATTGCCTGTCATACATCCAAATTTAACGTTCAAACACATTTTTGAATCTTTTGAATCATTCATGCAAATTATTTAAACATTTGTATGTTTACGGATAAGTACGCATTACATGCGTATCTGTACGCATCTTATTTGTATCCATATGCATTTGCATGGATACGTACGGGATGAAAACAGGATGCGTACGAATGTGTACAGATGAGTACGGATGCATACAGACACATATGAATGTTGCTGACATTTGTGTCTTCAAATACAGATAGAATATTTGCACGAATAGATTTGAATGTATTAGATGCAAATCGAATGTGAATGCGTTCAAATTTTAAACATTTGAATCGATTTGAATTGTCAGATATTCGCTTTGAATTGAATCAAAACCCAAAAATTGCATTCGTGCTCACCCGCACCCCCCAACACTTGGCCCAGCCACATCTCACAGCCACAAGCATGGCAGCAACCATCTTGTGATGGGACATTGCCGTAGAGATCAGCCCATGACACACAATTGTGCAGCTGCAGCCACTCCAGCCTGACAGAGTTTGCATCTAGAAGAGAGTGTAGACACTGTGGGTGCTTCCGCACTTACCTAAATAAATCTGGATCTACCTCATCTGGATTTAGTAAACCGGGTTTTGAATACATCTGGATTTACTAAATAGATACAGATCTACCCCCCCCCTTGTCCTTCTGCACAGGTGGCTGAAGGACGACTTAGATACGGATTTGAGGTGGGTGCTGTGCAGATGCAGAGCACCCGCCTCACGTCCGTGCTCCGGGGACCCTCTCCCAGCCTGCCATGATTGGCTCCTTGGAGCCAAGCATGGCAAGCTGGGGGACTCCTACTTTGTGGCTTGCCCTTGCCCCAGAAGCAGTGGATCATCCCTTCTGGAGCCAGGGGGAGCTTCCCCAAACCCCTCCCTAGCCCCCCCCAGGGGAAAGCCCGCGTGATCCCCTCCTTACCTCTTCAGCATCACCCTGATTCTGCCCAGGGAATCCCAGGAGGCTGCGTGCCTCCTGACTGGCCAGGGCTACTTCTGGCAGCTCCGGCCATCAGGAGGCTCTCTGAAACTTAATGTGGGTTGGAGAATACTCCCTCCTCAGCATAATTGGAATTTCCCCACCAATATGGATAGGATGGTAAGAATTTCCAGTGAGAACAGGGACAGCAGCTCAACTGTGAGTGTCTCCTCCTCCTCCTCCTCCTCCTCTTCATACGTCATGTCTGGGCCTCAATGGTAGGACTGGACAACCTTCAATGGTAGAGTGCCTAAGTTCATTTTGAGTTTTGAAAATGAACTTTGGAACATAAGAACATAAGAGAAGCCTTGCTGGATCAGGCCACAGCCCATCTAGTCCAGCATCCTGTTGCACACAGTGACCCACCAAATGCTCATGGGCATCTCAAGCAGAGACAAGGACAAACATATTCCTGCTCTCAAATCCCAGCAAATGGCCTTAGAAGTGTTCTGCTCCCCCCCCCCATCACCAGCCTGAAAGATGCACCTAGGCATCCATTCTAGGCATCTGGAATCTTGCATAGGCTTTGAAGATGAGGCTGAGATACTTGGTTCTGGACCAGATGTGGAAACTGGACAGTCTGGAATTGTTATAGACCCCTTCTAAGAAGTCTATAGGGAATAGAGACCTTTTGAGACAGTGGTGGACCAGAATAGCAACTTGTCCCATGTGAATAAAGCTTACCAGGCAGCAACTTGGTCTGGTCTACTGGTTAAGCATTGAAGCAGCCTTTAGTTTAGGCTTAATCATTAGTTTAGTGATACGGTTATTTATACCAATCGTTTCTTTGTCTTTAAAACTTCAGTGATTAGAAAAGCTGCTGCTGGAAACACCATGTAATTATTCCAGCCAGGAACGTTTCTTCTTCTCTTGACGTTTCTACTCTCTCATTATATGGGTGGCAAAACTGTTGAAGACGTGATTTAATATTTTCTTTTCATTTAATTGTGTTGAGATGATAGCTTCTTATGGTGAAAGTTCAGGCACTAATTGATTGAAGATATTTATCATTATTTATTTATTTTGTTAATTTAGATACTCCCCTCCAGTGTCTTTTGGCACGTACCACAGTGTGGAAGAAAGAGGGGTCTATGGTACTTCCCTTCCATGTGCTGGAATGATTTGAGGCCCATCCCCCTCTTAGTAAGTTCCGTTGGCACAGGATTTGTTGTCAACAAGGCTTAGGTGCCAAAACTGGCCTGGCGTCCTGATTTGGTCTACCTGTAGGGCTCAATTCCTAGTTCTACTGGTGTGAAAAAAAAAATAAAAATAAATACTGATTTCTCCAGTAAAAAATCCATTTTCAAAATTCCAGTAAATTAACCATAAAATTATGGCATGGAATTTTGGAATTTGCCTTTCGAGAACTGATAGGGGTGTGCATGAACGCAATTTTCGGGATTTGGTTCAATCTGAATCAAATATCCAAAGATTCAAATTGATTCAAATGTTTAGAATTCGAATGTATCTATATTTGATTCAAATTGAACATAAGAATATAAGAGAAGCCCTGCTGGATCAGGCCGCAGCCTATCTAGTCCAGCATCCTGTTGCACACAGTGGCCCGCCAAATGCTCATGGGCATCTCAAACAGAGACAAGGACAAACCTTCTCCTGCTCTCGAGTCCCAGCAGATGGCCTTAGAAGCGCCCAGTCCCCCCCCCAGCCTGAAAGATGCACCTAGGCATTCGTTCTAGTAGCCATTGATACATCTGTCGTCCATAAATTTGTCTAACCCTACCTTAAAGCCATCTAGACTGGTAGCTGTCACCACCTCTTCCGGCAGCACATTCCATAAGCCAATGACCCTCTGGGTGAAGAAATACTTCCCTTTGTCAGATCCGACTCTCCTACCCATCAGCTTCATAGATGCCCCCTGGTTCTAGTATTGTGTGATGGAGAAAAGAAATTTTCTAGATCACAGGCCTCATTACTGTGGATCAAGAAGTCCTGCCCCTACTGGCCCAGTTCCATTTGCACTGGACAAAGCCAGATCAAGGAGGCCTTTCATCCAGATCTCTTGTGGACCTGCTTCTGTTTCTAGACTGTCCAAGGTCAAGTCTAGAAACAGAAGCAGAAGTTTGAACAAAGACCCTAGTTACTAGGGTAAGACCTGAGGCGTTTTCGCACTAAGGCGAAGACGCCTTGGAACGCTTCCCCCCGAACGGGTTGAGAACACTTTCCCGTTCACACAAGGGCAGGTAAGGAACGCTTTGAGAGCAGTTCCCTTACCTGCCAGTGAAAATGGGAAAGTGTTCTCAACCCGTTCGGGGGGAAGACCCTCCCCCGGGCTGCTCCCATTGGCTCCTATGGAGCCAGTGTGGGCAGCCGGCTGCCTTCTGTCCCTGGGTTCCTGCTCCCTCCCGAACCCCAGATCGGGCTCCAGGGGTGGGCAGGAACCCCAGCCAAAAGCCCCAAACCCATCCCAAGGGTCTTACCTTTTCCTGCAGGCTCCATTCTGTGTAGAAAGGCCGGGCCGTTCTGAGCACGCTCGAGGGGGCGGCCCCTCATTGGCTGGGCACCCGCCTGGCTTCTATTGCCCATCTGAGCATGTGCGGGTGCCCAGCCAGTGAGGGCCCGCTCCCTCGAGCGTGCTCAGAACGGCCCGGCCTTTCTACACAGAATGGAGCCTGCAGGAAAAGGTAAGACCCTTGGGATGAGTAGGGGGCTTTTGGCTGGGGTTCCTGCCCACCCCTGGAGCCCGATCTGGGGTTCGGGAGGGAGCAGGAACCCAGGGACAGAAGGCAGCCGGCTGCCCACACTGGCTCCGTAGGAGCCAATGGGAGCAGACCGGGGGAGGGACCGGGCTGTCACAGGGAAAGAGCGTGTGAATGCTTTCTCTCTGGGACGGGTCAGAACGCGCAGAGACGGTTTCAGAGCACTTTTTAGTGCTCTGAAACTCGAATGCATGGAGGGCACGTCGGGACGCTTGCGGGTGGCCTGGAATGGATCCCGCCGCCCGCAAGAGCGAATGCTGCGTCCCGACGTGCACTCCATGCGTTCGAAAAACCCCTGTGCGAAAAGGCTCCTGGTCAAGAAAGTGAGAAAGGTAAGCTACTTTCACTAATGTCCCCAGTGCATGCGCAGTTGCACCAGCTGGTACAAAAAAGACTGTAGCGATTGGATACACAACTGGATGAAGGTGAGTGTCGAGGCGTGTGGGTGGGTGATGTGTACTAGCGTTCACATTAGTGGGTCTGTATTAGTACACATTAGTGCATAATGCACTTTTCCTGCCCAGTGAACGGGAACCCAAGTGTGGAAGCACCTCAGGGCTAGGGAAGTGCATAAATTTCTAAACATTCAAAATTCGATCAAATTTGATCAAATGTGGACATTCAAATTTGAATAGAGTGTCTTCACATTCAAATGAGTTTTGAATGTTCCAAAGCATTTGTTGGAGTGATTCAAAAGTACAGATCATTCAAAAGTACAGATACATATGTTTTACGTACTTATGTGTACAAATCTCATGCATATCTGTATGCATTTGTGCAGAAAGTACTGGATGAAAACGGGATGCACACGGGATAAAATGGGATGTGTACAAAATGCATATAGATACATATGACATATACAAATGTTGTTGACATTCGTATCTTCAGATTCTAATTTTGCATTCGAACGAATAGATTTGAATGTATTCAAATCGAATTGGATTTTGTTGCATTTGGATAATAAACATTCAAATTGAATCGAATGTTTGGATATTCGATTCGATTTGAATTTGAATGCAAAAAAATATTGTGCACACTCAGCGCTACTGATCCTGATTTAGTGGAGATAAGTGCTGGAAGGATCTTTTATATCCATTAGAGAAACCAAAATAGATGGTGGATTCCTTGATTTCTTTATAGTAATTTATGTTGTGTAACTTGCATTTTATTGTTTCTGGCTTGATGTTCATGGCCTGCTGTGTACACCCCGTTCACACGTATGAATGAAATCATGGAGGTTTTCAACAAGAGCACCAGCTTCACTTTCATTCACCTACAGACAAATTAAACGAATTAGAGGAATTAAGGTGAGTTAAACAAATCAAGGCAAATTGCAAGAATTCACACCTCAAATGAGGGCAGATGCAATTAAGGCAAACGATCCTTTTATAGATTTAACGGGGGAAGTGTTTGTCAAAGGAGACGGAGATTTTTTATTCTTATTTTTTTTAACGTTACTTTTGTGGCACTCGGCAAAAACGCTGCATCTGGTAGAGCTTGTTCCGAATATGCTGCAATTATTAATTATTGATACTGCTAATTATCATACCCGATGACTCTGTAGAAAGAAATATTTGCAGCCCAGTGAAAAGTCGGCAGGCTGGAGGAAAGGAAACAGGGGAAAGGAAGAAGGGAAAGGGGGGGGAAAAAAAAATCAGCATGTCATTGGAAACTAATCTATTTCCAGCCCAGCCTGCTGAAGTTTCAACACGATGTGGAGTTCCATCATTCAATCCTTGACCTTTTAAGAAGAAAAATACCTGGAGGCAGCGCGGACTGCATTTGACTAGTAGGCAGAGAGGCTTGACATGATGATACCTTCTCTGCTGTGCACATTTTCACTGCTCAAAATCACCCCCATAGCTTCTCTGGCAATTCCAAAGGGAAGAGACAGGGCCCTCAGTAATGTTGTTCTGATTTTGCTGTCAGTGTTCCTTTCTCATTTGCAAAGGGGAAGGCAGATGATCAATGGAAAGGACTTTAAGTATTGGGGTGGAATAGGAGGCATTCCGGCAAATTGCTGAGGCTTAGGTTGTTTTCTGCTACGCCACCTAAACCTGAGAGACCACTCCAAAAGTGACGCACACAGTCATGGGCAAAGTGCCGCTATCGGAGATCACTTCTTCCGTTAGCTGTGCTGCAAACGCCGATTTGGCTGTGTGGCTACTGCTGTTTTCAGCGATGAAAACAAAGAGGCTGTGAAACATTTGTCCCCTGGTTTGATGCTTTAACCCAGGGCTGTTTTGCAGAGGACAGGAAATGCCCATAGAAGTCATTTTTCCTGTGGTCAGCGTGAGATGAGAATATAATAACACTGCAGAGCCCAATTCAAGGTGTAAACTCTGACTTAAAAGGCCCTAAATGACTTGGGCCCCCAATATCTAAAGGAATGCCTTCTCCCATACGGAACTGCCCATGTCTTAAGATCTGGAGCTGAGGCCCTCCTGGTTGTCCTACTGCCCTCGGTAGTGGAATGGGTGGGCACCTGGGAAAGGGCCTTCTTGGTTATGGCCCCCAGTTATGGAATAGTCTCCCCCTTGAGGTGTGTCATGCCCCTTCTCTGTATATATTCAGGAAGGTGGTGAAGACGCATCTCTTTGCCCTGGCCTTTGGCTGATGTGATTCTACTCTCCCTCCCACTGCAGATACTATTATTTTAGTATTTAGGATATTGTTTAAAGTGTACAGAATCTTTTAAGTGTTTTTATGTATATTATTGTTTTTAATATATACCGGTTTGTAATTTGTTGTTTTAAAGGTTGTTACCCGCCTTGAGACCTTCAGGTATAGGGCGGGATGGAAATATAAACAAACAAACAAATAACAGGAACCATGTTAGATCAGGCCACAACCCATCTGCTCCAATTTCCTGTCTCACATAGCAGCCCACCAACTGCTTCTAGATAACTCAAGCAGAAAACAGAGCCTTCACTTGCTCTCAATTTTCTGCAAATAGCCTTAAGGGGAGGGATGGGTACGAATATTCACCACATTCAAAATTTGTACAGAGCATCAGCATCTGAAGGAGCCATTCCTTAACCAGAAATAACTCCTTCTGTGCAGAAACTCACTCTGCATCGACTACCCATTTTACAGGCTTAAGGGCACTATAAATGGCTGGTCTATTTGCACCTCTTCCAGTGCTGGGGGGGGGGCATGTGACTCGGTGTGCAAGTGCACTGGTGTGGCACATGATGCACTGCACAAGCACACTGACACAGTGCGTCACATGGTTGCCCTGGTGATGACACTGTGCAGGTGCACTGGTGGCAGCACAAGGGATCCAAAGATGATCGCATCCAGTGCACATGGGTGCTTAGTGCACATATGGGCAAGTTCATCCTTGCTTCCCAGGGAAGCAACATGTGAAAAGGCCCAAAGGCAAAACCTTCACCTGCTCTCCATCTGAGGTTCTGCTGATTCTTCACCTCTCCCCTCCATTTCAGGCAGCCCAATGGCGGAGAGCCAGGTACAGAAAACCATGGCTTCTCATTGGATCAGGGGAATCTGTAGAGAATGCCCCTAAAGCATGGTTCCACCCCCCACCCCCCAAACTGCTTGCATTCTCATTGCTAAATAGTAAGGATTATTTCTAAATCCAGCAGCGAGACTCCATTTAATCCAAATAGGGATACTTCATGTTTCTGTACCTTTAATCCACAGAAACAGCTGATCCCTTGCAAACTGTTGGGACAGTGGAGAACTGGAGCTGAGTTTAAGTCTGACTAAATCCTGTGTTAAAACGGGGCCTTTGCGTAGTTGCCAGACCCAACTCCCAAGACAAAATGCCTTTGAATGCCCCGGTTCTTTTCTAAAGGCATCTAATGGTAACGGCTGCTGATAACGCTACTCTCACCTGAAATGGACACTTGTAGAGAGCTGTTTACTGTGTTCCTGTTACATCCTGATTCTCAGCAGGAAACAGGATTTAGCAGAAACATGATAAACAACTCATAACAATCGTCTAGTTCAGGTGTGATACTGAGACCGGCACCTTCTCCCATTTTTCCCAAATGAGTCAAAAACAATTTAATTAATGTTTCCCAAGAGCAGGCTTTAGTTCCATTTTGCTAGACATTTCAAGGCCAATCTTCTTTTAAGTGTCGCATTAGTTGCTCATTCAATAGCAGAGTAATATTGGATAGTGGAAACTCTTTGATCACCCTCAAGAACATAACAGCTAGTAACAGTAATGCTGAGAGTTTCCTGAGGTCTTCTGAAATTTGATTCTGAAGAGTGGGGCCATGCATCTGGATAATATTTTTCTCTTTCTTTTCCATACACCCTCTACTGCAATTTAAAATGTTGACTAATGGGCTTTTTGCTAGGAATGTGCATGAATTTATTTTTTATTCAATTCATATCAAATCGATTGCAAGATAATTTGTATTCATTTGAATAGATCCCCTTTGAATGTGGTAGGATTCGTATTTGATACGAATGTTCAATCCCATATGAATCCCATATGAATCCCACATGAATGCATACAAATAGCATGCAAATCCATACGAATCCCATACGAAGTTTCGTGCAAAGCTTCATATGAATGTATCAAAACATTTGATTCGAATGTGCCAACATTCGATTTGAATTCAAATACCTGAATTTGGCCAAATTCGTATGAATTTCAAATGTTACGATTATTTGTGCACGTCCCTACTTTTTGCACTTAACTTCCATGGGATAGTAGCCCATGGAAGTTAAGATCAGGGATGGTGCTCAACATTTGCACCACAAGCTCTGGCAATGTCCCCAACTTGCCTAGGGCCCATTGTAGAACAGGCAGTACATCTACATCCAGGGCCATGCACATCACTACACCTCAAAAAGGATATTGTGGAACTAGAGAAGGTGCAGAGAAGGGCAACCAGAATGATTAAGGGTCTGGAACACCTCCCTTACGAAACCAGGCTGCAACGTCTAGGCCTCTTCAGTCTGGAGAGACGGCGTTTGAGAGGGGACCTGATTGAAGTATATAAAATTATGCACGGCATAGAAAAGGTAGATAGAGAAAATTTCTTTTCTCTATCGCACAACACTAGAACCAGGGGGCACTCTATGAAGCTGATGGGTAGGAGCGTAAGGTCTGACAGGGGGAAGTATTTCTTCACACAGAGGGTCATCGGCCTATGGAATGTGCTGCCAGAAGAGGTGGTGACAGCTACCAGTCTGGATGGCTTTAAGGTAGCGTTAGACAAATTTATGGATGACAGATGTATCAATGGCTACTAGAACGAATGCCTAGGTGCATCTTTCAGGCTGAGGGGGGTGGGAGGAACTGGGGCGCTTCTAAGGCCATCTGCTGGGACTCGAGAGCAGGAGACGGTTTGTCCTTGTCCCTGCTTGAGATGGCCATGAGCATTTGGTGGGCCACTGTGTGCGACAGGATGCTGGACTAGATGGGCTGTGGCCTGATCCAGCAAGGCTTCTCTTATGTTCTTATCACGGTAGCAATTTCCACCATGCACCGGGTCATTGGTGTGCTGATTGTGACATGGCACATATTTGCACTAGGAAGTAGTGAGAATGCTGCAACCAGGAGTTTAGCAAGAGTGGCTCTGGGACACTCCAAGACAGAAGCAGCACCATAGTGTGCAAATGCACCATCCTAGAGCATGCTAAGCCATCCTGATCTGGCTGCCCATGACCACATGATCCATAATAGCGAAGTGCATGAATATCCGTAACATTTGAAATCAGTATGAATTTGGCTGAATTCTGACATTCAAATTTGGATCGAATGTTAGCGCATTCGGAGATCGATATTCAAATTTGAAATGAATGTTTTGATACATTTGTAAGAAGCTTCATATGGGATTTGTATGGGATTCATATGCTATTTGTAGGGGACTGAACACTCATAAGGACATAAGAGAAGCCCTGCTGGATCAGGCCACAGCCCATCTAGTCCACCATCCTGTCGCACCCAGTGGCCCACCAAATGCTCATGGGCATCTCAAGCAGAGACAAGGACAAACCCTTTCCTGCTCTTGAATCCCAGCAAATGGCCTTAGAAGCGTCCTGCTTCCCCCACCCCTCCAGCCTGAAAGATGCACCTAGGCATTCGTTCTAGTAGCCATTGATACATCTCTCATCCATAAATTTGTCTAACCCTACCTTAAAGCCATCTAGACTGGTAGCTGTCACCACCCCTTCCAGCAGCAGATCTTAAGGCATGGGCAGATCCCTATCAGATATTAAGACATGGGCAGGTTGCTTCCATAACATTATCTATCTGTATCATCTTGCACTGTCCATTTGCTTTCAGCGGGGTCTTCTCCAGTGAGTCCTGTCTTCTCATTTTGTGGTTCATTTACTTGGTTGAATTTGGGATTAGTTGGAACCAACTGATTTACTTTCCCCTCATCAGAGCACCATGCCAGGAGATTGCAAAAAAACAAAAAAAAACAAAACCCAACAACATAAAACAAAGTCCAGAAATGATGCCATCCTCCATAAAATGTATTTGAAATGAAAATATTGGCCTTTTTGGACAGGTGCTATATTTCTTTCCCCCATTGTCATGATCATGTTCTCTGAGATATGACCTTAACCTTGCATAGCCACATTATTCACTCAGTGCGCTGAGGAGCAGCACCATTTTTGTCTGTTATCTGGTCTGCTTGTGAGCCCTAAATTACTCAACAGCACACATAGATGAATGTCTATGTATTCTCCCTTGAAAACTAATCTTTTAGAATTATTTGTATGTGTTAAGAGGAAGAGTAGGTGTTCACTGTCCTCTTCAGGCTTTGCATTTTCCCCACTCTTCCACTTTCTAGCCCAATTTACTAGCTGAGTGATTGGAAGTAGAGTTGTGCGAAATTCAATTCGTCTTTGCAAATTTAATTGAATATCTTGTACTCATGGATATTTGCATCAAAATGAAAATGTTTTTCGCTTTTCCAAAATTTCAGTCAAAGTGAAGCAGCTTCCCTCTTGCGAAAATGAAATAGTAGATGGAACATTCATATTTTCACTGTGTTTTTGGTCATGAGAAGAGCTCTTTCGTTGGGGAAACATGGAATTTTTCTGTGTGGAAAAGCACAAAAAACAAATGTAAAACCCAGTTTTTTTATTACAGTTCTCCATGAACTAATGAAGCGACAGCCCACATCACCACAGCAACAGCCACGGCAACTTCTGCCACACACTGGGCCACTGCTATGGTGGTCATAAATGCAGTGAACAGTTGTGCAGCCACCAAGCCCCGCCCCATACAGCGTTTGAAGCAGGAAGTTGTGCTAATACTGTGGATGCCTCTGGACATATGGTAAGTGGCAGCGCCCCTGTGCGGGAGCTTCCTCTTCCTTGCCCCTTTTCAGTGGCTTCCTGTCGACCAGATTGGAGTAAGGATATGCACAAGTATTCATAACATTCAGAATTTGGATGAATTTGGACATCCAAATTTGAATCGAATGTTGGCACACTCAAAGACTGACATTCACATTTGAACCTAATGTTTCAGAACATTCATGTCATGCTGCAGGCCGGTCAGGCAACAGGCAAACACTTGCACAGCTACTCAGTCCCAAGGGTTCCAGGAGTTCTTGAGGTCAGTTCCAATCTGGGGTCTAGAAGTCCAGAAAGTCAGCAAGGGCCAGGCAGTCCAAAGGGTCAGCAAGTCACAAGGAATCCAGGATTTCAAGCTCAGGTAACACGAGACTGCAAAGATGTTGTCTGCAGCAACTTGAGGCAAGGTGAGCTTGTTCTTTAATAGAGGAGTCAGAGCCATGCCCATGATGCAGCTGGGGTAATTGCTCTGATCTGTGTCTCACCTGCTTCTGCTGCCTAAGCAGGTAATGAGAAAGCCTTTGATTAGGCTCACTGCTGTCTGGCTGCTCACCTGGAACCGGCCTTAACCCTTCCATGCCTGCAATGCCATGCTGTGGCTGCTCCTCAGCTTGTGGTGGTATTGCAGGCAGGCTTCCCTCTTCCGAGGAGGCTGAACAGGGCATGACAATTCATTTGAAGCTTTGTTACATTCATGAACCTGGGGAGGTGGGAAAGCAACTCTGCCAGTCACATCTGCAATGGATCCGGAGTGGATTCAAAGTGGATTGAGAGTGGATTCAAAGCGGATTCCGGGAGGATTTGGTGTGTAGGG
Organism: Aspidoscelis tigris stejnegeri; assembly: GCA_023333525.1. Taxonomy (NCBI): domain Eukaryota; kingdom Metazoa; phylum Chordata; class Lepidosauria; order Squamata; family Teiidae; genus Aspidoscelis; species Aspidoscelis tigris. Next base: position 5,864,300 of record JALMGA010000004.1, on the reverse strand, counting down.
ACTTTGTACTAGATGCATATGCAATTTGTATCGAAAATTCGTATTGAATATTCGTATTCAATTTGTGTCGGAATCCACCCACATTCGAAGGGGATCTTTCGAAATGAATACAAAATGTATTCCATTCAATTTGATACAAATCAGATCCAAAAAACACATTTTTTGCAGTAACGTCAGAGCATTCTAAGGTAAGAGCAAAGTAAAAAGAGGCTGTCCCAGGCATGGATGTATGAAAAGGGCCTAAGATAAAAATTAAGCATGGAATCAAAATTGGAATAGAAAATTATTCTAGCAAGCATATTTTGGTCAGTTTTACTAAGACCAAACTTCTGAGTCCTTGTCATGTCATACAATGGTGAGGACAAGAGGAGAATCTGCAGGTAGATGAGTTTGAATGTCCCAATAATAGTACAATTACTTCAAGTTCTCTCCCATGAATATATTTTTATTTTTCCACCCTTAATCACGATTAGGGATGTTCATGGATGGATTTTTTGGCATTTGATTCATAACAAATCAAATCTTAGAAAAATTGTATTTGTTTGAATAGATCCCCTCCAAATGGGGTAGGGCTCTAATTGATACAAATGTATTTGTAAGAATTTGTAAGAATATCCAACACAAATGCATACTTATCCTAGATATAGATCCTTCAGTTTGGTCAATGGTTAAGGAGACAGAATCTTATCTGGGAATACTGGGTTCGATTCCACCCTCCTCCACATAGACAGCTGGGTGACCCTGGGCTAGTCACAGCTCTCTTCTGAGCTCTTACAGCCCCACCTACCTCACAGGGTGTTCTCTTGTGGGGAGAAGAACAGAAGCTTTGTCACCTTCTTTGAGTCCCCTTAAATGGGTGAGAAATGTGGGCTAGAAAGCCAACTTCTTCTTCTTCATCATCTTCATCTTCAACTTCATCATCATATGGATCCTGCATACGGATCTTTTATACGGATCCTATACAAATGCATACATATTGGATATGTATCCTATACCAATGTATATGTACTGGGTACATATCATATACATATCCTATACGAACACATATGTACTGATAGGTATCCAATACGTATCCCCAGTTTAACAAATGTCTGTACTGTTGGTACGAATGTTCCAGAACATTCCTATTCATATGAATGTTGATGTACAAATATTGTAACATTCGATTCATGCACAAATGTCCAAATTCGTACAAATTTGTGCAAAGATTGAGGTGGCATGTAGAAGGGTTGTAGGCCATGCCCCCCTATGGAATGTGCCATCCACTTTAGGTGGAGCAGGATGCCAACCAAGGAGGCTCTAATTGGAATTCCTGGTTAGTCACAACTAACCCCAATTACCAGGCAGACCCGTGAAGCCTAATTCTACCCCATAATGGCACCCCAGAGGCTCTCAGGGTTCCTAACCTTTGGAGACCTCTGTGTCTAGCCCTGAAGCAGTGCAATGCTTTGCAGCTGTGGTGCTGTAGCATTGGCTGGTCCTACCTGCACCTTCCTGCAGTTGGGATCAGTGGTCTTAGCTATTCGGGATCCGCTGATCCACACTTACCTTGGGCAAGTGCAGAAAGGACCTTTCATAGCTTTGAGACTAACAGAGATCCAGTAAGCAAACATAAAGGGTGTTCTTTGCCTGGAACATTGTCAGTTGTTGCGTTGGTCTCAGAACTATTATAAACACCACAAGTTGTGCAGAAAGAAACTGTCACGAGCCTGCAACGAACAGTATAGAAGCTTATCATCCCATTAAGGCAGAGGTGCAAAATCCAAATGCATTTAAGTGTTCTACTTTAAAACACTCCAAGTAGAAAAAGTAAAAAAAAAAAAAACATCGTTTTCTCTCCACAACCAGCAATTTTCTCTTGGAATAGAGTGCTTAACGCCTAGGCAACCAAGAGGTTGCATTGCTCATTTTATCTTGAACTTTTCAGCCTATTCAAAACATTTGTCCTCTTATGATCTATTCTAAAAATAACGGGGACAGAAGAGAAAAGGAATAGCTCCATTTGTCATTCATAGAGCATTCTCAATGGCAACTGTAAAAGTAGATTCTTTGGCCAAAGGCATTCCCAGAAGTCCTGGGACGAGTCACACAGGCCTTTCCACCCTCCTAACTCCTTCAAAAGCCCAAGGAATTTGTTCTATTCTTCCACAGCAGCTGGGTCATGATCTTATGCCCACGTTTTGAAGAGACGGCATATTTCAAGTCTAAAATGGAATGAAATATAGTGCAGTTATTCTTCCTGATTTGCTGCCCATGTTGAATTATACAGTCTTTGGAAAGCTTTTCTCTCCCCAATGCAACGGACATTTCTGCTCTTATTTTCCTGGGCTGGTCCAGATGTACTAGCTCACCCTGGAACAGCTCCACAAAACTGGGATATTACATCTACGTTCAGAAGAATTTTCCAGAACAGCACCTCACATTTGCTTTGGAGATTGCACAATCTCCAGACCCACTTCTAGACACCCTCCACGCTCCCAGAACAAGCCTCCAAGGGCCATTTGCTGGAATTCGAGAGCAGGTGAAGGTTTTTCCTTTGTCTTCTGCTTAAGATACCCATGAGCAGTTGGTGGGACACTGTGTGGGACAGGATGCTGTACTAGATGAGCTGTGACCTGTTCCAGCTGGCCTCCTCTCATGTTCTTATATTCTCTTATGTCTCAAGCTTACTTGAGACACTTCCTTATTTGGATTATCCAGAATAAAGCCTGAATAATCCAGAATGAAATGTGTCTGGAGCTGCTTTGCTCCAGATTGTCCAAATAATGTGGAATAAGTAAGTGGTGTCTGGATGAAGCTTCATTTTCTTCTCTGTTCACTGTCTCCCAAATTAACTCCCAGTTCATTGTAAAGTTTGAATAAACACTGCCACTGGTCTTAGTATGCTCCACATTTTAGCATGATTTGCAAAATCAAAAATCAAATTGTCGTCAATAAAGAAAAAGGTAAATTTCCCTTAACATTCTGTGGTCCTTTTTGTTATCCATCTTACATTGCCTAGGTGAACTTGTAGCTCACATTTCTGTCTCCAAATATGACTCTATTTTTTCCTTGCTTGCATACAGAATTATTGCTATGGTTTAGGAAAGTGCATGAATCTTAGAAAATTTCTATTCATTCGAATAGATCCCCTTCGAATGGGCTAGGATTCAATTTGGTGCAATTGTATTTGCACAAATTCATAGGAATATCCGATACGAATGCATACGGATTCTACATATGGATCCTGTGCAAACGCATACATATCGGATACGTATCCTATACATATCCCCAGTTTATCGAATATACAAACTATTCATAAAAATGTTTCAAAACATACATATTGGTATGAATGCTAATTGTCGAATGTTGCAACATTCAATCTGTGTACGAATGCCCATGTACGGATGAGTACAGACCCAGGAAAAATGCGTAAAGGCATCTATGCATGCTGTTGACATTTGTAAGCCCCAATTCGAATGAAAAATTCAGACAAATAGATTTGAATTTGCTTAATTCGAATCAAATTTCCTGCATTTGAATTGAATGTGGTTGAATTCAAACTTTTAAACATTTGAATTGAAGTTTTAAGTATTCAGTTTGAATCAAATTGAATCCCAAAAATTGCATTCGTATAAGGCAACGTCTTGGATTATCAACTCAATAAAGGAACCCTTCTCTGCTATACTTCTGTGTGATTTCTATGGGTGGGAAAATCCTGACAGGATAATCAAAGACCAGCAGCTGGAATGATGGAGAAGACCCACAGACCCCGCAAGAAATATCCCTTCATGTTTAAAAGAACCGTGATGGAAATTGCGCAAGTTTTAAGTTGACAAATCTGGATTTTGACAGAAAGTCGCTCTCAATGCAGATGCTTCTGACTATTGTTGAACCAGATCTAGCTCCAGCAGGTCTAGATAATATGAAATGATCAAAGTAAGTGCAGAAAGGACCACAGATCCTTTCTTCACTGGACTTCATTCCATATTATATTCCAGCATAGAGATCTGTCCTCTACATTCCAGGGCAGACTATAGCTGGTCCAGCCAGGGCCTGCTGTAGGGATTTGTACACATATTCAGAGATTGACATTTGAATTTGAATTAAATGTTTTGATACATTCTAGTGGTTAAAGAGCTGGACTCTTATCTGGGAATACTGGATTCGATTCCCTCCTCCTCCATGAAGCCAGCTGGGTGACGTTGGGCTAGCCACAGTTCTCTTCTGAGCTCTCACAGCCCCACCTACCTCACAGGGTGTCTGTTGTGGGGAGAAGAATAGAAAGCTTTGTCAGCCACTTTGAGTTCCCTTAAATGAGTGAGAAAAGTGAGGTAGAAAAGCCAACACTGCTTCTTCTACCGTCGAATGAAGCTTCGTATGAGATTCGTACGCATTCCTGTGGGATTCCTATGGGACTGAACACTTGTATCGAATACAAATCCTACCACATTAGAAGGAGATCTATTCAAATGAACTTGAATTTTCTTGCATTCAATTTGATATGAATCAAATTTTTAAAAACATTTGTGCGTCTCCCTAGTTTGCGGTAGTCAGCAGTAGCATGTGCATGGGAAATCCCTATTCCGAGAAATAATCCAGAATAAAGCCCAGCGTAGAAAGGGCCACAGCTCAGTTGCCTTGTAAAGCACATTTTCACTTTTGCACGATCGCTAAAATGTGACGTCTGGTGCCTAGTGTGAAACCATGCCCCAGAGGACCATGCTGTGAAAGTAATTGTTGGCAATGTAAAAGCAGCCGTGATCACAGCATTCATTTCCCCTGTCATGATCTGCTTGACAGGGGGGCTTCCCAGAGCAGAATCCCTGCATTATCCAAAGGTCAACTGTAATTAATGTCGATACAGGAGGGACGGTCACAGCAGGGGCAACTGGAAGGCTGCCAAAGAATTGGTGACTACTTTTGAACTAATGAGTCTTGCAAGATGGATAATAGATGAATGTCTCAACTTGTGGCAAACTTTCACTCCCTGGTTTGAAATTTCCACCTGGTGTTTTTTGCAAAGTACAGGAAATGGATGTACAAGCGGATCATTTTCCAAATTCTCCCATTTGATTCGATGCAAATGGAAAGAGGGAGTATTTGGCTTTTTGCAAAACCCCACCCTTGAATATGGGGGGGGGGCTTTGGGTTTGAGTGCAATCATTTAATAGGAGTTGGCACATGAAGGGAACTACCCCACCCCTCACATCCAGTTCTGCCTTAAACTCCTTCCCACTCACCAGCCGCCACCATCATGGGTCCCTTGGAGGCCCAAGTAGGCCTTCCAGAGGTATGTCTGTGCCTCCCACATCCAGAAATTGTGGGAAACCTTGCAGGATTTCCCATGATTCCCAGATGAGGGAGGTGACTACAGACATCTAGAAGGCCTACCCAGGCCTCTTAGGAATGAGGGGATGGTGGAGGAGGCCATGGAGGCTGTGGTCACTTTGGGGGTAAGGGGATCCACCTGGGGGGGGTGGATAAGAGGCTGGGGATGGTCCTCTGCCATCATTCCCACACTCCCCTAAGGCAAAAGTAGGACTTCTGGAGGGGCATGCACACCTCCCCCATATGGGAATTGTGGCAGTGGAGGATGTGGCTGATGCATTTGGGGAGTGCAGCCGGGGGGGGGGGGAAAGAAGGCAGGGTTGGGGAGACCCTGTTTTTATCAAAGCTTCAACAAAGACTGGATCCATTCAATTCACAGGCGAATGATTCACCCACAAATCTCAAAATCCATATGAATTTGTATGGATTTTGAATTGCACAAACTTCCATCCATATTCTTATTTTCCAGTGTTCTGCAACATGGAGAGTGCTGTGAACCATTAGGTCCAGATGATGAGCAGCCCCCACCCAAACATGGGAACTATTGCAGTGGGAACTATTCATAAAGTTTATAATGCTGACTGCAAACATATCTTTGCAAAGATAAGGGGGAAGCAGAGATGTATCACACAAAGAACAGAGCCTAGAGTTCAAGGAGGAGGAGGAAGGAGAAGAAGAAGAAGTTGGCTTTTCTACCCCACTTTTCTCACCCATTTAAAGGGATTCAAAGCGGCTGGCAAACCTTCTGTTCTTCTCCCTGCAACAGAACAAAAGCGGGGTAGAAAAGCTAGCTCTTCTGCTGCTGCGTCTTCTGCTTTTCATAGCATCTTTACTCAGCATTTCTATGGCTCCCCTGCTCCTTGACCAGGTTAGACTAAACTCAACTCTCACATCTTTTTGATTTTTTTCGTCCTGTAAAGAACAATCTCTTTAATTGCATCTGTACCCCCAGTCACAGCTGAACTGCAGAGACCCCCTCTTTGCTATTTACTCCACCCTACATGAGACGAGCCAATTGACATGGAAAATAAGTCTAGCGTACCTTTGGGCCTTTAAACAAAGCCATTGGGGAGAATAAGTTGCTATTTCGAGTTTTTAAGCTGCTGATTCCTCCATGCTCTAGTTGTTTCTGGCAATAAACATGTGGAAACCCCTGTTTACCTGGGTGGGTACTTCTTCTTTTTGTCCTTCCTTCCTTCCTTTCTTTCAGGGAGACAAAAGTCTAATTTAGATCATCGCTGGGATTTCGTCAGAATCCCAAACTGGTACTAAGATGGGAGAGTAAATCCAACCCAACTTCATTCCTGATAATTGTTCTTCGCTGCAACCATTAGTTCTCAGCACTTCTATATATTTACCTTGGATTCTGTGCCAGCTATTTCCAGACTGAGTGCAGACGGTTTTGGTTGATGTTGCTGCTGTTAATTTTAGAGCCTAGTTTTATTTTCAGAGTTAGAATGTCTCCCATCAGGAGGCCTTATTCAGCCTGGAGAGAAACAAAGCACTTGGTATTTATTTACAAGCTTTTTAAAAGGAAGCAATTACTGTAACCAGTTAATACAGTATCCACTTTCCTTATTCTGTGAATTACTTTCTGGTTATGCAGTGCGATACGCGCTCTTTATCTCTTGCTATGATTTTATGCTTCCATAGGAGTGTCCACCATAGGATTGATAAGGGCAATCAAGTACTAGAATTAGATTCTAATTTAACTATAGAGTTAGAAATAGTCGCCCCCCCCCCCGCCCCCGCCACCACCCCTCGGCTGTGCTGTAGATGCACAGTAATTTTGCCACAAAGTACCATTAGAAGCTGGGAAGCATGAAAGATAAGCCTTATTTGAACTCAAGATGATACAGACTTTCATCTCAAGTGAAATCCTGCATTTAGGCTACAAGTGGGAATGTCCAGAAATATTTGAAACATTGATTTGTATGGATTTGGCAGAATTTGGATATTCCAAATTCGAATCAAATGCTGGTACCTTTGAAGATTGACATTCAAATTCGGGTAGAATGTTTCTATACATTCGTACGAAGCTTCGTTATGGATTCATGACGGATGTGCACAAATGGGGTTTTTTGGTATTTGATTAGTAAGGAATTGAATGTTAGAAAATTCAAAACAGTTTGATCTAGTGGTTAGGGAGCCAGACTCTTATAGGGGAATACTGGGATTGATTCTGCTCTCCTCTGGGAAGTCAGTTGGGTGACCCTGGGCTAGTCATAGCTCTCTTCTGAGCTCTCACAGCCCCATCCACCTCACAGGGTGTCTGTTGTGGGGAGAAGAATGGAAGGTTTGTCAGCCGTTTTGAGTCCCCTTTAATGGGTGAGAAATGTGGGCTAGAAAAGCCAACTCTTCTTCTTCTTCTTCTTCTTCTTCTTCTTCTTCTTCTTCTTCTTCTTCTTCTTCTTCTTCTTCTTCTTCTTCTTCTTCTTCTTCTTCCTTGTTCAGCCTTTCTTGCTCAGTGATGTACATTGGGACAAAGAATCCTAATTGCACCTATAAACTGGTGGAATCAATACCGGGTTTGATTCTGCCCTCCCCCATGAAACCAGCTGGGTGACCTTGGGCTAATCACAGCTCTCTTCTGAGCTCTCACAGCCCCGCCTACCTCACAGGGTGTTCCGTTGTGGGGAGAAGAACAGGAGGTTTGTCAGCTGCTTTGAGTCCCTTTAAAAGAGTGAGAAAAGTAGGGTAGAAAAGCTAACTCATCATCATCATCGGCTCTTTTCCCATCACGTCTTGTTGTGGGCAACACTCTGTTTTCAGACTCACTGCAGATCTCATGACTTATTCTTTGTACTGTGCTTGTAGATGATATTTTAGGACTGGTGGAGAGCTTCAACTTCCCTCTCTCATCATCATGCTTTTGTGAATGGAGATTTACCTGAAGAAGAAGAAGAAGAAGAAGAACCCCAACCCAACCCCAAACCCTACCCCCAACCCTAACCCTAACCTTAATATTTTCTGGCTAGGGTTCTCATCCCATCATTGATGATCATGGCAGTTACATGAAACAAAGGAAGTCACATCTTACTGGTTGCTTCGAACTGAACCCGTCCTATACGAACAAGACAATGCGAAGTGAGATACAGGAGGAGTCACATTTTACAAACTGTGTAAAAATGAACCTGTAACGCAAGGGATAATTTTACTTTAAGGCAGCCTGGCTCAAAATGAACCAAATTGCTCATGAATATTTTCTTTCTTGTTCCAATTCATCTTCCTCCTGTTGTGACTAACTTAATTATCTGCAGCCACCTTTAATTGATCCCGGGTTCCCCTCACATCAGGGCAGACAAGACCCTCTGCTTTGCTGAACTAATTTGATCCGGAAAGAACTGCTCTTATTTATTTAGATTTTCAGCCCACCCTTCACCTGGTATTCTCAAGGGAGCTCAAGGCACTCTGTGGCAAAACCCAGAATGCAATATGATATAGCAGTACAAAACAACACTGTATTCAACAGAAGATAACAGAAATAACAAAATATAGGAAAACAAAAACAAAAACAAATCCAAGCCAAGGAAAATAACTGTACAGGTTTCTCTGGTGGCTACGCTATTAAAATAGCATAAATATTTTGTTTGCTGTGTGTCATTGTTGTTTTGTGTCAATGATGATGATGATAACAACAACAACATCTTTTAAATATTACCCTCTCTGCCTCCATCCTACCCTACCCTCTCTGGCTACGTGCAGAAGAAGCTAAACATCAAAGGCCCGGGTGAATAGGTATGTTTTAAGCAACTTTGAGAGATGAGAAACTATACCTCATAGGTTCCTCTCAGGCTGCTGCAGGGCCTTCAAAAAGTCTGGAAACATTCATACTAGCATCCGGAAGGGAGGCTTGAAGTACACTCATTGGTCCAGAATACTGGCCAGCATGGTAGGGTTGTGCCCAAATGAGGCATTCATGTTTGGTTCACAATTGAAACACATCTGAAAATTCGTCTCTTTGTTGAATCATTCATTTGAACATTCAGGCTTTTGCGTTCACGGCCAAACAAAAGGCCTCTCTCAGCTTTCTTTTCATCCTGTTTCTTCACTTTCCAGCCATTAGGTTAACATGTTCAGGCATCCAAAGGGCAGCCTTCAATAAAGGAAGATAATCCTTTTCACACCTTTCGAAGACAGCAAAGAAGAAAGAAAACCAAACAAACAAGGCATCAAGTCATGGAAAGAAGAAGAAAACTCATCAAGAATTTAGAAAACTTTCCATGTGGAGGGAAGATGGTTTGCATGCTGGCACTCACTCCTTGAAGCAGCTTCAGGGAGTTCTGAGGAGGCCTATCTACAAGTCCGGTGCCACAGCCACCATCTAGGGGCATCTGGGAGTTTCATACAGATGCCCAGCCTTTGCCGTCTGTGGATGAGTAAAACCGTCTACAGCTTGACCAGGAACAGCTAGTGAGCTCCGACCTCAGCAGCATTTGCATGGGCCACAGGCCAGTCACCACAGAAGGCACCGCACTCAAGATGGTGGTGGCCTGAAGAAGACTGGCCCAGGACTGATCACAGGTGAGTAACCAATTATTGGGGCAGGGGCTGTTAGTGACTAGTGTTCACAAGTGCTTGCACTAGTCAGTGTTAGATGATCATGCTCCTTCCCCATGCCCCTTTGGTAGGCCTGTGAGAGCTCAGAGGAGAGCTGTGACTATCCCAAGGTCATCCAGCTGGCTTCATGGAGGAGTACAGAATCAAACCCAGTATTCCCAGATAAGAGTCTGGCTCCCTAAGCACTAGATCAAACTTGATGGCTCCCTCTGTTCCTGAGCTACACCTCAGTGAGATGACTCATATTCCAGGAAAGAAGACATTTCAGTATTAGATTTCTGTGTCAATACCTCTGATTATTCAAGGACCTCAGAGAAGCAAACCAGGACTGATGATGATGGTAATGCATTACACCTATATACAAATTTGATTATGTGTAGTTGCTTTATAGAAGCTGCCTTCCCACTTGGGCCATTCCCAATGTTACATTTCTGTGACTTCATTGTGTCATATCTGATATTTACGACTTTCCCAAACTGCTTGGTATAGCCATCCAGCCCAAGCCTAGCCCACTTCTGAGACTCTCTTTTCTGGAGTGGAAGAAAGAGGTTGCGCTCCCTGCTAACATGTTGTGTTCTCATTGGACACCTCCAAAACACCACCGGAATGGGTCCCTTAGGAGACCCACTAGTTTCTGGCTGTTGGAGCCTCTGAAACAGGTTCCAAAGCTTGTACAAGATCTTCTAATCTGATAGTACGACCAAGATTTCTTCTCTGAGGGTCTAGAGAAAAGACATTTTTATTTGTGTTTTGCATTGTAGTTTAAACAATGTGGTAGAGATCAAATTAAGATTGTTTGGTTGCTGCACCTTCGAGTTTTTAGATGGTGGCCTCAATGGGACTGATCTTTAGCACCACCCAGGAAACACGTGTGACTTAAGGACTGTCATGGACATCAGCAGGCTTCCCAGAATGGCTGCCTCTGGGTGACAGTTGGCAGTTCAGGCAGGGAAAGAGATTCAATGGAAAAGGTCTTTCTTCGGCTTGAAAAGGTTTTCATAATTTTCTTCCTGTTCTTTGTTTTCTTACCATACGCTTGCCTACCATTTTAGATGTTATATAGAGGAAGGTTTGTCCAGGTGGATGGCTGTTTCTTTGGTTAAGGAGGCAGTTATGGTTAACAGATAGTTAGAGCTCCTCAGCATTCTGTCTTGTTTGTGGCCGTGTTGGAAGTCTGTGGATCTTTTAATCTTTTTCGTTCTAATAAATGCTGGGTGCAACAGTGTAAAAAAGGAAAGTGGAGCACAGTAGCTTCAGGCAATGCTGTCGAAGTTGCAGACCAATGCTACCAAGAAGACTTCATCCTGGATCCTGCTTGCCGATCCCTTAGGACATTCCCAGACAGGATGTGAAGTCCAATATCCCAGACAACTGGCTGGTTTGTAGTGATGGAAATCTCTTGGAGATCTTAGAGACTGTACTAACTTGCTAGTACAATATTTACCAACCATCAGTTTCAGACAGATCCTGGTCCCAGATTCTCTTGGCCATGCTCACACCTTCACCTTAAACCTTCTCCAGTCCATCTGAAGAAGGACTGACTGCTCACACCTTTTCATTTCCATCCATGTTCTTTGAGGATCCTAACCCCAACCCCAACCCCAACCCCAACCCCAACCCCAACCCCAACCCCAACCCCAACCCCAGCCCCAGCCCCAGCCCCAGCCCCAACCCCAACCCCAACCCCAACCCCAACCCTAACCCTATATTTGGACTTTTCTGAATGGAAAATCCTCAAATAAAAGATAGAAATTAAAAGCTATGAGCAGTACAGACCTGAAGATGGATTGAGGAAGGTCGGGGAACATGTCTCATTATGAAGAAAAGCCAATGCAAGGCAGGATCATAGCAAAAATGCCCTAAGAAAATCAACCTACGGTATAGAAGGTTTGCTGTGGACTTTCTTACACACAGTTCAAGTTCACGAGAACCTTATTATGGTGTTACATGGACAGAAATGATATATTGGATGCAGCCCACAGATCTCATTAACACGATGCAATGTAGAACTCATGAATATGCATAGAACTCAAATGACAGATTGTATTGGCATTCTACTCTGGTTGCAGTTTAGTGATCATTTAGATTAGATTAATTGAATAATTACAGATGCATGACAGAAAGAGATAGTAAGTATTCTTGAAATATGACTATGGATTGCATATGGACAGTAGGATGGTCTTGCTCCTGCTGAAAACAAATAACCATACCTCATAAGATAATGTCATATATACAGCAACAATGTGAACTCTCATTCTTCAATTAGATAATGAATAACTACTGTGAAGTTAAACTTTAACTTTTAACTGTTAAAGAATGAGCCCCCAGTGCCTTCACCTTTCCTATCAAGGACTGAGAGATGCTTCCCAAGCCAATAGTGAAATTCATAATACATGAAGCTTAAGACTATAAAATTAAATCCTCCTAAAAGGTGGATGCGCAGGAAAAAACCCAGAAAACCCCACCCATGATAGCTTGATTGGACAACAATGTCCAATGTGATTTGGTTGCTCCTGAATATCTACCCCATCATCGACAGCTAGTTCTTGGGACCGATGGTTGACGTATAATAATTAATCTTCACAACATGAGATCAAGTCAATCACATGGCATGTTCTCTTCATGGGTGGGACTTCCAATATGGGTTCTGTGGTTTTTGATGAGAAATCACAGCAGAATAGTAGATCTGGATTTGTTCAAACTAGAAATGGGCAAAGTTTGGTTCATATTGAGAATTCATGTGAATAGTTTGCATTTGCAAACCTCAGTGGTAGGGATGTACATGAATGTTTTCTTGTATTCGATTTGTATCAAATTGAATGCAAGAAAATTTGTATTTGTTTGAATGGATCCCCTTCAAATGTGGTAGGATCCGAATCTGATATCAATGTTCGATATGAATTCCATTAGAATCCCCGCTACGAATCCCATACGAAGCTGCTACGTACCAGCTCTGAACGTGAAAAATCTGCCCTGAATCCACTTTGAATCCACTTCAAACTTTACTAACATCCAGGCTGGCAGCTACCACCATGATCTCATATAGTGATTTCTGTTTGGGACCAGTGGCATCACTGTCAAATATCTAAAAGAATGTCTCCTCCCATGTAGACCTGCCCATGCCCGAAGATCTGCTGGAAAAAAGTTGGAAGATACTCTTTGCAAAAGTTGCTCCAATTCAGTTCTGCAAAGGAATAATGCAACAGTTCCATCTGCATTGGGCTGGCCAATCCTGCACTCTTGCAACCCCCTGGCTGTATGTGCTGAAGCAGCTTTTCAGGCAGCAAGGACCGTCCATAATTTACTAACTCCCTTCCTCCCCAATGAACATTAAAATGATGTGCCAATTGATCTCATGATGGTCTTTAGTGCCCTTCTGACTAACCTGATTAGCTCTTCATCATCTTCCTGACTGAGGTTCAGATTTAAAGAGCTTCTCTGTACTTCTTGCGGTGTCTTTACATTTCTCTTTGCTGCTGCAGAGTATGGGATAGCGACTGAGAGAGACTGAGAGAGAGAGAATGAAGGGGCTGCTCCACATTTGTTATTCATGCTCTCTGCAAAGAGATCACAAAATGTACTCAAGACCCACAACCAGGCCCTAAGGGGATGCAGCAGGGGCATTTGGACTGGAATAGGGATCCACACATTTAAAAAAAAATTATTTGCATTTGATTCAATATGAATCAAATGCAAGAAAATTCATATTCATTCAAATAGATCCCCTTCGAATGTAGTGGGATCCAAATTCAATACAAATGTTCAATCCCATACAAATCCCATATGAATGCATACAAATACATATGAATCCCATGTAAATCTCATATGAATCCCATACGAAACCCAAACGAATTCCATAGAGAGCTTCATATGAATGTATCAAAACATTCAATTTGAATTCCAATGTCAGTCTTTGAATGTGCCATTAAGAATATAAGAGAAGCCCTTCTGGATCAGGCCACAGCCCATCTAATTCAGCATCCTGTCACACACAGTGGCCTGCCAAATGCTCATGGGCATCTCAAACAGAGACAAGGACAAACCTATTCCTGCTCTTGAATCCCAGCAAATGGCATTAGAAGCATCCTGCTTCCCCCCCCCCCAGCCTGAAAGATGCACCTAGGCATTCCTTCTAGTAGCCACTGATACATCTGTCATCCATAAATTTGCCCAACCCTTCCTTAAAGCCATCTAGACTGGTAGCTGTCACCACCTCTTCCAGCAGCACATTCCATAAACCGATGACCCTCTGGGTGAAGAAATACTTCCCCCTGTCAGACCTTACTCTCCTACCCATCAGCTTCATAGATGCCCCCTGGTTCTAGTGTTGTGCGAAAGAGAAAAGAAATTTTCTCTATCCACCCTTTCAATACCGTGCATAATTTTATATACTTCAATCAGGTCCCCTCTTAAACGCCGTCTCTCCAGACTGAAGAGGCCTAGACATTGCAGCCTGGTTTCATAAGGGATTTTGTTCCAGCCCCTTACTCATTCTGGTTGCCCTTTTCTGTACCTTCTCTAGTTCCACAATATCAGTCACAATGCTGACATATTTCCTATTCCCTTCCTAATTATTCCCAGCACTGAATTTGCTTTTTCACTGCTTCTGTGCACTAGGCTGACACCTTCATTGAACTGTCTTCCAAATGTTCAATCTGAACCTGCGCAGAAAGCCAGAAGGAGCCCTGGCCAATCAGGAGGCATGCAGCATGCAGGCGCTTAGCCTCCTGGGATTCCCCGGCCAGAATCGGGGCGACGTTGAAGAAGTAAGGAGGGGATCACTTGGGCTCTCCCCTGGGGGGGCTAGGGAGGGGTTTGGAGAAGCTCCCCCGGGAGGGCCGGGGGAGGGCTCCGGGTAGGCACAGTTTCACTGTGCGGACACATCCTAAACGGATGCCTTTTCACAGCGAAACACCCTTTAAGGCCACATGATATGTGGTGGTTTTTTTAACACCCATTAAGCACACATTAGAGACAGATAGGAGCAGACATGGCTGCCCCTATCTGTCTCTAATGGGTACCGCTGTGCAGACGCGCTCCACCCATTCCGTCTTTAATGGGTGCCGCTGTGTGGATGTGGTTTGCCACATGTATGCTTAATGGGTGTTACTGTGTGGATGCTCCGTGCTAAAAGCGGCTTAAAAAGCTGCCACTGTGCGGACGCATGCTTCCACATGTGTCCTTAATGGGTGTTTAAGGGCATGTGTGGAAGCACCCTATGAATCTCATATGTATCTGTACTCATTTGTGCTGATAGTACGGGATGCATACGAAGTGCGTACAGATATGCATAACACATACAAATGTTGTCAACATTCAGATCTTCAAATACTCACGTTGTCGACATTCGGATCTTCAGATTCGAATCTAACATTTGTACGAATAGATTAGAATGTATTCAATTCAAATTGGATTTTGTTAAATTTGGATTCTAAACATTTGAATCGAATGGAATATTTGGATATTCAATTTGATTCAAATCTGAATGCAAACTCCCCCCCCCCATTTGTGCACATTCCTACACAGAGATATTTACATGCCACACTCTTTAAATATTATTCGCCATTGTCCTGAGGAGCGAGGGATCCTTGCAAAGGGAAAGGTATATACTAGCAACAGTTCTGAACGCTAGTACATGTTAGTAGGGAATGCACTTTTCCCATCCAGCAGATGGGAAGCTAAGTGCAGAAGCATCTCTGGTGACATGGTGCATCAATGTACCTTCACCACCCTCAGCATGCTCCGTTCACCCAGGAGAGGAACGAATGTAGCATGCCGGGCTTTACCAGCCAGTGCCTCGTATAAATGTGTAGGAGAAAAATGTGCTCCACAGCTATCCGGGCCGTGGGATGCTTGGCACGTACGGAGAATCTTAAAGGATGGAAGTTCCTCTGTGCTGTGTATGCCCTGTGTTGGGGCATCCTGGGAGCTCTCTCTGTCACAAAGTGCAAGATCCATGTGCAGGGTCCATATGCATTTGTAACGGATATTTGTGCTAACTTGTGTCAAAACATTCGTATCAAATAGAATCCTGCCACATTCGAATAGGGGATCCATTCAAACAAAGGCGAATTTTCTAACATTCAATTCATTATGAACCAAATGTTCAAATATTTGTATTGCTATGAATGTGCAATTTTGAATGTCTGGATATTCAATCTGATACGAATGCATCCGTACGCATTCGTTAAATATTTGATACAGAAGGATGCATATCTGTTGATAATGCATCTGTACGCAACGCATATGTACCCGTATGTTATCTGTACTCATCGGTATGTATCCTGTATGCATCCTGTATTCATCCCGTTTTCACTCTGTATGGGATGTGTACAGGGTGCATACAGATGCGCATGGAATGCATACATATCCATACCATCATACAAATATCCAAACTATTTGCTCAAATGTCCGAAACACTAGTATTCATATCAATACTAAAGTATGAATGTCTGGACACTCAATTTGTTTATGAATTGTGAATTTGTACAGATAACCAATAGTATGAACATTTGTGCAGATCCTTAGTGAATTGGCCACTAGATTAACAAGTAAGTGCAGAAAGGGCCATAGAGTGGAGGCTAGCATCTCTTCACTAGCTAGTTTGGTCTAGTGCAGCGGTTCTCAACGTTCCTAATGCCGCGACCCCTTAATGGAGTTCCTCATGTTGTGGAGACCCCCAGCTACGGGGCTAGAGCAGTTGGGAGGTAGGAGGGAAGGGCGGCAGGACACTTGTCGCAACCCTTCTGAAAGGGTAGTTCGACCTCCAAAGGGGTCCCAACCCCCGGGTTGAGAACCACTGGTTTAGTGGTTAAGGAGCTGGACTCTTATCTGGGAATATCAGGTTTGATTCTGGACTCCTTCATGAAGCCAGCAAGGTAGCCTTGGGCTAGTCACAGCTCTCTTCTGAGTTCTCACAGCCCCACCCAACCTCACAGGATGTTCTGTTGTAGAGAGTTGAACAGGAGGTTTGTCAGCCACTTTGAGACCCCTTAAATGGGTGAGAAAAGTGGGATATAAAAGCCAACTTTTCTTCTTCTTCTTCATGAACTAACAACTTAACCTTCAACCTTCTTGAGCATGGATAATAGTGTAACAAATATCGAATAAACCATCAAGCCTATCAAGGGTGAGTCTGTTTCCTATGTAGGCAGTGGTCCCACTGAAATCAACAGGAACATATTTGAGAATTAAAAAAATGAAATAAAAAAAGAGGGCAGAGCTGAGCTGTAAACAGAATGACTCCCCCAGGGTTTCAAGAGTCATTGAATTAGACCTCCCCCACCTCCGAGATGAACGCAAGTGGCGGAATTTAATACCAATCATGCTTGGCAAATTATAAGATGGAACTTGGGTCTTTGTTTTGTTTTATTTGTGAGTTTAGAAGGCCTCTTGGGCTATGCTTTGAGTACCTAATTAACAATAGAGGTGGGGGGGAAAGAATATAAACATTTATCTGCATTAACTTGAAAGTAAATGAAAACCAGTACGACACAGCAAAGAAAAAAGCAGAACACTCTGGCAAGGCAGAATTCTGTGACTTTGTGACATCCATACATAAGAACATAAGAGAAGCCCTGCTGGATCAGGCCACAAGCCCATTTAGTCCAGCAACCTGTCGCACACAGTGGCCCACCAAATGCTCATGAGCATCTCAAGCAGAGACAAGGACAAACCTTCTCCTGCTCTTGAATCCCAGCAAATGGCATTAGAAGTGTCCTGCTTCCACCTCGCCCCCAGCCTGAAAGATGCACCTAGGCACTCATTTTAGTAGCCATTGATACATCTGTCATCCATAAATTTGTCTAACCCTACCTTGAAGCGATCTAGACTGGTAGCTGTCACCACCTCTTCCGGCAGCATATTCCATAAACCGATGACCCTCTGGGTGAAGAAATACTTCCCCCTGTCAGACCTGACTCTCCTACCCATCACCTTCATAGATGCCCCCTGGTTCTAGTATTGTGAGACAGAGAAAAGAAATGTTCTCTATCCACCTTTTCTATATCATGCATAATTTTATATACTTCAATCAGGTCCCTTCTTAAATGCCATATCTCCAGACTGAAGAGGCCTAGACGTTGCAGCCTGATTTCATAAGGAAGGTGTTCCAGCCTGTTAATCATTCTGGTTGCCCTTTTCTGCACCTTCTGTAGTTCCACAATATCCTTTTTGGACATTGTTTCCTTTGGGTTGAAGGAAAGGTTGGAGTCCTGTTGGTTGCATGTAAACTTAGTCATTGCCCCATCAAAATATCTGTGCTTCATCCTCTTCTAAATCCAGAGTCTGCGGCTTTTGATGAATGCAGACCTAAAAGGAAATCAGATCATCATCATACATAAAATGTAAAACATCCTTTCCTTTGAAGCAAGTCAAACCTTGCCTTTGATTTAGGTACACAGTGAGGAAAATCCTTTTCCATTTAGAAAAAAAAAATCTTATCTGTTTCTAGACTCTTATGGTGCCCTTCAATGCTTCTAAACATTTCTTTTTTAAATATATATATAAAAAATCTTGTATTATTTATTATTTACATGCTGCAATCTTTGACATTTCCCACTGGCTGTCTTAAGAAAATTATTTCTCCCTGTAGAAAATAAATTGCTTATAGACATGGATTTTTCTTTCCTCTTTAGGGAACCTCAGATACAAATAATAATTTGCCCTCCTGAGCAGTCACAGATCATGGGCTGATAAATTGTTATTCTTAGTAACTACTTTGATTTGCCTGCAAATGCATTTATATGTGCATAACATTAGATGGCGTGACTTTACAAAACCGCATTGCCTTTAGGGACAGATACCACTCTGAGCTACTTCTAGAGAAATGCATTGGCTTTGGTTCATTACAGCTGAACTCATCATGGTAAGTGAAATGAAGCACTAAAGATCAAAAAGAGATGGATATAGAAAGGCTGGTAAGTTCTAAGGCCTCAGTGCACAGGCTCTGCACTGCTCTTTGCCTCCTAGGGCAGGTTGCGGGGTGGGTGGGTGTCTATATAAGGGCCTTTTTCCACTAGGGGTTAGAACTAGGGATATGCACAAATATTCGTAGGCATTTGAAATTCAATCGAATGTACCCAATTTCAACATTCGAATGCCCTGAAATTCAAATTTAAACATTCAAATCCAATTTCAAATTTTGGGACTATTCAAATTATCCAGACATTTATATGTGTATGGGTTTGTACATGATGCATGCTTGAAGATCTACACCTTTCCCGCATCCATATACATTTGTATGGATCCGTACAGGACGTAAATGGGTTGCATATGAAATAACTACGGGATGCATACACATGTGTACAGATGCATATGAATGTGTAAGAATGTCAGGAAGATGTGTGCGGCATCTACACATCTTGTTGACATTTGTAAGTGCAAATTCAAATTAAAAATCCAAATCAGTAGATTCGAATTTGCTTAATTTGAATCAAATTTTGTTAAATTTGAATTTAAATAATTTGAATCCAATCAAATTTTCAATTATTTGAATCAATTCAAATAGAATGTCAAAAAACATTCTTGTGCCCCCCTACTTAGATCCCTTCTAAGACCTGTTAGGAACCTGATTGCTTCCTGATTGGTACCAATTGGGAAGGGCCTGTCCCCATCTGGACCCCATTGAAGGCCCCATATGCATGGGCAGAAGAAATCCATAC
The DNA here is from genome assembly GCA_023333525.1 of Aspidoscelis tigris stejnegeri. Taxonomy (NCBI): domain Eukaryota; kingdom Metazoa; phylum Chordata; class Lepidosauria; order Squamata; family Teiidae; genus Aspidoscelis; species Aspidoscelis tigris. The sequence goes on along the minus strand of JALMGA010000004.1, from coordinate 5,844,768 downwards.
TTAATGGGTCCTCCAGGTCCTTAAATCTGGATTTTGTGTGGACCTGATTAAAAGTGTCCACAATGGGGTCTTCAGGCATCTTCAAGATGTGGATCTCCAGGAGGACCCCATCTCAAGGATAAGAACATAAGAACATAAGAGAAGCCCTGCTGGATCAGGCCACAGCCCATCTAGTCCAGCATCCTGTTGCACACAGTGGTCCACCAAATACTCATGGGCATCTCAAGCAGAGACAAGGACAAACCTATTCCTGCTCTAGAATCCCAGCAAATGGCCTTAGAAGCACCCCGGTTCCCACCAGAAGTTGAGCCAGGCATTGTTGCAGCCGGATGAGCAAGTAACGTGAGCGGCTGCTGCTGCTCTTGCCTGGCCCTGGTTGGCTTGCTGCCGCTTTGGCCGACAGGCAACCCCTCACCCCCGTGATCCCAGGTTGCCCCACCCCTGTGATTCCAGCTGCCCCACCCCTGTAGTTGGGGGTCTCAACTGCGCATGGAAAAAGGGTTCTTTGACTGTGCATGGAAAAAGGGCTTAAGATGTCTGCAGGATGTTTTACACCTTGAACTTGATGTCTAAAGTGCCATAAGACTTGGGGTGTGTCCAATGGCAGCACATTATGTCTCCACTACTGCAGAATTACCTGCTGCGGAACAATCAACACTCGCTCTGCAGTATCGGGTAATTTCGGAGTTTCCCACCAGGTGAGTGGGAGGGGGGACAAGGTGGGACTCGAAGGGAAGCATGGGGGTTCCCCTTGCATGTGAAGATTCACCAGATGTTTGCATACGAAACCAAAGCCCCCCACATTCTTGGGTGCACCAAGCCGAATAATCCCCCGTTCAATTTCCATCGAATCAAATCGGGGAATTTGGTTTTGCGCACATCTCTATACATTTGCATTAGAGGGAAGAACATTTGCTTATGGTTGTGCTAAAAACACATGGGGCAGAAGGGTGAAAAAGTGATTTAAACTGTGCTTTAAATAAACTATGATGAACATATGTTTTTTATGCAGATGTCTTAAAGGCTGATTTTTATTTTATTTTATTTTTGAACTGTGGGTGAGAGGAAGAAATAAGCGTGAGCTAACTTGACTGGTCGGCCCCCTGCCATTCCTCATATGATTAAAAGGAATTTCCAGCACATTTTACTCCTAAGGCATTTCCCTAATATAAATATTCTTCCCGGTGACACAGAATGTTAATCTTGATTTCTGTGCCGAAGCGGAGGTAGCAGGAGCCAAAGGAGAGAGCAGAAAAATAATATCTCCATTAAAAAGAAATAGCAATATCAGCGTGGTTCTCCCTTGAGGGGACCGGGAAAAATCGGAAGATGGTGAAGAACTGAGTATGAGGGACGGGCGCTCAATCAGTTGATCAGTTTCATTGCTCCCTCCATCCTTTTCTCCATCCAGAGTGGTTGTCACTTGATTATAATGGATGGTTCACTTTCTGAATTGCTGAAGGGATTGTCACATTTATTCTCCGTCCGATCTCGGTTCTCTGTGAGAGTTGCCACTTAATTGCTAGAGGAATGTTTTGAACTTATGCTTGGCGGTGGAACAGAGGACATTATGTCTTTGATGGAATCCTGTACCCATAATCCAGTTCTGGGGGTCCGGAAGGAATTTCAATGAAAGTCATTCGGAGAGTGACCAACTAGAGAGGTGAACAAAGGTGTGGGGTATTGTTAAAATTCAATTCGTAACACTTTTTGAATGTGGTAAAATTTTATTCGATACAAATGTATTTATAAGGATTTTTATGAATATTTGATACAAACAAATACATATCCAATACGAATGAATACATATCCAATGCAAATGAATAAATGGGTGTTTTCCCACTGTCACTAAAAGTACCCATTAATGGGTACGAAATGGAATTTTTGAAAGTAAATGAAAACCAGTATGACACAGCAAAGAAAAAAAACAGAACATTCTGGCAAGGCAGAATTCAGTGCCTTTGTGACATCCACACATAAGAACATAGGAGAGGCCCTGCTGGATCAGGCCACAGGTCATCTAGTCCAGCATCCTGTCGCTCACAGTGGCCCACCAAATGCTCATGGGCATCTCAAGCAGAGACAAGAACAAACCTTCTCCTGCTCTCAAGTCCCAGCAGATGGCCGTAGAAGCGCCCCAGTTCCTCCCCCCCACAGCCTGAAAGATGCACCTAGGCATCTGTTCTAGTAGCCATTCATACATCTGTCGTCCATAAATTTGTCTAACCCGTCCTTAAAGCCATCTAGACTGGTAGATGTCACCACCTCTCTGGGTGAAGAAATACTTCCCCCTGTCAGACCTGACTCTCCTACCCATCAGCTTCATAGATGCCCCCTGGTTCTAGTACTGTGTGATAGAGAAAAGAAATTTTCTCTATCCACCTTTTCTAGACCATGCATAATTTTATATACCTCAATCAGGTCCCCTCTGAAACGCCATCTCTCCAGACTGAAGAGGCCTAGACGTTGCAGCCTGGTTTCGTAAGGGAGGTGTTCCAGACCCTTAATCATTCTGGTTGCCCTTCTCTGCACCTTCTCTAGTTCCACAATATCCTTTTTGAGGTGTGGTGACCAAAATTGTACACAATATTCAAAATGTGGCCTCACTATAGATTTATAAAGGGGCAAAATGACACTTGCTGTCTTATTTTCTATTCCCTTCCTAATTATTCCCAGCATTGAATTTGCTTTTTTTGCTGCTGCCACGCACTGGGTTGACACCTTCATTGAACTGTCCACCAAAACCCCGAGATCCCTTTCCTGGTGTGTTGCAACCTCCAGCAAAGCATGAAAGTGCACCAAATAAATTAATCCCTGGAGGACACCAGGGGAAAATTTGCATTTCCCATCCCATCTGGTGGACAGGAAAAGTGTACTTGTGAATCCTTGTATACAAGTTCCTTCCCCCCACATGTCCAGACACTTACGGACATGTGCGGATGTGTGTCTGGACTAGGGATGTGCATGAATATTTTAAGGTATTAGAAACTGGATCGAAATCATCTGGGTTTCAACATTCAAATTCAAATCAAATGTCCATAAATTCAAATTTAAAAATTTGAATGAATTTCACATTTTGGACCTATTCCTTTGAATTATCCAGACATTCACATGTTTATGGGTCATACACGATGCGTACTTGCCCGTATGCATTTTCCCACATCGGTACGTATTTGTACAGATCTGTACGGGATGAAAACGGGTTGCATATGGGATAACTCCAGGATGCATACGGACATGTACGAAGGTGTGTGGGATGTGTAATGAAGCGTATGGGCACATATGAGTGTTGTCGACATTCGTAAGTGCAAATTCAAATCGAGAATTCAAATGATCAGATTCGGATTTGCTTAATTCAAATTGGATTTGGTTAAATTCGAATTTTAAACATTCGAATCGAATTTTGGGGTATTCAATTCAAATTGAATTGCATTCATGCTCATTCCTAGTCTGGACCCTGCCATTTTCTCTCCAGATGATGGCACCAGTGTGTCAGTGTTGTCCTCAGGATAACAGTGATACCTGTGCACACACCTGGGCACTGGTACATCATGTGATGCACCAGTGCACTTGCACGGTCTCATGTGCCCCTCCTTGCACCATCGAGGTACAGATGGGCTCACCAGAGATGGGGAAGGCTGTCTCCAGCAGAGGTAAGTACACATGTGGAGCATGAAATCGGAAATAGCCTGCATAGAAGGACCTGTTTCTGAGACTGAAACAGTGCCTTCCAGTGCAGACGCTCCATGTGGGAGAGCACTGGGCCAAATGCAGAATGCCCCGAGGTTAGGGAAGCCTGCACTTATAGGAACAGCTGTTTACTGATTGCAGATCAAGCAGATCAAAGAAGAAAGGCAGAGAATAAATAATGCAGAAAGCTATTCCATTTAGCAAGGAAGCAATTAAAAGGCTTTAAACTGATATTTGGTCTCTAGGGCCAATAAGGAGAGAACCTCAGCTGCTGATGGATGAAAGCAGTCCAACTCTAGTCTTTTCTACACCTACCTTAGATCCAGTTTAAGAAGAAGAAGAGTTGGCTTTTCTACTCCGCTTTTCTCACCCACTTAAAGGGACTCAAAGCATCTGACAAAACGTCTGTTCTTCTCCATGCGACATGAAAACCTGTGAGGGGTTGTGAGAGAAGAAGAAGAAGAAGAGTTGGCTTTTCTACCCCCCCCCTTTCTCACCCATTTAAGGGGACTCAAAGCAGCTGACAAAGCTTCTGTTCTTCTCCTCACAAGAGAACACCCTGTGAGGTAGGTGGGGCTGTGAGAGCTCAGAAAAGAGCTGTGACTAGCCCAGGGTCACCCAGCTGGCTTTGTGGGGGAGGGCGGAATTGAACCCATTATTCCCAGATAAAGGTCTGGCTCCCTAACCACTAGACCAAACTGGCTCAGAAGAGAGCTGTGACTAGCCCAAGGTCAACCTGCTGGCTTTGTGTAGGAGTGCAGAATCAAACCTAGTATTGCCAGATAAGATTCTGGCTCCTTAACCATTAACCAAACTTAATCTGGATCTTGGGCTTCTGTATGTGTACATTAATGCAGATCTCAGATGCCTCATCCCATCCCACCTCACCCCCTGCACCCCACTGTGGAAAAACATCCTCTAAGCCCTGAGGGTAGGAACTTCCTCAGTTTCAGAGAGGTGTTGACGAAATCATCATTACCATCAGTGCTGATGGTCCTGATCCGGCCCACACCTCTCTGTAGCTTGGACCAGTGGGGATGGTTATTCCAGACCCACTGATCCAGATCTATAGCAAGTAAATGCAGAAATGACATGGGGACAACCTGGGTCTGTCCCTCACTATAGCATTTCAGGAAGGCTTTGAGGGCTTTCCCATGCTTTTTAATATCTCTATGAAGCCACTGGGAGAGGTCATCAGGAGATTTGGAGTGAGGTGTCATCAGTATGCAGATGATACCCAGCTCTATCTCTCTGTGCCATCTGAATCAGGGGAGGCGGCTCAAGTGCTGGACAGATGCCTGGAGGCTGTAATGGTCTGGATCGGGGACAATAAATTGAAGCTGAATACAGACAAGACAGAAGTGCTGTGTGTCACAGGGTCTTGGGCCTATGTAGTTGGAAGACACCTGTTCTTGATGGGGCTGCAATGCCCTGGAAGGGACAGGTGCAAAATTTGGGGGTGCTTTTGAACTCTGTGCTGATGCTTGAAGCTCAGGTGGACACTGTGGCCAAGAGTGCCTATTCTCAACAATGGCTTGTGTGCCAGCTGAAGCCGTTTCTGGACAGAGATGACTTGGCCACAGTTAGCCATGTTCAGGTAACCTCTAGACTGGACTACTGTAATGCACTCAGTATAGGGCTGCCCTTGAAGATGGTTTGGAAGCTTCAGCTAGTGCAGAATGCAGCTGCTCAATTGCTGATTGGGACAGTTGGCCAGATGCACATCACGCCAGTCTTAAATGAGTTGCATTGGCTATTGATTGACTACCGAGCCCAATTCAAGGTATTAACTCTATAAGGTCCTAAATGACTTGGGCCCCAAGTATCTAACCTCCCATATCAACCTGCCAGTGCCTTAAGATCTGGAGGGGAGGCCCTCCTGGTCGTCCCACCACCCTCAGCAGAAAAAGGGATGGGCACTTGGGAGAGGGCCTTCTTGGTGATGGCCCCTAGGCTATGGAATTAGTCTCTTGTGGTGTGTCTGTCACCTTCATTGTACACATTTTGGAAAGCAGTGAAGACAGACCTCTTTGCCCTGGCATTTGGGGATACACTTTTCCCTTCCCACTTGCAGATGCTGTTGTTTTAATACACACTGTTATTGTTTTAATAAGTCAGTCTGTCAATAAGTAAGTAAGTAAGTAAGTAAGTAAGTAAGTAAGTAAGTAAGTAAGTAAGTAAGGAAGGAAGGAAGGAAGGAAGGAAGGAAGGAAGGAAGGAAGGAAGGAAGGAAGGAAGGAAGGAAGGAAATAAAAATCTCAAAGGTCCGGTCCAGTAACCAGAAGAGCTTTTTGACATGCCGATGAACCCATGTTTAGCATCTCCTGTGGAAAAGATCTGAGGCAGAAAGAGCTATGAAAGGCACTTGCTAGTCCAAAAAAAAAAAAAAAAGGATTAAATACAAGCAACAGCCTAACTATAGAACAGTTTCAGAAGTTAGAGTCAATTTTCTTGATGGTTTAGTGAAAATAGGCCATCAGTTACTTGTAGTGATAGATCAAGATCCATTATCTTCAAAACAAAAGGGGAGGAAAAGGCCCTTCAGGATACATCAAATATGTGTGTAGCTGCCATCATCGGGAAATAATCACCTCAGGATATGAAGACTATTTGAGTAACTGCCGTTAAATGAGGAGAAAAATCCAGCAGCTGGTAATTCCACCTTTGACTTTCATATCTGCACAACATATTTTGAATCTCTGGAGACTTCTCTCTGTTTTAGCACGTTGAATATGATTGAATTATGTGTCGAACAACTTTAGACTTCTGTGGGACTTTCTTTTGCACAAAAGTATCAAGAACATGAGTGATCTAAGGCCTTTTCTGCACTGTCCCTTGTCCTGGGGCAGGACACGCACACAGTACTGCAGACTGTGGCAAGCTGAAGACAAGGTCTGCCCTGGAGCCTTTTCGCACAGGGGTTTTTCGAATGCATGGAGGGCACGTCGGGACGCAGCATTCGCTCTTGCGGGCGGCGGGATCCATTCCAGGCCGCCCGCAAGCGTCCCGACGTGCCCTCCATGCGTTCGAGTTTCAGAGCACTAAAAAGTGCTCTGAAACCGTCTCTGCGCGTTCCGACCCATCCCAGAGAGAAAGCGTTCGCACGCTCTCTCCCTGTGACAGCTCGGCCCCTCTCCCGGGCTGCTCCCATTGGCTCCTATGGAGCGAGGGTGGGCAGCCGGCTGCCTTCTGTCCCTGGGTTCCTGCTTGCTCCCCGAACCCCAGATCGGGCTCCGGGGCTGGGCAGGAAGCCCAGCCAGAAGCCCCCTACCCATCCAAAGGGTCTTACCTTTTCCTGCAGGCTCCATTCTGTGTAGAAAAGCCGGGCCGTTCTGAGCACGCTCGAGGTGGCGGCCCCTCATTGGCTGGCTTCTACTGCCCATCTGAGCATGTGCGGGTGCCCAGCCAATGAGGGGCCGCCCCCTCGAGCGTGCTCAGAACGGCCCGGCCTTCCTACACAGGTTGAGAACACTTCCCCCCGAACAGGTTGAGAACACTTTCCCGTTGGCACTGGCAGGTGAGGGAACTGCTCTCAAAGCGTTCCTTACCTGCCCTTGTGTGAACGGGAAAGTGTTCTCAACCCGTTCGGGGGGAAGCGTTGCGAGGCGTCTTCGCCTTAGTGTGAAAACGCCTCTGATCTGCACCATCATATGGATGAAAGGTCCCGACTATGGGATATAATCCAGAATAAGGGCCAGTGCAGAAAGGGGCTGAGATCATTCAGAAACACATACAGATTCCACGCAGGCCATAGTCATATTAAAAGCATAAGCACTGAAATGCTCTTACTGTTGCTCATGACCTAATCACTTCAGATTTGGATCTCAGTTCACCTACCCCATTATAGACCAGTCAGATTACTCCAAAGGTCTGGGAGATGGCCTGTTGGGAACACCATGAGTTAATAAACAACATCTTGTGGTGTGCTATAGAAGAGTCTTCTCTGTGCTGACACCCAAGGCCTATTCATACCACGACCTCTGGTGCATAATTAGTGAACTCCTGGGGAAGAGCACACACACACGGGCTAGGCTGTTACAGCCTCCAAGCATGCCCTTCCTCCCCAGAAGTTCACTAATTTAGATTAGGTGTGGAGCACAAATGACCCTGTGCATTTGTGGAGCACAAAAATGACCCTGGAGTGCCAGCAATAGCTAATTGCAATTAGCTATTGTTGGCACTCCAGGGTCATTTGAGGTGCCGCGCAAGTGCGCTGGTACCTCAGACGACCGTAGACGTGACTGCACATGTGCAGAGCCTCAGTGTCATCAAGACAATGGCACTGTTGCATGAGCAGTTGCAGAGGGCGCTGCAGCCAAAATGGTGGTGCCCAGCAGAGGACCAGGCCCTGAACTGAATAAGGTGAGTATCTGAACCCAGGAGAGTCAACGGCGAAAGCTGACTAGTGCTCCAAGTGTGAATGCTAGTCAACACTGGTTACTGCCAAAATTTATGCTCCTTTCCCATCCAGCAGACGGGAAGGGAAGTGAAAAATGCCCCCACACTCTGAAATGATCTCTCCTCAGATGTTTGTGAGGCACCTGCTATTACTTCATTGAGATACTTGCTAGAAGCTTATCTGTTCACTCAGGGATCCCCAGTGTGAACGTGTGTCTATTCCATTGCCTTTCAATTTTCAATACATATATGAAGACTGCCATTTTTCAACCCCTTGCTTTTCCATTGTATGTACTGGACTATGCGCATCATGGCCTCCACTTTCCCAGTGGCTGGAATAATGTCAACAGGATTGTTACATTTTGCATTCGCTCCTGTTACTTGCATTTTTTGTCCTGGCTTCTTTTGGTTTACATGTTTTAGAATTTCAGAGCAGCTCTGCTGGTCCGGTATCCTGTTTCAAACAGTGACCCAGCAAGAAGAAAACTGAGGCAAAACCTTCACTTGCTCTCATCTCCTTGCAAATGTCCTTTTAAGAGGCCTCTTGCCTGACTCTACAACTGTTGCAATCTGGATTTGCAACCTGAATCCTTGGCTCTGGGAAACCTGAGGGGGAGGCAGCTTATGGCTACCTTGATCGTGGCTGCAGTTCTGAGAACCACAGTGATACTTGGTTACAACCCAAGGGCTGCAACGATGCTTGGTACCAGTAGTTACTGGTACGATCACCGGGTGTTGCGAAAGTAAATCCCTTATAAGCCACTGGCATGCTTATAAGAGATCACCATGTGCCCCTATGGTGAGTTAAAGGCAGAGAGCACTGGGGGAAGAAGTTAGGAGGGAGACAGGATAAGCTGGAAAGACCCGATTTATTTCTCTGCAGAGCTTTAAATAACCCGCCACAAGAGGGGCGGGGAAAGAAGTGATGTAAAGCCACAATCCAGAGACGGGATAGGTCGAGCCACATCAGCTGAGCAGGTCAGAAGTCCTTCTGGTGTCATATCCTGTGGCTGGAGGAAGAGGAAGGTTGTTGTCTGCGTGGGCCATGCGGCTGGGCAGCCATTCTGCCCCCAGGCTAAGAGTCCAGCCCCTGCTGGTGTCGAGTGTGCACTGCAAGCTTGTGGAGGTAGGAAGATTCTGAGGCTTGAGAATTGATAACCCTGTGCAAACCTTTACGATTGCTACATACAACCTAGTAGCCATTGGCACACCTGCCCTCCATGAATTTGCCTAATCCTTTCTTAAAGCCGTCTGGTCTTGTCGCTGTTACCATCTCTTCTGCCAGCAAATTCCAAGGACTAGGGATGTGCATGAATATTTGTAACATTCAAAATTCATATGAATAAAATGTTTTGATACATTAGTACAAAACTTTGTTGTAGATTTGTATGGGATTCGAGTGTAATTTGAATGTGTCTCATGTCTAACATTTGTATCGAATTCAAATCCTATAACATTCCAAAGGATTTATTTGAACGAATAATAATTTTCTTGCATTTGATTCTATACAAATTGAATACAAAAATCATCCATTCACATCTCTACTATAGACTGGTGACCTGCTGAGTGAAGAAATGTTTCCCCTTGTCTGATCTGACTCTCCTACCTATAATGTTTCTCTATGGGTGTTTTTCCAACATCAAAAGTACCCATTTTTGCACCCATTTAGGACCCATTTGGGTGTGAGCTGGATGACCCCATTTCCACTACGGCATCCATTTGGGACCCGATTGTTTCCACTGCCATTGGGGAAATACAGATCTAATGGGTACATTGTGGCCTTTAATCCAGATTTTCTGTAGACCCCATCAAAGGGGTCTACAATGGGGTCTTCTCCCAGAAAATCCGGATTAAAGGGAGCCTGTTTCCACTGGAAACAGGCAATGGGGTCCAAAGGAGGCTAGGGGGAGGGGATGCACCTTTGGGAGCCCCCCCCAACATTGGCTTCAAAGTCACTTCAAAGTCACTTTGAAGTTGACTTCACATTCACTTCGAAGTCACTTCGAAGTCAGCTTCGAAGTCACTTCAAAGCATGAGCTCAACTTCAAAAGTTGCTTCGAAGACTGCACCCCCCTGCCCCCCAAAACACCTGGGGTAATGGACCGACCCCTTGTGGGTCGATCCGGATTCCCCAGATGGGTGCAAAGCTGCCACAGCAGGGGTGTTAGCGATAGGTGCTACACCTCCTGTGGAAACACATTGGGTCCTTCCCTTAATCCAGATCTACTAGATCCGGATTAAGAAATGTACCCATTCCTTAGATCTGGATCTTCTTAGATCCAGATCTAAGGGCTGCAGTGGAAAAACACCCTATATTTCTACATATAAATATGTAGAAATATTTTCTAGATATTCCTTTGATCACATTCCTCTTTTTTAAAAAACACATGTTTGGCCATGCGTTTTCATGCATTTTCGTGAGATTCAGCAACCAACATCCCAAAATTAGCCATCTAAGTTTATACATAAGGGGCCAAATGATGTTTACTTAATATCCTATATGGGATAACTTTGAGCCTATAGAATATTTGGTGCTTTAACTTGCTGAACACTTACTTATTGCAAAACCATAAATGGAAATATGCAAAACGGGGTGGACAGACTGTGGAATTAAAAACTACTAATGAATATCCTAGACCCAGAGGATCATCAATCAATGGAATTTGCTGCCAGAAGAGGTGGTAACAGCAACCAGCATAGACAGCTTTAAGAAAGGCTTTGATAAATTCATGGATGGCAGGTGTATCGATGGCTACTAGAATGGATGGCCAGGTACATCCTCCAGGGTGGGGAGGCAGGCAGGATGCCTCCAAATGCACCTTTTCAACTCCAGTTTGAAGTTTGGTCGAGTGGTTAGGGAGCCGGATTCTTATCTGGGAATACTAGGTTTGATTCTGCCCTCCCCCATTAAGCCAGCTGGGTGACCTTGGGCTAGTCACAGCTTTCTTCTGAGCTCTCACAGACCCATCTACCCACAGGGTGTCTGTTGTGGGGAGAAGAATAGAAAAGCTTTGCCAGCTGCTTGGAGTCCCCTTAAATGGGTGAGAAAAGTGGGGTAGAAAAACCAACTCTTCTTCTTCTTCTTCTTCTTCCTCCAAAGGTCATTTGCTGGGATCTGAGAGCAGGTGATGGTTTTGCCCTTTTCTTATGCTTGAGATGCCCAGAAGCAATTGATGGGCCACTTTGTGAGACAGAATGCTGGGGCCTATTCGCACTTGGCTTTATTCTGGAATATATCCCGGAATAGGGACTTGCTGTCCATATTCTAGTACAGGCTTCAGCAGGCCCAAAGTGAGGTCTGCCAGAGTCTGCATTAGCATGAGGACCACAGACCCCTATCCTGAGATATACTCCAGAAAAAGGCCAAGTGCGAATAGGCCCCTGGACTAGATGGGCTGTGGCCCCATCCAGCAGGGCTCCTCTTATGTTCTTAAGTGCAAAAAGACCATGTGTATCTTAAATGATCACCCATCCCTGTGGCTTCAGCCACCTCAATCCAGGTGAGTGAAGAACCTTGTTCACTGATGCCCTGTAGGCAGCCATCATCACTGAATCCTTTTCCCAGAACACTTTACCTGTAAAACTGTTGAAGGCCCCAGAAAAAGTGCTTGGCTGAATTCATGGGCCGTGTCAGTTCCATACTTTTTCAAAGGAGTATATTAAATTTCTCCGGGTTATCAGTGAAAGCTATAGTGGCAGTTTAAATCAATTATTGTTGTTATAATTTTTCACTTTCTTGTTTCCTCTGGTTATCGCCTAGGTGTTGAAAGACTTCCGCCCGGCTTTGAAACTATTGAAAGTTTGTTAGCAGCATCTTGTCTTTGCCCTCTTCTTGATCTCTAGCCATCATCCCAGAATAATTTCTTAATTATTTCTCTGGCAATTAGCTTTGGCCCTAATTATGAGGGTCTCAGTTGCGAAAGTTTCAGCAGCAGTGCGCCATTATCGGGCAAAAGAGTACACTTGCTAATTTTTAATTACAGATGAATGTATTATCTCATTTACACTTGCCAAAAAAACGAGGGGGAGGGAGGAAGGAAGAATTCTCAGTCTTAATTTGTAGAAACTTTGTTAATTTCATTTTATTCCTTTACTTATAGCTGAAGCAAAAGAAAAAACAGTACGCACACACAAAATGGCAGCCCCTCCCTGGGTCCTTTGGTATTTCCCATGGAGTGTACCAAGCGGGAGACACAAGTGTACTTACATGAAATTGAATTCTGTCCTAGTTGCAATGTTGCTGTTAGGTTAGCATAGAAATGATACTTCTTAACTATATTGGAGGATATTTCCCGGCAGTTAGAAGACGGTTAATTTGTGGGCAGACCCTGAGGTCACATCAGACCAACTAATGTTCCCAAATTCAATAGATAAAGCTGAATTTGGAATTGGCAGTCTGTTGCCCAGCGTCTGGATTTAGCTATAAAGCTTTAGCTACTGAAACAAACATTATAGGAATGTCTTCTTCTTCTTTTTTTTTTTTTTACTGTACTGTATGCATCAAACAGATTCAAAATGGAGACCTTTTGAAGCCTGTTATTTATTTATTTATTTGCTTGTTTGTTTAATTATTCTCACTCCACTGCAAGATAGCGGGAAGAGTTTTGAGTGATTTAGTGATATGCAGATTTAGGTCAAGAAAACTGTGGTTCATTACCACAACTGAGGGGCTTTCTGCACTTACCTTTATTTATTTATTTATTTATTTATTTATTTATTTATTTATTTATTTATTTATTTATTTATTTATTTATTTATTTATTTATTTATTTATTTATCCCATCCCATAACCAAGGGTCTCAGGGCAGACTACAACGTATAAAATGATCACAACAAAAGCAATAAGGCACTAAATATATTAAAACCATGGCAGTGCCTGAATGTGGAGGAAAAGGCTGTTGCTTTCCCTAGCCAAAGGCTAGGGTAAAGAGATGCTTCTCAGAAGGGAGACTATTCCACAGTGTCAGAGCCACCACTAAAAAGGCCCTATCCCAGGTGCCCTAAATGACTTGGGTCCCAAATATCTAAAGGAACACCTTCTCCCATATCAACCTGCCCGTGCCTTAAGATCAAGTGGTGAGGCCCTCCTGGTTGTCCCACCACCTTCAATAGTGAGGCTGGTGGGCACCTGGGAGAGAGCCTTTTCTGTGATGGCCCCTAGACTATGGAATGGCCTCCCCCTCGAGGTGCATCTTGCCCCTTCCTTATATATATTTAGGAAGGCGGTGAAGACGCACTTCTTTTCCCTGGCCTTTGGCTTGGCTGATTATATTTCCCACCCAGGTCAGACACTATCATTTTAAACATAATGTGTATTGTTTTAGAGTTGTTGAATTTTTAAAGTCTTTTAATGTATATTCTGTTTAGTCTGCTGTTTTAAGGTTGTAACCCGCCCAGGGACCTTCGGGTATGGGGCGGGATACAAATGTAAAAAATTAAATAAATAAATAAATAAATAAATAAATAAATAAATAAATAAATAAATAAATACGAGATGTGTATGGGTTGTGTACGGATGCCTGTAGGCACATATGAATGTTGTTGACATTCATATTTGCAAATACAGATTGAAAATTCGCACAAATAGATTCAAATGTATTCTAGTCAAATTAAATGGGAATACATTTGAATTTTGAACATTCAGTTCAAATAGAATCCCAAAAATTACATTTATGCCCACCCTTAACCTCTGGTACCACATCTGGTTCCTGGTTGGGGTCTCCGGTAAGGAATTCAGCTCTGTGCACGCTTTCCTTCATGCAGAGCTGTTCTGAAGGGTGCAGAGACATGGCAAGGAATCTTGGCCACGTGGGACTTCTAAGAGCATGCCACTCTTCCATGGAGGAAGGACACTTCTTATTTATTTGTTTGTTTGTTCTATATGCCCTCCTGTGTCAAGAAGGACAGGTGGAGATTGCTGTTTCTCTCAAGCTGCTTATTTTCCCTAAAGCAATAGGAGCAAATTTCTCCTGGAGCCTTCAGTCATTATTTGACAGCAAACATGCGCCCTGGGGCAAGAGCCTTCTGTTCCATGGCTATGTGGCTCCCCATGCTGTTCCTGCTAATTAGACTTTGGATTCACAATCTTCATAACCCTGTGCTTTGCACAGCTTGAGTGTGCGGAATGTCCTCAGGAAGTGTGATTAGAACAGTTAAGCTATGTCACTCTTGCAGAAACTTGTCCTAGGAAGATGTGGACCTCTGGCAAACAGCATGTAATATGGTATGGCTTTAAGAAAGGGATAGACACATTCATGGAGGGCAGGTCTATCAATGGCTACTAGAATGGATGCTTAAGTACATCTTTCAGGCTGGGGGGACAAACAGGATGCTTCTAAGGCCATTTGCTGGGAATCAAGAGCAGGAGAAGGTTTGTCCTTGTCCCTGCTTGAGATGTCCATGGACAATTGGTGGGCCACTGTGTGGGACAGGATGCTGGACTCCTCTTAGGTTCTTATGGACTAGATGGGCTGTGACCTGATCCAGCAGGGCTCCTCTGAGGTTTTTATGGACTAGATGGGCTGTGACCTGATCCAGCAGGGCTCCTCTGAGGTTTTTATGGACTAGATGGGCTGTGGCCTGATCCAGCAGGGCTCCTCTTGGGTTCTTATGGACTAGACGGACTGTGGCCTGATCTATCAGGGCTCTTCTTATGTTCTTATGGAAGCATGCACATGCAGGCAGCGGACAGTGGCCAGTGGCTGGCCATGCTGCAGGTGTCATTGCCACTGCATTCATGCAGCCACAGCTGCAGCAGTCCGCCACAGATGCCCCACTGCTGATGCAGCCCATTGATGCGGTGGCGATTGCCTCCAACTCCACCTCTGCCACTCTCCCAGTGTGGCTGCACTGGGGGGGGGGTCAGAGGCAGAGGCAGCCACATCATTGCGGCCACAATTGCCACCGCTGCCCCCCAATGCACGAATAATGAATAGCACAAGGATTTGTGCACAACCCTACCCACAATTCATCACTCCTTTCTAAAGGCTGTGCAGAAATGCCCAGCAACCAAATGCCTTTCCTTCCACCTGCATGAAAGGTTCCCCCTCTTTAGGGAGTTAGAAGAACCAGGCACCAAATTATGATATTCTGGCTGTGCAACTGCATTTACAGAGTTGTATTTTATATTTTATAATGGTTATTTATGTGATGCTGGGTCTATTGTTGGCTGTTTTACCTCGTATGTTGCCCTGGGCTTCTTGAAGGCAAGGTGGATGGAAAATATGATGATCAGAAAATATGTTGCCTTAAAATATAAAATAAAATGAAATGTTAGCTTACCATGCAGCACTCTCCTTCTTTTCTTAAAATTGCCTGTTTGATGATGTTAGAATCAGGAATGTAGCTATAGCAGAATGGGCTGGTGGCAAAGACAGGCAGATGAACACCCCATTCCACACAGAAAGAATAAAAGGAGGAGGAGGAGTTGGCTTTTCTATATCACCTACCTACCTACCTACCTACCTACCTACCTACCTACCTACCTACCTACCTACCTACCTATCTATCTATCTATCTATCTATCTATCTATCTATCTATCTATCTATCTATCTATCTATCTATCTATCTATCTATCTATCTATCCTCTCTGCCTACCATTGCTGATGAATTAACTTAGTCTAGCAGTTAAAGAGCTGGACTCTTATCAGGGAATGTCAGATTTGATTCTACACTCTTACATGAAGCCAGCTGGGTGACCTTGGGCTAGTCACAGTTCTTTTCTGAGCTCTCACAGCCCCACCTACCTCACAGTGTGTTCTTTTGTGGGGAGAAGAATAGAAAAGCTTTGTCAGCCACTTTGAGTCCCCATAATTGGGTGAGAAAAGTGGGGTAGAAATGTCTTCTTCTCTTTCTCTTTCTCTTTCTCTTTCTCCTCTTCCTCCTCCTCCTCCTCCTCCTCCATGAAGCCACCTGGGTGACCTTGGGCCAGTCACAGCCCTCTTCTAAGCTCCTTCAGCCCCACCTACCTCACAGGGTGTCTGTTGTGGGGAGAAGAATAGAAAGCTTTGTCAGCCGCTTTGAGTCCCCTTAAGTGGCTGAGAAAAGTGGGCTAGAAAAGCCAGCACTTATGCAAATCAATTGTTCATCATAGCTGAATATTAATTCACCATTGGGAATGTCCAGCTTCAATCCCTAAATGTAAGATAAAAACAATGAAATTAGTCCAAACTGACCCCATAATCCCCTATAATTCCAGTGTTCACCCACTCAACTTTGGCTTTCTTTTTCAAAGCAAGGAGTTTCAGAATTCAGCTTCCTTCCTCCCAGGACTCTCTTGGCTTTTTCTGCAGTAAAACTCTTTTTCAAGTCCTGTGAGCTGAGGTCACCTTGTCTGCATCTGCTTGAACACCACTGAGAAAAGCATGCATGGCCTCAGGCCATCCGGCATTTCCGTCGCCAACTTGCAGGGAAGGGGACCTGTTGGTGGAATTATGCTGTCTGTAACAAGAGCAGCCAGCAGGTTCCACTATTGCAGTTGCTCAGCCCTTGGTGAAATAACAAGGCCAGCGTGGGGAGGCAGCACTTTAATTGAGTTGGCAGCCTGCCCCTTTAATAATGAAGCCAGGTGGAAGACAGAATCATGCGTGCAATTTAGAGCAGCGCCTGAGCCCATCTTCACAGTTTAGCACTGTTGTCTAGGGTAGGGACGCCCACAAATATATTTTTGACATTCGAATTCAAGTAGATTCGAATGTCATAAAATCCACTTCGATTCGGATATTTAAGATTCAGATGTCTTAAAATCCGATTCGAGTCCATAACATTCGAATCTGCATGTCCGAATGTTAGATTCGTATTTAAAGATACAAATGCTGACAACATTCGTATCTGTTATACACACCTGTGCACATGCTGGAAAAATCCGTAGGCATCCCGCATTATCCCGTAGGCATCCCGTTTTAATCCCACATTTTAAGCGCAAGATCCGGATAATTTTTGGGTGGATTCGTATACGACAGTTACGAATCTACACATTCGAAAATCCGACATCTGTATCCGAGTTTGAACGTCAAATTCGGATCTTTGAAAATCCGACTCCAGTTCAAATGTCAAAATTCATCAGATTCGGATCAAATATTCAAGTTTTCGAATATTCATGCACATCCCTAGTCTAGGGTGCCATCTGGTGAGTATAGCTATACCTGGGCCCTTTCTGCACACACAGGTCTACCGGGAGGTGCATTTAGGTGGTGCACCAAAGTGCATGATCATAACTGATTCCCCAGATAGGATAGGAACTTTTGTTCCCAGTCCTTAGACCACTTGGAGCCCAGACCGGAAGCTCTGTAGCCTCTTTGCTCCCAGAATCCTCCACATTCAGCTGTGCCGAATCAGGGCAGAAGACTCCCAGTTAGCAAGCTAGAGTGTATTAATTACTATAGTAGGGGTTGCTACAGGTGAGTGTAGTCCAGTTCAAAGGATGCATCTGACAAACCTTCTTTTATGCATTGTGGACCAAAGCAAAAGGAGATTTGCTGGCAAGGCGTGCCTTCAAAGAAAACCCACAAACAGCACAGGCCGGAGGAGTTTCCACCTGCCCCAGCTGTTACGGAGTTACTATAACCGGTAGTCACGGCTTCTCATCCTGCCCTGTTCAACAGGGTTGTTGTGGGGCACAAAGTAGAGGAAAAGATGAAAATTGTTCTATTACTGGGAAATTTCATGCAATACAAGAATCAAACTCTAATCTCCGGCTTGTCACTCTCTCCTTTTCTTTCTTTCTTTCTTTCTTTCTTTCTTTCTTTCTTTCTTTCTTTCTTTCTTTCTTTCTTTCCTCCCTCCCTCCCTCCCTCCCTCTCTTTTCCCTCCTTCTCTCCTTATTTCTTTCTTTCTCCCCCTCCATCTCTCTCCCTCCCCCTCTCTTTCTTTCTCTCTCCTTCCCTCCCTTTCTTCTTTCCTCCCTCCCTCCCTCTTTCTTTTCCTTCCTTCTTTCTTTCTTCCTCCCTCCCTCCCTCCCTCTCTCTTTCTTCCTTCCTTCCTTCCCTCCCTCCCTCTTTTTCTTTCTTTCTTTCTCTTTCTTCTTTCCTCCCTTCCTCCCTCTCTTTTCCCTCCTTCCCTCCTTATTTCTTTCTTTCTCCCCCTCCATCTCTCTTTCTCCCTCCCTCCCTCCCTTTCTTTCCCTCTTTCTCTTTCTTTCTCCCTCCTTCTCCCTCCCCCTCTCTTTCTTTCTTTCTCTCTCTCCTTCCCTCCCTTTCTTCTTTCCTTCCTCCCTCCCTCCGTCTTTCTTTTCCTTCCTCCCTCCCTCCCTCTTTCTTTCTTTCTTTCTTTCCTCCCTCCCTCCCTTTTCCCTCCTTCCCTTCTTATTTCTTTCTTTCTTTTTCCTCCTCCATCTCTCTTTCTCCCTCCCTCCCTTTCTTTCCCTCTTTCTCTTTCTTTCTTTCTCTCCTTCCCTCCCTCCCTTTCTTTCTTTCTTTCTTTCTTTCCCTCCCTCCCTCCCTCCCTCCCTCCGTCTCTCTTTTTCTTTTTCTTTCTTTCTTTCTTCTTCCCTGATCTGCTTTAGGATGCAAACCTCTCAGGGCAGAAACCTGTCACCCTGTTCTTTGAAAAGGACCAGGGACACAAATGACATTGTCTGATGTTGACAAATATCATTATGGATTTATTTATAGAGCACCTTTCTAAATAAAGAACGTTCAATACGATTTACCCATCACTGCATGTCCTGAACCTTTCTGCTGGAAACCATTCACCTTCTTCTATCACACAGTCAAGCCAGGAGGACTGCTTCCATTAGGTGGCAGCCGTACAGAAATAATTCCAAGAGTAGTTCCTCTGTATATGCACTTTTCTGCCTGGCTGTGGCTTATTTTCCCTGTGCTCACAGGCAAGCCTGTTTACTTAACAGTATTGTGTACCTGGCTATATTTAGCTCAAGCCACTCATTTTACCTCTCTCTACACCCCCACCCCAATAACAGACACCAGAAGCCAATAAGAAAAAGAAAGGAAGGAAGATTTAGGGCTTTCTGTTCCTGGTGGGGCTTTTCAGGCAGTGGAGAGCTCTACTAATGGAGAAGAAGGAGAGATTATCCTTGCATTTCAGCTTTCTCCCTCTGCCACCGCTCTGCTGCTCTGGAGGAGTGTCTTAATGCCCCAGAACAGGATTTTAGGAAACACAGGAAGGAAATCAGCAAAAACTGTCACCTTCTTTCTTTTACTGAAGGAATCTGCAATATTTAAAGTTACTCCGGGTGCTGCCCTAACATCTCGTTGTCGCTGGGTACCACTGAGTTGTAACTGACTTCGTGGGGCATCTCTATGCAGTTTTCTTGGCAGTGATAGAGAAGTGGTTTGCCATTTCCCTTGGCATTTCATCCCGTTGTTTCTAGTCCTCCCATCCTGTGCAAGTGAGAATAGGGATGATCCGTCTGCACTGTGAAAACCCTTCAGAGACTTGAAGACCATGATCATGTCTCCTCTCAGTCTTCTCTTCTGTAGGCCAAACATTCCTAGATCCTTCAACCTCTAGCCTGGCCCCTAAGTGTGGCCGAAGGGGAAAGATTGTTGCAGCATGCCCCAGAGGGCCAAGCCCACAGCTTTGAGGGTTCTGAAGGAGCCCTCTGAGATTGGTAGAACCAATCTGTAGGTGGAACAGCACCTTTGGCAACCAGCGTCTCTAGACGGAGCTAAGGCCTATTCACACTACAGCCCGTAGTGGGGAAGAAGCAAAAGCAGATGATGGTTTTGCTTTTGTCTTCTGCTTGGGAGGCTCAGAAGCAATTGGTGGGCCACAGTGCGGGACAGGATGCTGGACTAGATGAGTTGTGGCCTGATCCAGCAGGGCTCCTCTTAGGCTCTTAGACTATTATGTTCATCAAGAACCGCTATGGTGTGGATCCTGCTTAAGTGATCCTAGATCTATGCTCCCTAAAGTACACCACAAGAACCAATGGAAAAGAACAAGGTAAGCTCCTTAGAGGATGTCTCGTTCAGAACGGGCGCCTTCAGAACATGATACATGTGCAATTCCTCGACACCTCCTGTTCCTAAGCAACATCATTTCAGTCCAAAGGAAACCCTGCGAGTCTTTGTAGATGTTACCCACCCCAAAGCTTTCCCTGGGTGGCAGGAAACAGAAGTCGCTGTCTGTACATGACAGCATGTCACAGAGCAGCAGAAGTTGTGTGGCACTTGGAATTACTGCTCAGCCTCCCAATCATTACATTTGGCGCTGTGCTGCATTTTCCAGGCAAGCCACTGCGGTCATAATTTCAGCAAGCCCCACTGAACTGCTGCTAAGGTAATTTCCACAGGATGGCAGGTACGGCGCTGTGAGTGAAGATCACAGCACCCAGAGACCTGCAATTGCCTCTTCCACAAGTGCGGCAACAGTGACATGCGCTTAGCACTCTTTGGCCTGATAAAACAGCTCATCAGGAGAACTTGGCTGCGATGTTTCTCCCCAGGGTTGTTTCCTTTAAGACCAGGGATGTGCATGGGCTTTTTTTTGGTATTCAATTTGAAATGAATCGAATGTTGGAGCATCCATATTCATATGAATAGATCACATTCAAATGTGGTGAAATTCTATTCAATACGAATATATGGGTGCGTCCGCATGCAAGCCAGCGGACACGATTTGGACAGGTGTGATAAAAATCCATGTTGTAATGTGGAATAAAGCATCCCCATGTGGTTTGGGGCAAAGCGGATCCAAACCGTAACTTTCTGTCCCCATGGAACGGCAGGAACAGCGGCGGCAATGACGGCGAGAGGAGCATTGCAGTATTCCCTCACCTGCCCACCAGCAGAGCAAGGGAGCAAGGTTATTTTCCCATTCATCCCTTCCGACCCTAACAGCCATGGACAAGGAGGGGATGAATGGGAAAATAACCTCACTCGCTCGCTCTGCTAGTAACATTACCTCCATTTACATTGCTGGGAAGGCAACAAGTTTGCGCTGAAGCAGATGAACTGTTAAGCAAATGTGTGCACATTTGCGCACTGTCCTAGCCAGGAAAGGCCAGACAGGGGCGGGGACGCCTCTCCCAGGCCTGCCCACCATTGGGTGGGAGCACCCTGGGGTGGGCATACCTGTCAGGTGGCTTCCCCCGGTTCCTGCCAGTTGTACAGGACCCAATCGGGTCCTGTACAGCTGGCAGGAACCCACCCGGGCAGCCACCCACCCACCCTGGGGCCCATGGACGCACATGCATGCAAAGAGGTCCTACCTTCTCACAGTCCTGGGTCTCAATGACCCGGGGCAGACCGGAACATGCACCACATGCACGCAGTACGGCTCCTGATTGGGCAGATCGCCCATGTGGGGAACACGCAGAGATGGGCTGGGACGGAACCGCCGATCCAGCAATGCAAATGTGCTGTCTCTGCGTGTTCTCCATGCGTTCAACATGGCCTTGTGCAAAAAGGCCCCAAGTTCTTATTCTGGGATATATTCCAGAATAAAGTCAGGTGCAGAAAGGCCCAGTATAAGCATGTACCACAAGACTTCTCCAGAGCCAAAATGATTGTGACAAAACCCAGCCAGCTATGATTGGAAACTCTGACACCAGTGACCTGTGATCAACTTTTCCAACCGGAAACAACCCACAGGTCTACAGAAGTAGTGGCCATTTTCAGGGCCTAGTGAAATGCCACCGGACTCCACAGTTGGAGACAGGCAGTGTTGGATCCACACAGACCCTTTGAGTTTCACCTGAAGGTTGTCCATTGTGTGCTATCCACTCACTGGAGCATGCCAAAAGAGCACAGAAATCCTGACAGAGCTGAAGAATGGAGATTGAACCCATTGCTCTCCAGAAATTTTGCGAAGAGGATTTCAGAAGTGTTTAAGCTATTCTGGTTGAACTGGGGTGTTTGTGTTTGAAGGGCCTGTTGCGGGTTGTGTGTGGGGATGTTTTTTGTTTTGTTTGGATTGCAACTGTTATTGTGAGCCAGCTTGGTTTAGTGGTTAAGGAGCCGGACACTTATTGGGGAATACCAGGTTCAATTCTGTGATCCACAAAAGCAGCTGGGTGACCTTGGGCGAGTCACAGCTCTCTTCTGAGCTCTCACAGCCCCACCCACCTTACAGGGTGTTTTGTTGTGGGGAGAAGAATGTAAAGCTTTGTCAGCTGCTTTGAGCCCCCTTAAATGGGCGAGAAAAGTGGGTTAGAAAAGCCGACTCTTCTTCTTCTTGTTTGATTAAATGTCTGCTAGTTAACATGAACTCAACTATATCAGCCAAATTCCATTTCTGTTCACCATTTTGAAATCACAGGTTGAAAAGGCGCATTAATGCTAGAAGGCACTTTGGACTGTTTCTTTTCCTTTGAGAGAAAGCTCCTTTTGTGCATTTCCATTCCTTGAGCATATGTCAAATAGCCGGAGGTTGACTAGGGAGGGGAAGGGATAGACGTGGGCAGGCAATTTCTTCCCATATATATTTTTGGCAGGTAAGGAACGCACTGCATTACCAGGATGATAAATGAACCTTTCAGAAACCTGTCGTGTATATAATTGCACATACAGACAAAACAATGAGTCGCTTATTAGTTTAAAGCATCGTTGCAAGCAGCTGAGCAGAAAACAGCGACTAAGACAGTTTCTGGAGGGTTTCTGGGAGATTGGATGGAAATATTTTTGTTTTGGCCTGGCCATCAATCCACCCACCAATCCACCCACCAATCCACCCACCCACCCACCCATCCATCCATCCATCCATCCATCCATCCATCCATCCATCCATCCATCCATCCATCCATCCACCCACCCACCCATCCATCCATCCACCCACCCACCCACCCACCCATCCATCCACCCACCCACCCATCCATCCATCCATCCATCCATCCATCCATACATACATACATACATACATACATACATACATACATACATACATACATACATACATACATACATACATACATCCGTGACATACAATGTGTTCATTCAAATAGATCCCCTTTGAATATGGTAGGGTTTGTATTCGATACAAAAGTTCAATCCCATATGAATCCCATACAAATGCATACAAATAGCATATAGATCCTATCTATGAATGCATACAAATAGCATATGGATCCCATATAAATGCATATAAATAGCATACAAATCCCATATACGAGTTCCATACGAAGCTTCATACGGATGTATCAAAACATTTGATTCAAATTTGAATGTCAGTCTTTGAACGTGCCAACATTCAATTCAAATCCCAATGTCCAAACATTAAAAACCAGTGAGCATATCAAATGAGCATTAAAACCATAACAATGCCTGAATGTGGGGTGTAAGCCATTCCTTTGTGTAGCCAAAGACCAGGACAAAGAGGTGTGTCTTCAAAGCTTGTCTGAAAACACAGAGTGACGGTGCCTGACACACCTCATGAGGGAGACTATTCCACAGAGCCCCACTAAAAAGACCCTATCCCAGGTGAACACCCCTTTTGCTACTGGCCTTGGTGGTACAACCTGGAGGGCCTCACCTGAAGACCTTGGGACATGGACAGATCGATATGGAAGATGGTGTTCCTTTAGATATTTGGAGCCCAAGTCATTTAGGGCCTTATAAGTAAAAGTTAACACCTGGAATTGGGCTCAGTAATGAACTGGAAGCCAGTGCAACTCTTTTAAGAGCGGTGTGATGTGTGTCCAGACAGCTGGTCCAGACAGCAGTCTAGCAGCTGCGTTCTGCACCAGCTGCAATTTCTGAGCCGTCTTAAGGGCAGACCCATGTAGAGGGCATTACAAGAGTCCAGTCTGGAGGTTCTTGTGTTGGTAACTAGTTCAAAGAAAATGTTGAGATAGCCTATTTTGGCTATTTTTTTAAAAAAAGGTCAACAGCCTGTTAGTTAGATAATAAGAAACAAAACTGAAAATAACACTTCTCTTTTTATATTGACTTCATAACTGGCCATGCCATTGCACCTGAGGTATGGCATACAGTTTTAGCTTTCACATCTCAAAAAGGATGCAGCAGGGTTACAAAAAGTTCAAAGGAGGGTGGTTAAAATGATCAGGAATGGTTTTGTTTTTTTTAATGTTCCTGGATTCTATACTTCAGACACTAGATCAGTCTTGATATACTTTCACCAAAGGTTATGGGAGCATGCTTCTGCAATTTTACTCCATTTATATTCTTCTCCTAATCGATAGAGTTTGTCAGCTTCAGTTTAGGAAGGTCTCTACACATAGAAAGTTTCCAAATATATGTCGGTCATGGACCAGCATTAAAGGAAAAAGTAAGAACTTTAAAAATTACAGCAAAAGAAGAAATCCAAGCAAGGAAGCAAATGCCTATTTGCACCAGGGCCTCCTGAATGCAAGTAGAACATCCTGGGACAGAGCATTCGCATTAGCTGGAGCCTGGTTCCGTTCAGAACTGTCCCATCCCATCCCAGGGGGCCTAATTGTGTTCCGGGTGCAGAGCATGAAATCATGCTCTACATCCATCCCAACCCATCCCCGGCCTTACGTGATGTGTTTGGGAGGGAGACCATACACATTGCTTCCTCATGGCTGCTCAGGGCTCCCGCCCTCTGGCTGCTGCTATTGGCTGCTGCTGGCATGTCATCCTGTGACATATCGGCAAGCAATCCGAAGCCAGGGGGAGGGGGGAGATGGTTCGATAGGCCCATTGATGAGCTGGGTGGGCCGCCCACACCAGAGGGGTCCCACCCACTGCATGCCATGTCCTGGAGGAGACGCTGCCAGCCACACCCCATCATGATAAGAACCAGACACCCCAAGGATGTGGGGACCCATGTGGGGCCCCTTATTGCCACTTGCCAATTCTCTCCTGGGCCACAGTTCAAATCACGGGGAAGTGGGGCATGATCAGAGTGCCCTGCCTGCCCCTTCCACTGGGCCAGGGTCTTAGGTGATGTGGGAGACAGCAAGGGGGGCATCCCACATCTTCCAAGGGTGCGGGGACCCATTCTGGGCCCACTCACTGACCCTCAGTGCCACAGGGGGGCAGGGCCAGGCTGGTGGGGCATGTGAGGTGCATACCACCTCCCCCAGTTCAAGCCATCTCCCTGTTTCAAGCCGTGAGCCTGTTGCAGTCAGTTGCCCCCTCCGTTTGGTTCCCTGACAAGGGTAGGGGCAACCAGGCATGATCGGGACAGGGACATGGGCATGGGTGTGGTGAGCCAACTGGTTCCACCAATGCTGGTTCGGTGAGGGGGACAATGGAGGACAGCCCAGCAACAATCATGTGGCCCCAGGATGGGCCCCATGCCCTTGGGAGAGGTGGGGTTGCTCACCCTGCCCATCTCCACATCACCCAAGGCCCTGGCCTGGTGGGAAGGGGCGGGCGAGTGCCACGATGCCCAGCGTTCCAGTTAGTTCCTGCCCTCTCTAGGAGAAGCTTGGCCCTGTTAGGATGCTGAGTTTGTGCAACGGCCAAGTGAATACTACCGTGTGGACACAAAACACTGGTAGCAAGCATTTCAACAGTAAACAAAAACAAGTTTATTATTATACACAAGCAATACTAAAAAGATAATAAGGTTCAGGTAGTTGTTGGTTTAAATTTGCAAGTCTCTTAAGGCTAGGAGCTAACCCTTTCCTCTACAGGAAAATAGTTCACCTTTTAAAAGACAAGCCTCCACACGTTCCTCCTCCCTCCTGACTAACTCGGCCACAGCCCAAGCCCAGCCAGGGTACTAGAACGTGGCTCTAGATGATCACAAGGCCCGTCCCGTCCTTGCTTGACCGATCATCCAGCCTGGTCAGTTGCTAGTGAAGTCTCCCTCAGAGCCACAATCCACCCGATTGCCTCCTTCAGAAATCACTCAGCCCAAAAGACCAATGGTCAGCTACTGGTCCAGCTCCCTCAGGATTCAGCTCTTCTTCTGTTCCCTTCAGCTCTTCTCCCAGCATGAAGACCCCTGGTCAGCTACTGGTTCCAGCTCCCTCAGGTTCAGCTCTTTTCCTTTCAGCTCTCGTCCCAGCATGAAGACTTAGTCTGCTGTGTTCTCAGTTCCTTTATACACCCCCCCCGACCCTGATTGGCTCTAGCCGCAATAAAATGCTGCTGGAGACTCCTAACAGAGGTTGCTGTCTTTCCAGCCTGATTGGTGGGAACTCCTTCTCTAGCCCCTCCAGCACTCAGTTCCCCGGACAGCTTTTCCCTCCAAAACCTTACTCCAGCCAATCACTGCAACAGGGCCCGCACAGGATTTCCCGCTCTTTTTGCAGCCCAAATCCCAGGGTTTGCAACAAGCTGTTTGCACCAAGGCTGGCCATTGCAGCTTGCAAGAAGCCTGCAAAGCCAGAAAGCAAAGCAGTTTGCAGCCTGTACCCTGAAACCGTCACAGCGAGGCATTCTGATTGCTCCCTATCTCCCCACAGTTCAAACTGCAGGCTAGAAGGGGAGCAGCATGCAGCAACTGGGGGCCCCGCATGGGTCCTTACATCCTAGGGGAAAGCTGGCAGCTGCCCCATCATATATTCGGATCCGAGTCGGATTTTCAGAAATCCGGATTTTTGAAATTTGAATTGAATTGAATTTTTGAATATTTGATTCCGCTCGAATTCAAATGCAAAAAATACATTCATGCACACCCCTAAGAGGTGTCTGGCTGAGTATGGCCACAGGTGGAAACAACAATCAATCAGTGCATGCACTGCATCATAGGTATGCAGGTGCACACAGACTGTGCTTTCAAGTCACATTTGTGGCACCATGACAGCTCCGTGTGGGTATTAATAATGCTAGGCATTTTGCTAGGATTATTATGCAGCAGAGGGTTAGCAGAGAGAAGGCTACAAAATTGTTCTTCCCCTTGGTCTTTTTGTTATTTGCATAGAGATAATCTGAAGCCAACAGAACAGAGGTGCAGAGGGAATGCCATTCAGATCATCGGGAGAAGCATTTCTCTGCCTAAAATTAGCAAATAATTGTAGAATGTCAAGGAAATGACTAGCTGCTCTTGCCAACAGTGTTACCAAAAAAAAAAAAATCCACCTGGTTAAAAATATATATATATATCATGCCAGTTCACCTTTCCCTCATTCAAAGCTATGATCAATGCACAATCAGGTGCAACCGCTAGATCTAATGGCATACAAAGTGTTAACACTTGAAAGATCAACAGAGGAGTTGTAACAGGGAAGAGGTGTTTGGATGTCCCATCAACTATGGAAGGGATGTGCATGAATATCCATAACATTTGTTATTCATAGGAATTCGGACATCTGCAGACAAACCGAATGTTACAACATTCGTACACTGAGTTCGCATGAATACGAATGTTTTGGAACATTCATATGAAGCTTCTGAACATTTGTGAGCCGGGGAGGTGGTAAAGAAGCTGCACCAGCCACATTTGCAATGGATCCAGAGTGAATGTGACATGGGTTGAGAGCAGATTGAAAGTGGATACAGCCTGTTGATGTTTTACTGTTCCCCTTGTTTTTAACTAATTTTTATCTTACTAAATATTGTTTTATTTTAGATTGCACACCATTGGCAGGTTTTTATACATTTTATTGATTTGATTATTTGTTTGTAAAGCACTGAGTACATGTACAGCGCTATAGAAATAAACTCAACAACAACAACAACAACAACAACAACAACAACAATGGAAACAGTGGAAGAAGAGAAGCATGCATTAGCAGATAACGTGACAGAAAGCAAAGAATCAGCTTTGATTGAAGTCAACAACCAGAAGCTTCTCAAGGTGCAGCAAACCAAGAACCAGTACCGGAAAACTGCAATTGAACGCCGAACTGACAGCTGGCGCAATAAAGCACTGCATGGACAGTTCGTGGAGAACATCGGAGGCAAAGTGGACATGGAAAAGACCTGGTCTTGGCTTACGAATGGAACATTGAAAAAGGAAACAGAAGGACTGATTCTTGCTGCACAAGAACAAGCAATAAGAACAAATGCCATCAAAGCCAGAATTGAAAAATCAGTAGAAGATCCAAAGTGCCAACTCTGCAAAGAAGTGGATGAAACAATCGACCATATACTCAGCAAGAAGATCGCACAAACTGATTACAAGCAGAGACACAATGCTGTAGCAGAAATGATCCACTGGAACTTGTGCCAAAAGTATCATCTACCAGTGGCAAAGAACTGGTGGGACCACAAGCCAGAAAAAGTTGTTGAAAATGAACAGGCAAAACTACTTTGGGACTTCAGGCTTCAGACTGACCGAAAATTGGAGCATAACACCCCTGAGATTACAATTGTTGAGAAAGAGAAGGTGTGGATCATCGATGTTGCTATTCCAGGTGACAGCAGAATTGAGGAGAAACAGTTGGAGAAGCTCACCAGATACGAAGACCTGAGAATTGAACTTCAGGGACTCTGGCGAAAACCAGTGAAAGTGGACCCAGTCATCCTCGGCACACTGGGCGCGGTGCCAAAAGATCTCAGCGGGCACCTAAAAACCATTGGCATTGACAAGATATCCATCTGCCAACTACAAAAAGCCACTTTACTGGGGTCTGCTCGCATAATTCGCCGATACATCACGCAGTCCTAGGTGCTTGGGAAGTGCCCGACTAGTGATATAATACAAAATCCAGCATAGTCATCTCATTTGCTGTGGTTAACTGTTGTTTTACATCATCATCATCATCATCATCATCATCATCATCATCATCATCGATTCAGGGCGGTTCTGACACTTTCAGAGCAGATATGTCACAGGATATGTATTGGATACATATCAGATATGTATTTGTTCGTATTGGATATTTGCCTGAATTCATACAAATAGGTTCCTATCAAATAGGATCCTGCCGCATCCGAAGGGGATCTATTCAAATGAATGTGAATATTCAATATGTATCGAATGGAAAAAAAACCCTCCATTCTTACACACCCCTACCATCAACTCTTTTACGAAGGAAGAGTTAGGTTGCCTGATTAAAAAAGAGAGAGAGAGAAGGAGAACGAGAGAGAAATGAATTAATAAGCTGCCATTCCTAGGCTATTACTCACAGGAGCTCAAGTGCTTCTATTTTTTTTATGAAAGTGAAGATGCCGTTTCAAGGAGGGTGGGTTATTCAGAGACATTTCTGAGGAAGATTCCAAATTCTAATCTATAATTAGAATCAAGATTTATTATAGCCAGTGTTAGCTCTTCAAACATTTGTTTTCCCCCTGTAATTAGCATCATGGGGAGAGGGAGGTGAAGAGAAATAGACGGTCCTCTGTCCTCTCTGTGCTGGTGTCAGATGGAAACTGCCCACCCTAAAAGGTCTGCTGCCTTTGGGTGGACTCCCTGCATGTTTTTACACCCCACCACCCACCCCCGCCATTTACCATGTTGCTGCAAGATGTAGAGACTTCAGGCGTTTTTGCACTAAGGCGAAGACACCTCAGGACGCTTCGGCCTGAACGCGTTGAAAGCACCTTCCCATCTGCACTGGCAATTAAAGGATGTGTTCCAAACACGTCCTTTCCCTGCCTATGTGCGAATGGGAAAGCGGGTTCAACGCATTTGGGCCACAGACCCTCCCCCGGCCTCTCTCCATTGG
This sequence comes from Aspidoscelis tigris stejnegeri, assembly GCA_023333525.1. Classification (NCBI taxonomy): domain Eukaryota; kingdom Metazoa; phylum Chordata; class Lepidosauria; order Squamata; family Teiidae; genus Aspidoscelis; species Aspidoscelis tigris. The sequence goes on along the minus strand of JALMGA010000004.1, from coordinate 5,815,234 downwards.
CTGCCTTGGAGCCAGGGGTGGGGAGGCCAGTCGGGTCCCTTCCCTGGGTTCCCGGAGGTACATCGGTGAGCAGGACCCCCACCCAGCACCCCCCAACCAATCCCGGGGTCACCCGTGCACGTGAACTGGAGCAGGTTCAAAGGAGAGCTACCAAGATGGTGAACGGTCTGCAAACCATGTCCTATGAAGAACGACTTAAGGAACTAGGAATGTTTAATCTAACAAAAAGAAGACTGAGAGGAGACATGATAGCTGTCTACAAATACCTCAAGGGTTGTCACAAGGCAGAGGGATCAGCCCTGTTCTCATTCTCTCAAGGAAGGACTAGAAACAATGGGGTGAAACTGCAGGGGAAAAGATTTAGTTTAGATGTTAGGAAAAAAATTCTAACAGTAAGAGTGATCAACCAGTGGAACAGGCTGCCACGGGAGGTGGTTGGTTCCCCTTCGATGGAGGTCTTCAAGCAGAGACTGGACGGCCATCTGTCTGAGATGGTTTAGGAGATCCTGCCTTGAGCAGGGGGTTGGACTCGATGACCCAGGAGGTCCCCTCCAACTCTACCATTCTATGATTCTATGATTCTATGAACGCGCTTACCTGCTGCTGCTGGCTCGATTCTGGCTGGAATAGGCTGGCAATGGTCTGTGCATGTGTGAGGGGTGGCCCCTAATTGGTCAGGGACCCTCAGCTGTGCAGATGGCCTAGGTCCCAAGGGCTGGCCTAATTGTGCAACAGAGGTCCTCATGCAAATAGGCCTCCGGTCAATGACTTCCGCCCCCGCCCCCCCCCCCCCCCGTATTGACCCAAAATAATTTATTTTAAAAAAGTATTAAGCCTCCTAGCAGAAGGCCTTTTGTAGTCTTTGTAATTTGAAGAATGAAGTTCTACTATAAAGTCCACCAGTCAATGGCACCCTTTTTTCCATTGTATGAGACTCTGAGCCGTAACTATGATATGACTGATATGCATCCAAGGTCAGATGACTTACAGTTACAAAGTAGGGATAAATGAAGGGTGCCTGGAACAGAAAGAAACCATGGGAACGAATGAGAGGAGAAATCAGACAGGTGTGGAGCAATAATTCAATGGTGGAAAGACCAGCAATTTCACAAGCTTGTGTGGCTTGGGTCCTTTGGTCTTGTACAAGAGAACCTGTATGATTTAGTGCCTGGTGTCCCAAAATAATACGTTCTAATCCCACCAGTGCCAGGTGCTTGCTCAGTGGTCCTGGCCACATGATTTATCACCTTCAGGCTAGTGATGTGGAATGAATAATGTCCTGCCTCAAGGGCTGGCTATGGAAGTGTAAAAAAATAAGAAAACATTTATCTATATTATTAACTTGAGTCTTGAAGCAAAAGAAATAATAAAGCCTCCTTATGGCTGAAAGAAGAACCAGGAATTGACTGAATATGGTTTGGGGAAGGTTTCATTGGGGTGAGAGGGCAGTCAGAATTCAGACATATGTGCCCAAATTCTGACATTCGCCAATGGATTGAATAGGGCCCTATTCGAAGGGCCCTATCCGTCCATGGATAACCCAGTATCCATAAAAGCTTCAGTTGAAGCTCCTATGGATAGTGGATGACCCAGGGACTCCCTAACTGAGCCACCCTCCCCCCAAACATCCCTGCCTGCAACCTCCCCAGAGCCCACTTACCTTTTCCGGCAGCCTTCCGTGCCTTCCAGAACACCAACTAGGATTTCTGGAAGCTGGAGGCCCTGTCTCCAGCTTCCAGAAAGCCTGGCTGGGATTCCAGAAGGCCCAGAAACAGGCCCAGGACACCACCGGAGCACTTCCACCTGCCTCTCCAGTGCCCCCTTACCTGTGGGGGCGCTCCAGTGGTGTGGCGGCAGGGGTGTGGCGTGGCAGTAGTGGCAGCACAGATGGTGACAGCAAGGAGATAAGGTAAGTGGGAGGGTGTGGGAAAGGAGGGGAGGGGGGGAGGATTTATTCATTCCGGGCACAGATATTCAGTAGAATATCCATGCATGGATACAAATACCCCCACATCTGGAGGGGGAGGGGGGTATTCGACCAGAGCCCAATGTTTCCACATTCTATTCATCTTGAATAAAATGTGGAAATTGGCTCTGTGCACACGCCTTCAGGGCACTGGAACAAGCAGCATTCTAGAATATTTCTCTGAAAAAGATGCATTAGGCTTGAAAATGCTGCCTTGGCCATCCTGGGTTTTGGCAAAGTTCCCCAACATTTAGTATGTGTAGAGTGAAGGTAAGATATACCTGCCCAGAAGTGTCCCGTGGAAATGACAAATGATGGCATCTGCTCACACTGATGAAAGCTGCTAGAAGTGTTGGCTGCATCACCTTTGAGCAAACAAAGCCTTCTGTGGTCTGCTCATCTTTCTGGTTTAGCTCTTGGCTTGGGATACAGATGACTTAAGAAAGAGATGATTAATGGTGGATATGGCCACCAAATAATACCTGTTGCAATCATGTCACCCAGGCTGTCTTTCTGATTTATGTCCAGGTGACTCTGCAGGCATAGTGGTTGTAATTGGAACCTTTACCTCCATTGCTCCACAGATAAAGAGGGGTAGAAATAGGTTTTTTTTTTCCCCAGACACACTGCACTATTGCTCATGTGAAAGAGAGGACACATTTCTTTTTTCATAACGTGCACGTCTCCTTTGCGTCACATGCAACCCTATCTTCATTTTCCTGGGACGTGAGTGTTTCTCAACACAAGCCGGTAGGTTATTGGATAGACAGCCTGTCAACTGGCAAAAGTATTATCATAACACTCCTTCCATGGCAGAGAAAAAGTGTAAGCTGCTCATTTTCTGTCTGGTATATCACTGTATAGCGTATGCTTCTGTCACACATGGATGGCATTTAGTCTTTCTTAGATAAACAGCACCGAAGGTGCAGGCAGTTTAAAAGGAAGCAAAGAGGAGATAGGATGCTTCCTCTAGGGCAGCGGTTCTCAACCTTCCTAATGCCGCGACCCCTTAATGGAGTTCCTCATTTTGTGGGGACCCCCAACCAGCTGGGAGGTGGGAGGGAAGGGCAGTGGGAGGCTCGTCGCAACCCCTCTGAAAGGGTAATTTGACCCCCAAATGGGTCCCGACCCCCAGGTTGAGAACCACTGTTCTAGGGGCAGGCGGACAGGGGGCGCTTCTGCACTTTCCTTCCCATCCTCATTGGTGTGCAGTAACATTCACACTTGTGAATGCTGGTGCACTCCAGTGATGTGTCAGAATATTCAAAACATTTGAAATTCGACCAAATTTGTTCGGATCCAGACATTCAGATCGAATGTCTAGACATTCTTTTTTAAAGATTGAAACACATTTGAATCTTTCAAATTATTCAGGCATTTGTATGTGTACGGATACGTATGGATTACATATATACCTGTATGCATCTTATTCGTATCCGTATGCACTTTTACAGATACGTACAGCATGAAAACGGGACGCATGCGGGATAAAAGAGGGATGCCTACAGATGTGTATGTCGACATTTGTATCATCAAATATGAATGAAATATTTGTAAGAATAGATATGAATGTATTCAAATTGGTTTAAATTTTAATACATTCTTTTTCTCTATTCGTATGAATTCAGACATTCGAATATTCTATTCAAATAGGATTGAATGTCAAAAATTGCATTTGTGGACACCCCTAGTGCACACCAACCCAACCCCCAATGCAGGTACCTGGTCCAGACATGTGTCTCGGTGCCAGCAACTTCTGTCCATAGCTTGGTGTGACTGTACATGCACGAGCACCAGCACCATGACTGTGATGCACTGCACATGAGCAGTCACATTTAGGGTCATTTTTGAGGTACCAGCAGAGGCACCAATGGTTGCTCTGCTGGTAAGGGTTAGGATGCATGTGATGCACAATTTTATTCTAGAGTTTGTTTCAGAGTAAGAGGCAGGGTGGAAAAAGCCTGAAATTCCATTAGTTTGCATCAGTTTTGAGGACTTCCCCAGATCTCGTGCCTTAGGGGAACTTGTTGACTACACAGGTGTGCAGCCAGAGTGACTCTAGTGCAGTCCCATACCAACCTTAGGGTGCCTCCCCATTTGCCGCTGAAAAACAGATCTAAGAAGATCCATTTTTTGGCAAGCAGTCCTCCGGAGGATCCGTCCCAAATAGGGACGGATCCGAGGAGGCCTCCCCGCATCCGAATCTGGATCACCTGGGTGCTGCATGGAAGGCATAGCAAGCATTCAAAAAGTCCGCTGGATTCCCATGCCGCCGAGGACGCCCCCGGAGCCGCATCCTGCTTCCATACAGATCCAGGTGAAGGGACGGATTGAAGACCTAATTTCTGAGGTCTTCATTTTAATCCATTTTTTGGTGGCAAGACCCATTTTAGAAACGGATCTCACGTGCCGAAATGTGGAAGCGGCCACCAAAGAGGTCTCCAGTGCGGAAGGTAAGTAGGTAAGGGTTTTAAATGAGTCTTAAAAGGGTGGTTAAAATGGTTTCCGCAGCCAATGCGGAAACACGATAATATCTTCCATGGGTTCTACCATAGCGTGCTTTCTTATAGATGCCCTGTGTTGCCGTTTTATTTCTCTTTATCTGAAAATAAATGTGTGAGCAATAAGTTGCTAGTTGGTGTTGTCTCTTATTTTAGTGTTAAACTTTTTATTATGGCCTGAGGTAGAAAAAATAAATATATATCCCATCCTATCCCAACCCAAACTGTCCCTTTCCATTCCTTTCATAAGAACCCCTCCAGAGGGCAAAAGACAGTCTGGAATCTAAGCAAGATCCCACCATTGTCTCTTGCTGCCCCCTATCAGTTGGAAGGAGCAATTGCAGGTTTACCTTTCACAGTCAGCTCGCCTGGGGCTACCAGAAGTGAGCCAACCGCCTACTTACTTCCTTTTCTTATTTTTCAGATACTTGGATGGCTTCCAGTAGCCCCAAGTGAGCTGATTACAAAAGCTTTCAACAGACAGGAAGATAAAATATCACTATCATGAGTAACCTAGGACGTTGCTGGGTTATTATGGGTTTTCTTCCCCTTAAATTGGCACTATATTGGGCATTAGAGTTGTTCACGAATGTTCTAAACATTCAAAATTTGATCGAATTCTATCGAATGAGGACATTCAAATTCAAATAAATGTCTTCGCATTCAAATTTAAACATTCAAACAAATGTTGAATGTTCTGAAACATTCATTTGAACAATTCGTATCATTCAAATGTACACATACGTATGAATTACGTACATAGCTGTACGAATACCATGCACATCTTTGCGCATTTGCACTTATAATACGGGACAAAAATGGGATGCATACAGGATAAAACGGGATGCATACGAAATGCATACAGATAAGTATAACACATACAAATGTCGACATTTGTATCTTCAAATTCGTATCTAACATTTGAGCGACTAGATTCTAATGTATCGGATTCAAATCAGTTTTTGTTGCATTCGGATTTTAAACATTCAAATCGACTTGAATTCGAATGCAAAAAACCCCCACATTCATGCACATCTCTATTGGGGATCCTCAATGTCTGGCGTCCCCCACACAGTGCCACAAGCTTAGCAAGGTATATCTCATACCTAGGGGCACCTGAGTTGAAAATTTGGTGGTACAAAATTAGCATATTTCATGAAAATCTTGCTAGCTATACAAACCAGAATAAAACAAAGGGTGTTTTTCCACTGTCAGAAAGTACCCATTTTTACACCCATTAAGGACCATTTTGGGTGTGAGCTGGATGATCCCATTTCCACCACGGCACCCATTTGGGACCCGATTGTTTTGACTGCCGCTGGGGAAATCTGGATCAAATGGGTACTTTCTGGCCTTTAATCCGGATTTTTTGTAGACCCCATTAATGAGGTCTACAATGGGGTCTTCAGGCAGAAAATCTGGATTAAAGGGAGCCTGTTTCCATGCTTGCGTGGCAATGGGGTCTAGAGAAAGCTAGGGGGAGCAGCACCCATGGGCGGGGGAGTCCCCAAACCTAAGCTTCAAAGTCATTTCGAAGTCACTTCGAAGTCACTTTGAAGTCTGTGCAAAATAGCTCCAAAGCATTTTTGAAGTCTGTGCTGATCTTCAGAGTGAACTTCGAAGTCACTTCAAAGTTCACTCCAAAGTTCAGCACAGACTTTGAAGCCACTTCAGAGATTGCACCCCCTGTCCCCCAAACACCTGGGGTGACAGGCAGACCCCTCATGGGTAGATCCGGATTTCCAAATGGGTGCTCCAGTGTTTCCACAGCAGGAAGGCTAGCACCCATTGCTATTGGGTGCTAGACCACCCATGGAAACACATTGGGTACTTGCCTTAATCCGGATCTACTACATCCGAATTAAGGAATGTACCCATTCCTTAGATTCGTATCTTCTTAGATCCGGATTAAAGGAGCGCGGTGGAAAAACACCCAAAGTTGCATGTGCAAAAGTAGACATATACCATCTTGGTTTAAACATATCTTGACCTTTTCATGGGTCATTGATGTGCAAACTATAAATAACAGTATGACACAGCATTAATATTATATTAGTACTATAATAAGTTATGACAGCTCTGGAGGCTTTGTAGCAGATTAAGGAAAGAGCAATTCCTTTTTAGGAGTTCGAAGGCTGTGACCTGGGATCTGTGGTGGTGCAAGCAGTGGAGCAGAAGCTTTGGTGGGTCAAGGATCACTGGGACCTCACTTGTACCTTTGCCTTCAATCTACTTGTCAAAATATGGTTTGGAGGAATCAAAGGTGACATCAATCAAAGTCTTTCCAAGCATGCATCACTATTAGTGATGTGCATGGATTTTTTTTTTTTTTTTGCATTTGATTTATATTGATTCAATGCAAGAAAATTTGTATTTGTTCAAATAGATCCCCTTCAAATGTAGTGGGATTCAAATTTAGGGATGTGCCCAAATGTGTTTTTTGGCAATTGATTCGTAACAAACTTAATTTTTAAAAATCTGTATTCGTTCGATAGATCCCCTTTGAATGTGGTAGGATTCCATTCCAAATGAATGTATTCATATGAATTTGTATGAATATCTGATATGAATGCATATGATACACATCCCATAAGAACGCATACATACCTGATACGTATCCTGTAACATATCAGCTCTGAAAGCATCAAATCTGACCTGAATCCACTTTTAATCTGCGCTCAATCCATGTCGAATGCACTCTGGATCTGTTGCAGATGTGACCGGCACAGCTGCTTTCCCACCTCCCCAGTTTCTCAAATGTCCGAACTATTTGTACAAATGTTTTGAAAAAAAATTGTATTTGTACAAATAGTAATGTACGAATGTCATAACATTTGATTCATGTACAAATGTCTGAATTCACACAAATTTGTATGAATAATGAAAGTTACATATATTCATGCACATCCCTATTCAAATTCAGTACTAATGTTCGATCCCATACAAATCCCATACAAAGCTTCATTTGAATGTATTGAAACCTTCAATTCAAATTCGAATGACAGTCTTTGAATGTGTAAACATTAAATTTGAATACAAATGTCCGAATTTGGCCAAATTCATATGAATTTCAAATGTTACAAATATTCATGCACATACCTAGTCTCTACTATCCTGGAGCTTGGCTTAAAGATTAGTTGAGTAAGTCAAAAGAGATATTGGGTGTTTTTCCACCACGCTTCTTTAAGATCCGGATCTACGGAATTCTAATTCATATTTGTTTGAATAGATCCCCTTTGAATGTGGGAGGATCCTATTCAATACGATTGTATTCATACGAATTGATACGGATATCCAATACAAATGCATATGTATCCAGTACGTAGCTGATACATATCCTGTAACATATCTGCTCTGAAAGCATCAAATCTGCCCTGAATCTACTCACTCTCAATCCATGTGGACTGCATTCTGGATCCGTTGCAAATGTGACTGGTTTTCCCACCTCCTCATTTCAGGAATGTTCCAAAGCTTCGCACAAATGTTCCAAAACATTTGTACAAATATGAATGTCAATGTATGAATGTCATAACATTTGATTTTTATAGATCCAGATTAAGGGAAGTACCCAATGTGTTTCCATGGGTGGTCTAGCACCCATTTGCAAATCTGGATCTACCCACAAGGGGTCTGCCTGTCACCCCAGGTGTTTTGGGGGACAGGGGGTGCAATCTCCAAAGTTGCATTTGGAGATTAGCGCAGGCTCCAAAGGCAACTTCAGAGGGACTTCAGAGCCAGCTTGGAAGGACTTCAAAGTCTTGAGTTTGGGGCACCCCCCATGGGTGCCTCCCCCCCCGAGCCTCCTCTAGACCCCATTGCCCAATTCTAGGGTGTTTTTCCACTAGCACCAAGTACCCATTAAGGACCCATCTGGCTGAGAGCCGGGTGAATCCCTATAATCTGGATTTGATGGTGAAGACGCCATTGTAGATCCTTTTAGTGAGGTCTACAGGAAATCCACATTATAGGTCCTGAAGGACCCATATGATCCAGATTTCCCTAGCTGTGGTGGAAACAGATGTGTCTCTAATGGGGTCTGTAGTGGAATTGGGGTCATCTGGCTCTCAGCCAAATGGGTCCTTAATGGGTGCTAAAATGGGTACTTACTGCCAGTGGAAAAACACCGTGGATTAGAGCACTCAAAAGGGTACCCTAGTCCTCTTCACTGGTAGATCTCAATTTTTGAGTCTACTGACATACTAAAGGCTGTTATACTGAACCACAGAGGCACGTGTATGGCATATTTCATGGTCTGATATACCACAGAGGATGCCTTCTGGTGGAGCAACAAGGCACACTGATGAAACAGGTCCCTCGGGAGTTCTGAAGGTCAGGAATGGAAAAGCTGTCAGGAGCTTTGGAGCTGGTGCAATGGCTGATCCAGAGCAGGCCTTGTTCCACACAGGGAGCTATTCATCCCAGCTTGGGATGGATTGCATATCCTAGGGCGGTGATGGCCAACCTATGACACGCGTGTCACAGGTGACACGCCAAGCCCTTTTAGGTGACACACCTGGTCACCCTGGCACCTGGGCATGTAGTGCTTGCTTGTTCTTGAAGTGTACAAAATACCAACTTTCAATTGAAGATTTAGCAAATGTAAAGAATTATTCATTTTTGCTTTTAATAAAATACATATATCAAAAATATAACTTTCTTACTAGAACTAGAAATATCACAAAATTATGGATATTTCTGGAAGTGACACAGCACCTGAGTTAAGCTAGGTTTTCTTGTGAATTTTGACACACCAAGCTCAAAAGGTTAGCCATCACTGTCCTAGGGCAAGGTAGCCCACCCAGTCCAGGGATGGCATCGCAAAGTACAGAAATGGGTTAAAGTCTTTGGCTGTTGTAAATATATTATTTTTACCCCAGTTTCCTCTCAGGCCTGTTTCCTTCTGTTTAGCTTGTAAGCCTGAGGGCAAGATTAGATACTTTGAGCTGCTCTGATAGCCTTCTGGCTATAGGGCAGAAAATAAATATATGGAATAAGTAGATAAATAAGAAGTGTATTTTAGAGAGAACAAAAGTAATATTCTGAGCGAAACACCCAACCCTCTTCCTTCACTGTCAGTCCTGCTGTACGTAGGCAAGTGCACAGATATTCGTAACATTTGAAATCTTTATGAATTTGGCCGAATTTGGACATTTGAATTTGAATTGAATGTTTCTATACATCCACATGAAGTTTCGTATGGGATTCATATGACATTTGTATGGGTTTCCTATGGGTTTCCTATGCTATTCCTATGCATCTGTATGGGATTCATATGAGATTGAATATTCATATCGAAATCAAATCCTACCGCATTCGAGGGGGATCTGTATGAATGAGTACACATTTTCTTGCGTGCAATTCGATATGAGTCAAATACAAAAATATCATTCATGCACACCCCTAGCTGTATGCTTCATCACTGATTCTAAGGGAGTTTCTGCACTTGGCTTCCTGCCCGTTGGATGGGAAGTGTGCGGAAGAGACTAATGTGCACTAGCGTTCACACTAGAGAATGATAGGACACGGCAGCCTAACCCCGGTACATCTGGAAACTTACCTTGCTCCAGGCATGGATCCGATCCCCACCAGGGTGCTGCCATTTTGATTGTGGTGATCTTTGCAATGGTGTGCATTAGGGGTGGGCACAAATGCATTTTTGACATTCAAATTTTAATGAATGGAATGTTTGAAAATCCTTATTCGTACTAATAGATCGCATTCGAATGTAGTAAAATTCTGTTCAATACGAATCTATTCATACGTATCGGATACAAATGAAAATACGTATCTGATATGCATCCGATATGAACAAACACATATCTGATACGAATGAATATGTATCTGATATGAATGAATACGTATCAGATATGTATCTGTATCCTTAACATATCCACGCTTTGAAAATGTCAAATCTCACTGGAGTCAACTTTTAACCCACTGTCAATCCGTGTCGAATGCAATCTGGATCAATTGCGGATGTGACTGGCCCTCCATTTTTCCACACCCCCAATCTAACGAATGTCGAAAAACATTTGAATTCGTACAAATGTTAGTATACAAATATCATAACATTCGATTCGAGTACGAATTTCCAAATTCATCCAAATTCATCCAAATAATGAATGTTATTTTTGCACTTCCTTAGTGTGCATGCCATCGACAATGATGACTCTCTGCGTACGCGCAGTCTCGTCAGGTATCGTCTGAGGTGCCAGTGTGCTTTTGTGGAACCTCAAATGACCATTTCTCGCACTAGAAACGGTGTGAGTGCTCACCACTGAATGTGACAGGTAAGTCTTTGGTCATGTGTATTCAATGTTAGGTTGTATGTGCCGCACCTTAGCTAGTTTGTGATGGATGAACATCTAGGCAGGCAGGGGGCATCTGCCCAGATGTTCACCTATCACGAACTATGAGGCCAAGTGTGACTTGGCCTTAGGCTAGAAGAGACAATCCTGAAGTTCTAAGATACTCCAAAGCATATCTTTAAGTAACAGTTGCTATTAAGTGCAGAGAATCATAGCGGCACAGTGAGGAAAGCTGGATTCTCTGCACCGTTGGCTTAACTGTCCTGTTAGACCACAGACTGGGAAGCATGGATCTTGCTCACAGATGGCCATCAAGGTCATTCCGATGAACTGTTTATGGCCCATACGATGTAACCCAATGGCTGGCATATGGTCTCATAGAGTTTTATTTTAGAAATCTTTATGGTTCACATTTGCTTTTAAAGCCTGTTCAAGCTGTTGTCCATGTGAGCTAATGTTTCTCTGATGTTCTCCAACATCCTACAGCAAGCGAAGGCGTCCTGTGAAGAAACTGATGACAGGAAATGGGAAGAAACAGCTTCTGCTAGCCCGAATACTAGTCCAAATACATGTGTCTCAGAAGCGGCTTAGTAGTGGCAGCTGCCACATGTTCATCTCTAATTCACAATAAGGGACACTTACCACACTTACCTTACTAGAAATCGGTCCACACTTGCTGGAGTTTCTCCTCTGCAGGTCAGTGTGGACTGCTTAAAACTGCTTCACCACCTACCTATACACTAGTGCATCTTAGTAGCTGGATATCTGTTTTTGTTCTCCCCCCAAGAAGGTTCCATCCTTCAATCTTCAACAACTTTTCAGAAAGAAGCATTGGAATCTAGGAACCTTTTGTAGCCAAGAAGCCTGCATAGATACTTCTGTGTTGCCTCCAGGAGTTGAGCTCCATTTTAAGACATCATGACTTTGACTTTGACCCTCAAGTCTTAGTAGAGATATCGGGATGAAGGGGATAAAAATTCTAAAATTGCTCAAAAACTAGGAAAAGACATAAAGGTCATATGTTAGGGAAACACAGTAAAACGACTTGTAGGATAGTTTTCCCTCAAACGTCTTCCAACACAGGAGTGTATTCACTTCTGCACTGAGCATTTTGCTATTCAGCACCAATCCTTTGATGCAGGAATTTAATAATAATAAAAAAAAGGTCTCCAAAAGGATACATTTGCATTCCTCAATACCTAGCCGTTAAAAAGATCTTGAAATGGTGTCATAAAGTGTAATGGTATAGCAGTAACTCCCCTTATTTAACACCTCTTCATGAGAAGTTCGGAAAGACCCACTTGCTTCACTCAATAACAGCTTTATAGAAGTCCTTTCCAATCTTTGAGTACAAAAAGACAGTAAAGTCTGCTTTCCATAGTAAAGTCTCCCTAACCAAATGCTCAGGCAGATCTTATTTTCTTTGGATAGTATTTGGAAGTGAAGCAACCAGGACTAGAGCAAATTTCTTTTTGTGTAAGAAGATTCGTAAATAGAGATTTACACAAAGCACATTCCCACCCCTTCTATTCAAAGGTTTGGATTCTTGCAAAGCCCCTCCACTCAAATATAGGGGGGGGGTCAGTTTGCAGGCAAAAATACCAAAGAATCAATTGTCTATCAGCTAAAACTACATCAGGGTCAAAAGTTCAAGACTTTATTTATGGACATAGGGGGTCCTTATTTGCCTTTTAAAAAGCAATCCTATTCTCACTTACACAAGATGGGAGGGATAGAAACAACAGTATGAAACTTCAAGGGGGTCAATACAGATTAGATATTGAGAAAAACATCCTGACAGTGAGGGCGATCAGTCAATGGAATAGGTTGTCACAGGAAGTGGTGGGTTCTCCTTCGCTGGAGGTCTTCAAGCAGAGGCTGGACCTACATCTGTCTGGAATGGTTTAGGAAATCCTGCATTGGACTGGATGATCCTGGAGGTCCCTTCCAACTCTATGATTCAATTTGTGACAGTCTAAAGTCATCTCTAGAATTTTTATTAATCTGAAAATAGTCTATACAATTATCCAGTATTATATATTCTGTGATTAATAATAGATTCTAGGAAAATTAAGTTAAATTTTAAACTGTTTTTAACTGTTATTGGTTATTTATGTTATTTTATATACTTATATATGTTTGTTTATATTTGCCTGAGAGTAGGGTTGCTCCTTAAAAAAAAAAAAGGAACTCCCCCTCCCCCCATGTCCATGAATAAAGTCTTGAATTTTTGACCCTGGAGTAGTTTTAGTTGATAGACAATTGATTATTTGGTTAATATCAGAGAAATAGCCATTTTAGTCTAATTCGAAAAGTCCAGCAAGGTAGTAGTAGCACTTGGAGACCAACAAGAGAAGGATTGGTGACATGAGCTTTCATAGACATGTCCAGAAGGCTGTTACGATGCAGGTAACAGGTGTTGCTGCTACAATCCTGTACTGGGTGTTATGATAGTAAATCCCTTGATCTCCACCGGTATGAGATCAGGGACTCGCCACATGCTTAAATGGTGAAGTTAAAGTTTAGAAAGCACAGGGGAAAGAGATCAGGCAGGCGACAGGATCAAATGGAACAGAGAGTGATTTATTCTTTTGCAGAGGTTTAAATAACCCTCCAAAAGGGGGTATAGGGGAAGTGATGTAAAGGTACAATCCAGGGAGGTGATTGGTAGAATTGGGTCAGTCAGGCAGGTCAGAGGTCCTTCTGATGTCAGATCCTGTGGTAAGAGGTGGGGAAAATCCTCAAACAGGAAAAGAAGAGTTGTCCTTTGGAAAGCCATGTGCTTTGCAGACGCCATGATGCCCAAAGGCAACTGCAAGGAGTGGAAAGAGTCCAGCACCCTAGTGGTGCTGAATGTGTACTACAAGCTTATGAGGATGGAGAGGACAAGGAGGAAAGGGAGGAGAAACAGGAGCTTTTTGCCAAGGTTTTAGGGATGTGCACAAATGGGGGGGGGGGTTTCATTCAATTTGTATAGAGTCGAATGTAAGAAAATTTGTATTCGTTTGAATTGATCCCCTTCAAATGTGGTAGGATTCTATTCAATATGAATATATTAATACAAATTTGTATGAATATCTGATATGAATGCATACATATCCCATATGTATCCCTTATGTATCTGATGCATATCCAATATGTATCCCGTAACACATCCACTCTGAAAGCATCAAACCCACCCTGAATCCACTTTGAATCTGCTCTTAATCCATGTTGAATGCACTCTCTGGATCTGTTGCAGGTTGTGACTTGTGAGGCCGCTTTCCCACCTCCCTGGTTCATTCATGTTCCGAAGCATTTGTACGAATACGAATGTCCATGTACAAATGTCATACCATCCAATTTGTACATGAATGTCTGAATTCTTACGAATATTGAATGTTACGAATATTCATGCACATCCCTACACGGATTCCATGTGCATAGGCTACAATGAAGAAAAGGTTTAGGAACACGTATTGCTTGATAGGAAAGATTAGAAGAGAAATAGAGCTGTTCTGAGTTGTGGGGAATCTTGCAATTCAATCAAGGACCAGCAGGTGGTGGAGGGAGAATGAAAGCATGGAGAGGAGGCTATGGATTTGGCAAGAGTCAAAATGATAAAACAAATGGATAGAACCCAGCTACCCTTTCCTATAGGCCTCAGCATGTCCACACGCCTGTATTTTGCTCCATTGTCCAGTTTCTAATTACTCATTTGTGAACTATGTATGGAATAAAGCTCAAAATTGGAGAATTAAGCTCATAATCAAGAAATACCTGGAGGAAACTTCCAACTGATTTGCAACTCAAAAGACACTTAAGTAAATAATAATAATAATGAGGAGGAGGAGGAGGAGGAGGTAGCCGGATTTTATCCCATTTCATCTAGAATGCTACGCATTTTCCAGCACCTGTGGTTTTATGGCCATGTCCAGTTTTTCTCCAGGGTCCAAGACCTTTGATAGTGTTGTTCCCCGCATCTGAACTCAACATTTTAATTATCATTCAAAAAACAGCCCATGATTATTAACATTTTCTCTCAACCAAATACTCCTGCACTTTATAGGCTTAATGAAAAGCTAATTAATTTTTTTTCCTGAGCTGTTGTGTGTGTTTTTTCTGCCCAACTTGCCGATTTCCAATTTGACATTCTGCATTAATTAGATAAGAGGAGAAGCCAAGGGGGCTTTAATTGATTGAGATACGGGAGGGGATTTAATTCCTTACAAAAAGTCTTTATCTGCAATCAAAGGTGAGCAAATCAGAAATAAACTGCCAATACAACAATCCCCCCCCCTCCCGTGAAAACTTATCCAGCATGAAACGCCCCAAGCAAAGCATGTTTGCCTTGCTCTGACATCTCTTGGGCCTAGTGTAAGTTCTCTCTTAAACAAGATTAAGAGATGTATTGGAAATCCAAAAAAATAGGCACTTGTGCTCAAACAAGGGAATAGTGATATGCACAAATATTTGTAACATTAGTTATTCATATGAATGTGTATGAATTTGGACGTTTGTACATGAATTTGTATGAATTCGGACATTCGCGCATAGACTAATATTTGTACAAACACAAATGTTTCCAGACATTCGTACAAATGGTTTGGACATTCATTAGATTGGGGTTGTGGAAAAACAGAGCACCAGTCACATTCGCAATGGATCCAGATTGCATTCAACATGGATTGACAGTGGCTTAAAAGTTGATTCAGGTTGGATTTAACGTTTTCAGAGCATGGATATGTTAAGGATACAGATATGTATCGGATATGTATTCATTCATATCAGATACATATTCATTTGTTTTGACTTCATTTTGGATATGTATTCATTCATATCCATTACGTATCAAACATTCATACAACTACATACGAATAGATTTGTATCGAATAGAATTTTACCACATTCGAATATGATCTATTCAAACGATTACAGATTTTCAAACATTCAATTGATTATGAGTCAAATGTCAACAATGCATTTCTGCACAGCCCTACAAGGGCACAGTCAATGGAACAAATATGAACAAATGAATTCACATTCAAAAATTGGATTGAATATTGGCAACAAATCAAACGTCTGGACATCCAAACATCTGGAGTTTCAAACAAAAGAAACAATTCTCTCATCTTGCAGATATAAAATATTGATTGGACTTTTCCACTGTATTATACTCATGAAAATAGGCTTTCTCAATGGCACAAAACTCCACAAATATGTGAATGTGAAAGTTCAATGAGAAAATAAAATTTTGAACATTTCTTTGGATTGCAAAATGAACATGAATTTTTAATTTGTGCACATCCCTATTTCCTTGTGGGTTATAGGATCACAGCCTACTTCTTATAACTCCTCTGTAGAGCTTTCATTGTTACTATTGCCCTTCCATTGTCAAAAGATGCAATAGGGGTTGGTGAGAAGGTGAACAGATGCTTTTTTGGATGGATTTGAAGACATCTGTCTGTTTGGATTTTCGGTTCATTCAATTTCCCAGCTGCCAAAATTCCATTAATATGAAATTGCCATTTTCTTTGCCGTGTTTGAAAGCAGCACTTGACCATCAGAATGCACTCCATCATCTAAAGCATTTGCTCTTTGCATGTGTAAATTTCATTGCATATAATGGTTGTGTTTAAACTCAACCTATGTGCAGACGCAAACTGGGTTTACATGAAACAAATAGAAAAACAATTCATGCATTTGCACAAGCCTAAAAAAGGTAATTCTGTATGAGCAGAATCTTGACAAATGGAATGGAGCCAGTCAAAAAATTGATGTGAAATCTATTGGGTCTGAACCACCAATATATTAGAATTTTTAACTCCTCTGTGAATAAAATCACTTGCCTCAATGGAATGTATTTAACATTCCATGAAATTACTGTGGTTCTGCTGCCTGGACAGTCTTAATTTGTTTCAAATTGTAATGCAGACAACATTTAAGGACACCTAATGGTATCCATTCTAAAACTCTTCATCAGGCCAAGGAAAATACTAAAAGGTAAGCATCTATGGTAGAGATGTGCATGAATGTTTGACATTCTATTCAAATTGAATCGAATACCTGAAAATCTGATTTGATTCGAATCTTTTAAATTTGAATTTAGCAAGATCTGATTCATATTTACCAAATTCGAATCTATTCATTCAAATTTTTTATTTGAATATGCACATACGAAGGTCGACAGCATTCATATATGCAAGTACGTATCTTCCCCGCATCCGTACGCATCCGTATACATCTGTATGCATCCCATTTTTTCCCCATATCCAGCCCCTTTTCATCCTGTACGGATCCGTACAAATGCGTACGGATGTGGGAAAGATGTGGATCTTCAAGTCCTCATCGTGTATGAACCTATACACATACAAATGTATTGATAATTCAAACAAACAGATCTGAAATTCAAAGTCTGATTCAAATGTTTTCATTCAAATTTCGGCACATTCTATTCGAGTTCAAATGTCAAAATTCAGCACATCTGATGGGATTTTGAATGACTATGAATATTCATGCACATCCCTAATCTATGGGTTTTTCTGCACTGAAAGACCCATGGACCAAAAAAGTCGACCTAGACCAGCCAGGTCTATTGGTCTGGAGCATGGAAAAGTGTTGTCTGAAACAGTTCTGACTTGCAGAAGCTTCACAGCAGAGATTCACAGGCTCCAAGGGCTTCAAGTGAGTGATTGCATGGGGCTTAGTCTGTAAGTGACTAGCACCCACAGGTGCGAGTGGTAGTCAGTGTTGGGTGACTACGCTCCTTTCCTGTCCAGTGGATGAGAAGGGAAGTGTGAAATCGCCCCTCATCCCATACACTTCAGGCTACCAAGCAAAAATTCCAAAGTGCAATGGGCTGTGTGGCGACTCAGCCCAGCCCTCCCACCTCATCCTCCACGGAGCAATGCAGGAAGGAAGTGAGCAAGCTGCTGAGCACCCAGGTCGCTGACCAGCTCTGCTGGGGCTTTGTGCCAACCAGTTTCCCTCCCCACTGGCGTCCTGCTTTATGTGTCTGTGCATCAGACTCCCTTGAGGCAGCAAACTGACTCAGTCGTAAAACAAACACTTATAGTTTATTGTTACAAAAGGGAAAATAAAGAAGCAAGTTTAGAGTTCGACTTAAATGTCCTTCACTTGCTTGAAAAGAAAGATATTGTAATTAATAAACTGTTCCGCTCCCTTCAGTTAGGGTGCATCCCCAAGCAATTTAAAGTCTGCTGGAACTCCTCTTTTGCCCCTGAGCGCCCCCGTGTCAGGCTTCTCAAGGTGCTTCCAACACTACAAAATGAGGAAAACCCGCGACAAAATACATGCCCTTTAAAGAAGACTTTCAGGGCTCTATTTGGAAGTCGCGGGTTTTCCTCGCAACATTTACCTTGGGGATGCTCCGTGGCAAAAGGGGCGGTGATTGCTTGCCTGCACACTCAGCCAAAAAAGCATTCACACATCTCAGAAATGCAGCAGGTTCCCTTCCTTTCCTTCGTAAAAAGAGCCAGAATTGCTCAGAATTGTGACATTGTTATCAGGTGATCTGTGAAAGTGTTAAAAGTGTGAATGAGCGAAGGATCGCGCTGCCGATGCCTGCAGCCGCTGACTTTGCAGGGACGGGAGGCCTTTTCTAACAGAGAACTGAGTGAAAGTAAGTGCTGAAAGCGAATGAGTGAGCGATCATCTGCCTTTGCCGGGACGGGAAGCCATTTCAGGGGACAGAGGTCTGGCTATTTTTCCTTTTAACAAGAGAGGGGGCAGGTGAAAAAAGATACGGGGAAAGGAAACAGGCTTTCTTGGGGACGGAAGGTGCGTTAAAAACACGTGTTTTGCTGAGCCTCGTGCGGACGCTTATTGTGGAAGTGCATGGCACTTTTAAAGTCTGCTTGATTAGAGTGACAGCAGAGGGAACTCAGAGAGGCAAATAAGTCTTTTGGGGATTCAGCCTTAGCTCCTTCCCTTTCAGGCTTTTCTCTAACCTGAAGTAAGGTAAGTTCCCAAATAATAAAGATAGCCTTGCAGCAGTCCCAGTCTGCCTCCCTGGGCTCTGCTGTGCTCTGTCTCTGAGAGGAGACACACACACCTCTTAACTCTTAACTTCACAAGAGGAGAGACTTTCTTCTTCTCTTCCCCTCTCTACCCAAGAGGAGAGGACTAACACACCCTCATTTGGAGCAACACTCCCTGATCCCCCTTCTGCCCAAGACGAGAGACAAAAACAAGACAAGCTGCCGCTTTTTATAGTCTGTGATTCGGCAGTTCTCATTGGTCCGATTTTGGTGGGCTGGCCTGGCTTTCTCTGATGCTCCGCCTCTGCTGTCACTCTTGGAGCTCAGGAAGCCCACAAAATGGCTGCCCTGTCACTGCCTGCCTGGCATGAAAGCTACAGTTTCAACATGCAAGGAACATTAGATATTTAGATACTTACCAGCTTATAAAGTGAATAGCCCTAAACCTCATTTTCTAGCTCTGGTTTTAAGTGCCAGAGCTGTGAAGGGCCTGGATTGATTTTACCTAAAGGAAATGGTATTTGGGGTGTGCATGATTTGGGCAGAAGTGGAATCTGTTGGCACTTAAATTGCACCTTTTTTTTTTTTTTACTGCTTATGCAAATACATACTTGTTTACATGCCAAAGAAAGGGTCAACAGTTGGGACACCATCAAATCTTGTTCTGCAACCAGATGCTCATGAGTGACAGCAGCAACAAGGGAATTTCTGATCTGTGTGGCAGAGTTGAAGCGTTTGTGGCTTCCCTAGATGCGCTTCATAAAGTTAAAATTTATTTCTGTAAAATGTGACAAGAAAGGAAGAAGTAAAAAGAAAGGTTTGGTTGTTTTTGTTTTGTTTTGTTTTGTTTTTCTGAACCATACGTAAATGCCTATAAAAGTATCTCTATATGTCCGGGCATGAAAGTGCATGCAAATGTATTATGCGAAAACTTGCAGAAGTGTTGATGGATGCTCCCTTATTTAGCCAAAGGCTAGGGGAAAGAGGTGTGTCCCTTTACTGCTTTCCCACCTCGGGGGGAGGGGGACACTATTCCGTAGTCCGGGAAGCATCACTGAGAAGGCCCTATCCCAGGTGCTACCTCTCTTGCTGCTGAGGGTGGTGGTTCAACCAGGAAGGTCTCCCCTACCAATCTTAAGGCACAGGCAAGTCAATATGGACGAAGGTGTTCCTATAAACCCTTGAGTTAGGCTCAGTAGCAAAATGCCAGTGGTAGCATATGGCTTTAAGGCAGGGTGTTAGGATGAAATGCCACCTTTCTGATGTCCTTAACAGTGGCCAAAAACTAATCCAAGAATCTTTAGTTATAAGAACATGAGGAGAGCCCTGCTGGATCAGGCCACGAACCATCTAGTCCAGCATCCTGTCCCACAGAACCTTCCACCTGGCACATTAATGTTGGTGTGCTAAGTTCTTCTGCCCAACATCTCATTAAAAAACAACAACTCAATCCAGCTATCTTTTCCGAAAGTCATCCAGAAGAAAAACGACCCAGGTGAATTTCATTTGCACACTGCCATTCCTACCTCTGCATTGAATTCTGTGTTCCTCGCCCCAGGAGTCATGGCTTACAAGGCTCATCTGGATGCAGCCAACGTCTGTTCCCAACAGCAAGCACGCGGGCCGCCAAATGTAGATACCACATAATCTGAGAAGCAGTCCTGCGAACCCATCAGAAACTTCCTTGCCACATTCTGCCATTGTGCCTACACTTGGGACTGATAAGTTGGCCATTCCAATGTGAAAAGTAGAGATAAAACTAGAAATGTGGGCTAAAAGTCAGCAGTTGCAAACAATCTTTGAATCAGTGCCCCAGACTGATAGTTGGGAAGGGAGGAAGTATCTGATGGGTGTAAGTCAACCAGAGGTCCTTTCACACTTGTCCTGTTTGAGCATGTCAGGTAGCTTCTGTGAAGCATCACCTGCAATTGCAGGAGGATTTTCTGCACCAGAACCATTTCCTGTAGATACCAGTGTGGTCTAGTGGTTTGGTCTAGTGGTTAAGGAGCTGGACTCTTATCTGTGAATACCGGGCTTGATTCCGCACACCTCCACAAAGCCATCTGGGTGACCTTGGGTGAGTCATAGCTCTCTTCTGAGCTCTCACAGTCCCACCTACCTCACAGGGTGTCTGTTGTGGGGAGAACAGAAAGCTTTGTCAGCTGCTTTGAGTCCCCTTAAATTGCTGAGAAAAGCGGGGTAGAAAAGCCAACTCACCTTCTTCTTCTCCTCTTTCTCTTTCTCTTTCTCCTCCTCCTCCTTCTTGCTGTCCCAGAAGCTACCTGAGCATCCACTAGCAGTGGAGCACAAGATCCTGCACTAAACATGTTCAAAAGGCTCACCTTTCCCAGCCACCAGAGAGCCCATTTGCACCTCTTCCAGGTGCCAGGGGTCATCAGAGGTTCTTCACAAGCAGACTCTCATGTCAGGTGACCAAATACACAAGTGGTAAGTTTCCGAACACATGGGAGGTAGGTTGGCGTGTTCTAGCATCCGTGAGTGTGAATGCTAGTACATGCTAGTGGGAGTGCACAATCCCCTTGTCCCAGATGGGATGGGAGGCGTAGAAAGCCCCAGGAGTGATGGCTTCAATGTATGTAACCAGTGGGGTTGTCTGGAAGTCACTTATGCCCTGCAAGATCTTCAGCCTCTGCAGTACATGAAGTTGTTGGAGGAAGCCATTAGGAGATTAGGAGTGAGTTGCTATCAATATAAGGACGGCATCAAGCTCTATTTCTCCTTTCCATTTGAGGCAGGAGAGGCAGTTCAGGTGCTTAGCTAATTGATCAGACAGCAGAGATCTCTCCAGACTTGGCCAAGGCCCAAATATTTGCTGTTTCTAGTGCTGTTGCAGGACTTGATGGATGTACAATCAGCATTCATTTGAATAAAGGCCCTTCTTTTCACACAGGACTAAGGATGTGCAAGGTTTTTTTTTTAATTTGTATAGAATAAATGCAAGAAATTCCAATTCGTTTGAACAGATCCCCTTCAAATGTGGTAGGATTTGTATTCAATACAAATATTCAATCCCGTACAAATCCCATACGAATCCTATTTGAATGCATATCAATTAGGGATGTGCACAAATTTTTGGGGAGCATTCAAATTCGAGTCTATTCAAATGTTAGAACATGCAATTCGGTTTGAATGTTTAGAATCTAAATGCAACAAAAACTGATTCGAATCCAATACATTTGAATCTATTATTTCGAATGTTAGATTCATATTTAAAGGTATGAGTGTCGACAACATTGGTATGTGTTATACGTATCTGTACGCATTATGTACTTATCCCATTTTATCCCATATGCATCCCATTTTCATTCCGTATTATAAGCGCAAATGGGTACTGTCACGATCCCCAGCGTTCCAGTTGAAATGAGGATTAGCATTTACAATTCTTTCGGGCAATTTAACACGCAGAAAGCGTGTTAAGCCAACCTGACGTGGGAACTGCAAGGATTGAAATCACCGGCAAGGTGTAGGCGCGTAGATCCATGCACCCACACCCTGTAGACGGCAGCGATCGGGGTGGCGGGGAAGCCTTCGGAGATCGGAGCCAGGGGCAACTCAAGCCCCCTTTGCCCATCACCGTTACAGCATTTAAAACATTCACACATCTCCCAGAACCTGCAGCTGCTTTCCTTTCTTTTCCCTTTTTTAAAGGTCAGAACTTTCAAAATCACAACATCGTTATCAGGTGTGAAGTGGTTGGATTGCTACAGTGTAGCAGCTGCTTTAAAGGGTGGATTTTTACAGCTTGCTTTGGAAGCAAGCTATTGGGGGAGGGAAACTCTCATCCCTTAACACAGAACGGTTCCCACAGTAAAAAATGTAAAACATTTCAAGCGCACGAACCGGAGTGAGACCTGTTGAAATGAGGATTAACATTTACAATGCTTTCGGGCAATTTAACACACAGAAAGCGTGTTAAGCCAACCTGACGTGGGAACTGCGAGGATTGAAAATGGTTTGAAACTGAAATAAGCTTATAATGGGGATGCGGCCTTTGTCACTTTCACAATTCATACGATTTGCAAAGGTTCAAATCTGGTCATCTGAATTGAATCTTGGCTCTATTTGACAACTGACCTTCACATATGAAGTGAAATGCTTTGGTGCTTTCATTTGATGCTTTGGAGCAGATTCCGAATGAATTCAAAGTCACGACAGCCGGTGGCAGGGATTTGAAGCAAATTCAAAGTGGCTAGATTTGAGCTAATGTGAAGTGAATGGGGGGGGGGGATATACACATCATTACTACAAGACTCTGTGTTCCTCTTTTGTGTGGATAACGTCTAAACCAAGCCTACCTTCCTATCTCATGGATCCTAGGGTAGTCCTTGGATTCTTCAGAATTTTTGCATATGTCTCAGCCTTTTCAAAAGCTGGGGAAGGTAATGCTTTTGTATATATTTGTGTGTGTGTGTGCCTTGCCATTTTGCAAGGAAAGTAAATTTATTATTATCACCAGGTTGCCACTCAAAAATAGATTGCTGAGCTGACCTTTTCCTTTCAAGATGCAACATTTTATCATTGAAAGCACCGGGCTCCTCGTTCCTACCTTCGCCTCCTCCTCTTCTTAAAAAAGAAATCATTTTGAAGGCAAATAATATTTCGAAGTACTCAAAGATCGAGACAAGAGCGATGGACAAGGAAGATGTGGGGATTCAGCCTGGCAAATAAATTATCTTCCAAAAAGCAGCAAACTGTGAAGGACCTGCTCCTTATGATGTTGCTTTAGGGCACAGTAACTGCTCATTAGATTACACAAGGTAAGTGTAATTGCACAGGAAAGATGCACTGTTTCCCGTAAGGTGTAATTCAATTGCTGCTTTTTGCATACGACTCAGATAGCCAGGAGACGAAATCCAGGTGGCTGTCTGCCTGGGTAGCCCTTCTCTGTATGTATGGCCCCGTTCCCATTATAAGCTTAATTCAGTTTCCCTAAACCGAAATAACAGAACCAGATGCAAACGCGAATTTGCCTGATCCCATTACTTTCAGCAAGAATTGCGTTTGATCCGGATTCTGAGGACGTACGTGACTCAAGGGGGGACTCCAGTGGCTACTTTTTAAAAGCTGCTTTTCAGGGCTGCCCTGTCTTCTTCCTCCAGCCGTGAATACGCCACCCATAAGGGAACCCTTCGGGGAGCCTAGCTGGGTGGCTGCCGCTTGCCTGGATGGAGGAAAAATGGCAGCGAGCAGCCAGCGATTCTTTTCCCTCCTCTCCCCATTGCCCAGGGCACACAGCAGTCGCAACTCAAGCCCCCTTCGCCCATCACCGTCACAGCCTTTAAAACATTCACACATCTCCCAGAACCTGCAGCTGCTTTCCTTTCTTTCCCCTTTTTTAAAGGTCAGAACTTTCACAAATTTGCAACATTGTTATCAGGTGTGAAGTGGTTGGATTGCTCCAGTGTAGCAACTGCTTTGAGGGGTGGATTTTTACAGCAAAATCACTATCATTGGAAGCAAGCTATTGAGGGAGGGAAACTCTCATCCCTTAACATGGAACGGTTCCCACAGTAAAAAATGTAAAACGTTTCAAGTGCACGAACCAGAGTGAGACCTGTTGAAATGAGGATTAACATTTACAATGCTTTGGGGCGATTTAACACGCGGAAAGCGTGTTAAGCCAACCTGACGTGGGAACTGCAAGGATTGAAACTGTTTTGAACCCGAAATAAGCTTATAATGGGAATGCGCCTTATGCGTGTCAATGTATGCCTGCATTAGGGGTGTGCATGAATATTCATAACATTCAATATTCATCTGGATAATTGAATATGCAAAATTGGTTTCACCCACACCCCTACACTTTGCCTTCTGCTTGAGATGCCCAGAAGCAACCATAGATGGGTCACTGCGTGAGTGAGACAGAATGCCAGACTAGATGGGCTGTGGCCCAATCCAGCAGGCCTCCTATTATGTTCTTAAGTCCTTATGCCCATCCCCCTTTCTCTAATGGCTGCAGAACGGTGGGTTTGAGTTCCTTCAATTTCACACCCTCTCTGTGTATTTTGTGTTCATCAAACAGAAGTTTGACACAGCAGTGCTGGTCACTAAGCATGTTCATCCTTTTTACATTGCATCCGCTGCCTCTTGTTCACCCATCAACGTAGTCTGTCCATCCATCCTCTTTGGATTTTACACCTGCTGGTTTGTGAGCAACACATGGCAGAACTGAGTACTCACTGACGTGCACATTCTATGGAACTCACTGATTCTGCCCGGATCGAGGATGTTTTGATAGCAGTGGGGCATAAAATGGAGTGTGCTTTAATGGGAAAATCAGAGGCATGCGTGAGCCATACAAATGGAGGCACTGGCAAAGACACAGCAGAACAAACACTTTTTTCCTTCCTTCCTTCCTTCCTTCCTTCCTTCCTTCCCTCCCCCCTCCCTCCCTTTCCCAAAACTGTCAAAGCTTAAATTCCTTCCCTTGAGATATCAACACCTTGTGATGTTTCTTCCAGATGGCATTATGCTCACTGAAACAACAGATGGCTTCGTCTAATCGTGATATACATCTTTGTGGTTGTGTGTCCGTGTGGCGTATGAGTGCTTTTTGTTAAGTATAGATGTTATAATTTTCCAGCTTTACAGGACAAAGCAAAGCAACGTTCTACACAGTTTTATTGGCAAAAGAGATCTTACAGGTAGGCATGTGCATGAATGCAATTTTTGGGATTTGTTTACATTCAAATAAAATGCCCACAAATTCTATTTGATTTGAATCTTTAAAATTTGAATTAACCAAATTTGATTTGAATTAGGCAAATTTGAATCTATTCGTTTAAATTTTTTTATTTGAATTTGCACTTACGAATGTCGACAACATTCATAGATGCCCGTACGCATCTTTCCCACTGGCCATCTGAGCATGGGCGGGTGCCTGGCCAATGAGGGGCCACCCCCTCGAGCATGCTAAGAACAGCCCAGCCTATTCTAGCAGAATTGGCTGGGAAGAGAAGGCAAGCCCCGTTCACGCACACGCGTGACCCCAGGGTGGGTTGGGGGCTGTTGGCTGGCGTTCCTGCCCAACCCCAGAGCCCGATCTGGGGTTCGGGAGTGAGCAGGAACCCAGTGAAAGAAGGCACCCGGGCTGCCCACACTGGGTCCATAGGAGCCAATGGGAGCAGCCTGGGGGACGGTCTTCCCCCCAAATGGGTTGAGAACACCTTCCCATTCACACTGGCAGGTAAGGGAACTGTTCTCAAAACGTTCCTTCCCTTCCCTTGTGCAAACATGAAAGTGTTCTCAACCCGTTCGGGGGGAAGCGTTCCAAGGCGTCTTCACCTTCAAGTAAAGGAAGCATACAGCTCCTGGATCACTCAACACCATGGCTATTATAAGCCTTCGCATAACTTGGCCTAACTAGCTACTAGATAAATAGCATACTGCTACTCTCTACTACTACATAGCACACGATAATATGATGGATACATAGAAGCAATTATACCCGTATGAGGCTCATGACAACATAGGAAAAGGCAGGATAGTGTTATGCCCATAATTGGTCACTCCGGTAACTACAGATAAACACAGAAGTTTCTCATGGTTCTACTTGTTGTCTCACACAGAAATAGCAATTGTTATGGCTGAGTAGCAAAGCATGATAAGACAGCTGGTGCTACTGTATTCTGGTGTTCTTCAGGGTTATGCTGGGTTATGCAGGATTATCCAGGCCAATTCCCAAAGCACATTTATCTGCCCAACAGATCACAATATCTCAACAAATGGATATGTCCTTAATGGTTTCTTTCAGTTTAAATGGAATGTATCTCAAAATATTTAATAAAGAATAAGGAAAAGAATCTCCAGCATTTAAACACTTTTATTCCTTCTGATACTCTGTAGAATTTTTAATTTCCATTTGGTATTATGTTATCTTGAAGTCCATTTTTCAATGTATTGCATTTTATTGATATTCTTAAACTATCCAGAGAAAACATAGTCCTGAAAGGCCAGGAATGCATTTAATAATAAACAATAAATAAAACACATTTTGCCCTGGAGACAGTGTCTGGAACTAAACTTATGGACCATTACAGGGTAAGGAAGGAGGGGCCTATTGATTGCAACCCAATTGCTGTGGGGATTTTTTTTTAAAAAAAAGAGATGGTGACAATTGAAACTATTTGTTTAAAGACGGAGCTAAGGGTATAGTCCTGTATTGTATTTCATTTTTTTTTTCTGTGAAGGAGTGGGAGAGGGGAGGGGAAAACCCAACCAGCATGAAAAGCAAAGAATAAACCTTCAAAGCTGAACAATCCTGGAAATTAAACTCTTGTGAGAAATGAAAGCTGACAAGTCTGAAATGGAGCACTTAGGATACTATAGAAGCATCAATAGGCATGTTTAGCCCTCCCTCACCCAAAAGTCTTAAGCAGCCTCTCCTTGATCTGCTCTTTGGAACACAAAGAAATTTTTGTTTCATGTAACATAAACAAATACCAAGGAAATGTAGGTTGCTGAGAGCAGAGCGAGAATCAACATTTACACCAAATAAAGGATTCCTAGGACTCTAAGGGCGAATCCCCACAGCAAGCTTATTTCGAATTCAAAACATTTTCAATCCTCGCAGACCCCACATCAGTTTGGCTTAACACGCTTTCCGCTTGTTAAATCACCCCAAAGTGTTGTAAATGTTAATCCTCATTTCAACAGGTCTCACTCCGGTTCGTGTGCTTGAAATGTTTTACATTTTTTACTGTGGGAACCCTTCCGTGTTAAGGGATGAGAGTTTCTCTCCCCCAATAGCATGCTTCCAAAGCAAGCTGTAAAATCCACTGCTTAAAGCTACACTGTAGCGATCGCAACACTTCACACCTGATAACAATCTTGCCATTGAAAGTTCTGACCTTCAAAAAAGGGAAAAGAAAGAAAAGCAGCTGCCGGTTTGGGGAGATGTGTGAATGTTTAAGGTGAAGGAGGCTTGAGTTGCCACTGCTGCCGTGTGCCCTGAGCAGTGGGGAGAGGAGGGGAAAGAATCGCTGGCTGCCTGGTGCCGTTTTTCTTCCATCCAGGCAAGCAGCAGCCAACCAGCCACCCAGCCAGGCTCCGTGAAGGGGTCCCTTTTGGGTGGGGCATTCACGCCATGAGGAAGAGCACAGGGCAGCCCCGAAAAGTGGTTTTTAAAAAGTAGCCACTGGAGTCCCCCCTTAAGTCACGTATGTCCTCAGAATCCAGTTTGAAAGCGATTCTGGCTGAAAGTAATGGGATCAGGCAAATTCGCGTTTGCATCTGGTTCTGTTATTTCGATTTAGGGAAACAGGATTAAGCTTCTAATGGGGATGCGGCTTAAGAGATGCTTCTTGTTGAAATTCTTTCTCCCCCCTCCCTTCCCCTCCCTTCCCCTCCTTCTTTTTCTCTTTTCCTCCCTTCCCTTCCCTTCCCTTCTCCTTCCTTCCTCTCTCTCTCCCTCCCTCCCTTTCTTTCCTCCCCTCTCTTTCTCCCTCCCCCTCTCTTCCTTTTCCTTCCTCTTCCTCTTTTCTTCATTTGCTTTTCCTTCCTTCCTTTCCCCCCTCTCCCTACCTCTCCTCTTCTTTCCTTCCTCTTTCATTTTCTTTTTTTCCCTTCCCTTTTCCTTCCTTCCTTCCTTCCTCTCTCCCTCCCTCCCTTTCTTTCCTCCCACTCGCTTTCTCTCTCCCCCGTCATGCCTTTCCTTCCTTTCCCCCTTTCCCTACCTCTCCTCTCCTCTCCTTCCTCTTCCTCTTCATTTCCCTTTTCTCCTTTCCCTTTCCCTTCCTTCCTTCCTTTTGCTTTGGACTGCAATGGAGACCTGCCCTGAGGAAGTCAGGCATACAATGCCCTTCTTCATCTTGGAAGCAAGTACCTCTGTTTCAAAACCAATAAAAATACTATGAAGCCCCCTGGTAAGATTAAAAGTTTCACCTTTAACTAAACTAAAGAAGGAGTGTAGATTGCTGGCTCCAGCCTCTGGGTCTGATTTATTATAGTTTGTTCAAGGTTGGTTTTTTTTTTAATGGTTCAAAGCAGCTTAAAAGAGATAGCATCTATCAGTCTCTTCATCCACATTAAATGCCAGAAAATGAACGTCCAAAATAGGGATTTGCACATTTTGTGTGTGTGTTTGATTAATATTGAATCAAATGCAAAAAAATTGTATTCATTCGATTAGATTCCCTTGAATGTGGTAGAATTTGAATTCGGTGCAAATGTTCAATACAAATTTGATTCCAATACCCGATACAAATCACCTATGAATCCCTACATATCCTCTATATATCCCCTATGTATCCTCTCTGAATGCATCAAATCCAGTCTCAAGCCACTTTGAAGCCACTCTAAATCTGGTATGAATTCACTCTGGATTTGTTGAAGATGTGACTGGGGGAGCCACAGGGGGCATCTATGAAGCTGATGGGTAGGAAAATCAGATCAGACAAAGAGGATTTCTTCACCTAGAGGGTCCTTGGTCTATGGAATTTGCTGCTAGAAGAGGTGGTGACAGCAACCAGCCTAGATGGCTTTAAGGAAGGGTTAGAAGGAGAAGGAGAAGGAGAAGGAGGAGAAGGAGAAGGAGAAGGAGGAGGAGGAGAAGGAGAAGGAGAAGGAGAAGGAGAAGGAGAAGGAGAAGAAGGAGAAGAAGGAGAAGAAGGAGAAGGAGGAGAAGGAGAAGGAGAAGGAGAAGGAGAAGAAGGAGAAGGAGAAGAAGAAGAAGAAGAAGAAGAAGAAGAAGAAGAAGAAGAAGAAGGTTGGCTTTTCTAGCCCACTTTTCTTGCCCATTTAAGTCGCTGAAAAAGCTTCTGTTCTTCTCCCCATAACAGAACACCCTGTGAGGTGGGTGGGACTGTGAGAACTCAGAAGAGAGCTGTGACTAGCCCAAGGTCACCCAGCTGGTTTCATGGAGAAGAGAAGAATCAAAGCTGGTATTCACAGATAAGAGTCTAGCTCCCTAATCACCAGACCAAACTGGCTAGACAAATTTATAGATGACAGATGTATCAATGGCTACTAGAATGGATGCCTAAGTAGATCTTTCAGGCTGGTGGGACAAGCAGAATGATTCTAAGGCCATTTGCTGGGATTCGAGAGCAGGAGAAGGTTTGTCCTCGTCTCTGCTTGAGCTGCCCATGAGCAATTGGTGGGCCACTGTGTGCAGCAGGATGCTGGACTAGAAGGGTTGTGACCTGATCCAGCAGGGCTCCTCTTAGGTTCTTTTGTTCTTATGCTAAGACAAAGGAATTTGAAGTTGCCCATAGACTTTTTTCCGGTCTTCTTTTTTTAAGACACATTTCTGGGAAATGCCTGAAAAAAGATGTCTCAAAAGTTAACATAAACAGAAGGCACCAAACGGAGCTGAATTTAATTCAATTGAGCAGTTGGTCTAGTTAATGAAGTCTGTAACCGGCAGGAAGCTCTCCTTATACAATACTCTGGATGCCCCAAACACTTTGCATTCATTAGAAGCCACTTAGGTGCTTGCAGGGCCAGTTAATAATAATAATAATAATAAAAGCAGGCTGCTGTGCAAATATTTGTTTGAAATTTCATGCCAATTTCATTTACTTGCGCTGCCCTTAGTTTATTATCATTGCTTTCATGTGTACCAGCAGAAGCGTATGCCTTAAAATGATTACTGGTGAATAGCATGGGAGAAGTGTTTGAAATACCTAAATGCCAAGTGTTCCTAATAGCAGAAGAGCACCGGTCCCTTATTCTAGATCATAGTCTGTACCAGCATGTGGATCACAGGTCCCTAACCTGAGATGTAATCCAGAATCAGGGCCAGTGCAAAAAAGGGCCTAGTTTTATCCCAAATAGCCCAGCACAAGCTAAAAGTGCTCCATACTTTCCCAAGGGGATAATAGAGTTGAGTTGTCAAAGGTTGTGTTCACATCTACCTTTGCTATGCCAATCTAGAGGAGGACGACCTGGCCTGGGGTGCACAACTTCTTTTTTGCTGCGATGGACTGCTACTGGTGTGAGACATGGCCATAGAATCAAAGAGTTGGAGGGACCTCTAGGGCCATCGAGTCCATCTGCACTGGGACAGCCTCTATGGGCTTTGGAAGCTGGGTCAACCTTCAGAGTCATCACTAGAGCCTCTGAAAGCTAGGAACAAAGGTTCCTGGCCTTTGATGTTCCCAGGGGAACCATTTCAGTAGGGCACCGTGTTGCGCTGCTGAAATGCCCTCTTATATCCTGGAACAGAGGGCAGGACTGAGCCCAGTAGCATGCCAGTGGGCCACAACATTGAGGTCTATTGGTAGACTGGTCTAGGTTGTCATTCCATGCAGCCTAGCTTGGTCTATGCTCTGTACTATGCAGATGGGCTAATGCTGGATTAAAAAGTAGATGAGAAGAAGAAGAGTTGGCTTTTCTACCCTGCTTTTCTCACCCATTTAAGGGGACTCAAAGTGGCTGACAAAGCCTTCTATTCTTCTCTCCACAAGAGAACACCCTGTGAGGTGGGTGGGGCTGTGAGAGCCCAGAAGACAGCTGTGACTAGCCCAAGGTCACCTAGCTGGCTTTGTGGAGGAGGGCAGCATTAAACCCAGTATTCCCAGATAAGAGTCCACCTCCTTTACCACTAGACCAAACCACTAGACGAGGATGCACCCATAAGAACATAAGAGAAGCCTTGCTGGATCAGGCCACAGCCCATCTAGTCTAACATCCTGTCGCAGACAGTGGCCCACCAATTGCTCATGGGCATTTCAAGCAGAGATGAGGACAAACCTATTCCTGCTCTAGAATCCCAGCAAATGGGCTTAGAAGGATCCTGCTTGTCCCTCCAGGCTGAAAGATGCACCTAGGCATTCATTCTAGTAGCCATTGATACATCTGTCACCCATAAATTTGTCTAACCCTACCTTAAAACCATCTAGACTGGTAGCTGTCCAAGTTCCAAAAGGGCTGGTGCAGACGACATCATTCCATATAATATTTATTGCAAAGGAGGCCAGGAAAGCTTTTTATTGTGCAGTGATTTCCACCACACACCCCATGCAACCATATCCACGCAGTTACATCCACTTCAGAAGGTCACCTGCTGGAGCTTCTCATCTGAAAACCATGGCAAGGAATGAACCAGCTTCCAAAATCTCCTTGCCACCGTTTCTTTCGACTGAAAAGCATTCCAAATGAAAACTTGCAGTTGGGCTTGTGTGCATATAATTGGCTGCAAGTGTTGGGAGGGGGGGGGAACGGACAATAACCTCCATGGCAACCAAGCATGATGTGTTGGATGACCCTCTACCCTGGTGCCAAATTTGCAGCCATCATCCATCATTGCAGAAGGGCCCTCCAGCCTTGGGCATAATTAATGAGAGAGTGCTTGTTGAGTGAAAACTAGCTAATCTCTCTTGAACATAATAATAATAATTCCTCGTCAAGCCACATGCTGAATGAAAAATGATGCTCTGTGACATATTAGGTCCGCGGAAGAGGTTTTGATAAAAAGAAGAAGAAAGAGCTGCGTGAAACCGAAGCATTTGTCTTGGAATTGAAGGGAAGAGGGAAGATTAGAGGAACCTTCAATAATTCAGAGGCAATGAAATACCATTTACGGTAAGAGTTACCACAATGGTTTCAGTCAGATATGATTTAGGCCCAGTTAGAAGTACCACTCTAATCACGGCGTGCAAGTAATTGATTTAGCTAAAGATCCTCCTGCAGCGTTGTCACTATACAAAATAGAAAGGCAGGCATCTCTGAAGAAGAAGTTAGAGGGAAGGAGGTAGGATTGATAGCTTCTGAGGGTGGAGGCCAAAATTAAAGAATGGCAGGAGGTCAGTTGGAAATCCTTTAAGGGACAACTCATTTCAGATTTTGCCATCAATTAATCTATTAAGTGAATCTAAATACCCATCCGTGGCCTATTTATAAGTCCAACCACTTGATGTTGCTTGGCTAAGGTCACAATTCACATGACAACATCTGAAGATCCTAAATCCAAGACTCTTTTTTGCACTAGGCCTTATATCCCAGAATAGAGACTTTCCATCCACACGTTGGTGCCAACCAAGGGTGGAAATCTAGGGTCATGGGACTGTAGAACTGAAGGAGATAATTTAGGCTCTTCAGTCTGTCCTCTGTACACAAGGCAAAGCAGGTAATGGAAAACTGTGGGTGTGATAGAACAGAGAGTTTTTCGGGTACTCTTTTTAGAAGACACATCCCTTCTGAAGACCAAAATGAAAACAAGCATTGAGACTTCCACCTCATTCCTTTACCTCAAAGCCTGGCAACACCTGTCTAGCAACAGATGCTCAAAAGTGACTGGCTGCTGCTGGCTCAATTTTCTGAGGCCCTGATTGGTCACTGGTTGGCAGTAGGGATGTTTGTCGTATTCAATATATGCATGAATCTGTACTAATTTGGGCATTCAAATTTGAATTAAATGTTGGTACATTTGGATACTGATGTTTGGATTCAAATTGAATGCTTTGATACATGAATATGAAGCTTCATTACATATGTGGGAGGTGGAAAAGTGGCTGCCCTAGTCACATCTGCAATGGATCCAAAGTGAATTCAATGTGGATTCAGACTGGATTTGATTAGGGATGTGCATAAATGCATTTTTTGCATTTGAATTTGAGTCAATTTAAATATTCAAATTTTTGAGTTGATTGGAAATCCAAAAATCTGAATTTCAAAAATTTGATCCGAATCCAGATTATCCGAATCTGTATTTTCAAAAATCCAATTTGAATCGAATGACATGAATGTCGGAAACATTTGTGTCCAATTTTTGAATTAGCATGCATTCCATTTTCATCTTGCTTTCGTCCTGTTTGCATCTCATTGTCATCCTGTGTTATATGCACAAATAGATCCAATATTTGGATGTGATATAAATGGATCGAATTATTCAAAAAAAATCTGTATCAGATTTCCAAAACTTCAAAATTCGGTCGAATTTGGAAATTTGGATTTTCAAAACTCCAATTCGAATTCAAGTGTCAATATTCGTTGAATTCGAATTGGATTTTTGAATTTTCGAATATCCATGCACATCCCTAGATTTGATGCATTCAGAGTGGATATGTAGGGGATACATAGAGATTTGTAGGAGATTTGTAGCAGGGATTGAATCGGATTCATATCAAACATTTGTATCAAATCTGAATCCTACCACATTCAAAGGGATCAATTTGAATGAATAATAATATTTTTGCTTTCAATGCTATCTGATATGAACAGATATGTTTCTGATACAAATAGATATGTATCTGATATGAACAGATGTGTATCTGATAAGTTTCCCCAGCTTAACGAATGTCCAAACTATTCGTACAAATGTCTGGAAACATTTGTATTCATCTGAATGTTAGCATATAATATCGTAACATTCGATTTGAATTCGAATGTCCATTTGGCCAAATTTGGCCAAATGTTGAATGTTACAAATATACACGCACAACCCTAATACACTAGGACCAGGAAGTAAAAATACCTTCTGAAAATATTTTTAGAATAAGGGTGGAAAATTCTGACTCTTCTTCTTGTTTGAGACTCAGAAAAGGAAGGCACAGGATGTAAACAGGAAGTATCACAAAAGAATTCAAGGTTTATCGCGGCTTAGCCAGCTCATAATAACATCAGTCTGTTGCTGGCATTATTAATATTCCATGATTAGTTCAAATAATTGCCAACTGACAACTATGAGTCAAATAATTAAATTGACACGTGGAAAGGCCAGATGGGACAGTAAGGCAAAAACATAATTTCCAAACCTGAAATATCCATTTGCTTTGTGATGAATTTTGATTGCTCAGATTTTCACTTTCTGATTCAACTAAAATATGCAACCATGAATGTTTAGATTTTCACTTTTATGATCTGGAGTTCTGTCACCATTATGGAGCAAATGGTCCTTACATGCCCCCCCCCCATTAATCCCAGTAGAAGGGGTGATGATAACAACAACCAGCATGAAGAGCTTTAAGAAAGGAATAGATGAATTCATGGAGGACAGTTGTACCATGACTAGTAGAAGCAAACCAAACCAGGGGATGTTCATTCAGTGGAACCACCTAATTTGAGTTCAACTGCAATTTCCCATAAAAGGGCTATTTGACAAAAAAAAAAATGGGTTTTTATACTGAAATAGGTTCAAATCTACTTGAGGTTTGAACCTGAACCAAATCAAGGCTGGTTTGAATATGTACTGAACCGTATGACCAAACCACAAGTCTTGAGTTTGTGCCCATCTCTACTTAAATATTTCATTGCAGGAAGCTTCATAGGGTTAGGAATGGGCATGAATATTCATAGGCATTCAAAATTCGACTGATACATTATTTGTATCAGATATGTATCTGTTCATATAGATATATATTCATATTAGATACATATCTATTCGTATCAGATACGTATCTATTTGTATCAGATACGTATCTGTTCATATCAGATACATATCTATTTGCATCAGATACATATCTGTTCATATAGATATATATTCATATTAAATACATACCTATTTGTATCAGATATGTATCTGTTCATACGTAGAGATACGTATCTATTCATATCTATACGAACAGGTACATATCTATTTGTATCATATACGTATCTGTTTGCATCAGATACGTATTGAATGTTCCTACGAATACGTACAAATCAATTTGTACCAAATAGAATTTTGCCACACCCAAATGTGATCTATTCATATGAATAAGGATTTTTGAACTTTCAATTCATTTCAAATCCAATGCCCCCCAAAATTTGTGCACATCCCTAGTACAGATACTGTGTACCAGAGCTGTCCTAATTGAATACCAGAGGCCTAAGTGCAAATAGGCCCAGGGATACAA
This sequence comes from Aspidoscelis tigris stejnegeri, assembly GCA_023333525.1. Lineage (NCBI taxonomy): Eukaryota > Metazoa > Chordata > Lepidosauria > Squamata > Teiidae > Aspidoscelis > Aspidoscelis tigris. The sequence goes on along the minus strand of JALMGA010000004.1, from coordinate 5,779,684 downwards.
ATGTCATCCAAATTCTTACTAGGGTGATCTTTGCAATGCTATTCCTATCCTTTCTCCTTCCCTCCTCCTCCTCCTTATTCAAGTATTGAGTTAACTGCAGACAATTCAGGAAGAAAAAGTTGTATTAGCACTGGGTGAAGAAAAGATCAAAATTATTTTTTGAATTGTTTTAATCTCATGCGCCAGTGCTTCAAAGGAGTCCTTTAGAGTCAATTTACTCTTTGACCATTGACTAAAATCTAATAACTTTGCTAGCAAATGAGGCGTGAAACGCTGTCAAAAAGGGCCTCCAATATGTAGTACGTGGTATTAATATTCACTCTCATGAGCTAAACTATGGCTCAATTGAAGGCTATCTCGGTTAAAATACTTGTTGTTTCGGTTGGCAGGTGTGATCTATGATACATTCAGGGCTCTTCTGAAATTTTATTTTTTCTGACAAGCTTATCTCTTGGAACGAAATGGGAACTGGAAAGTTGTATGCTGGTGGAGGAAGAAAAAATGAATTATTTATGGTAGCAAACTGCAAGTTCATACACTTGGGATTAACATATACTAGTATAATAATCGTATTTAAGCGATTGTCCAACAATGGCTACAATACTAATGACCCATTTATTTTCCGTAATGTATAGAATGGAACCCGATGGAGAACCAAATGGTCATTTGAATCTGTATCTAGATTCAAACAAACAATGTCATCTATTATATTGTACAAGAGATGTCAAAAGAAGATACTCAGTGGACCTGTTCTTTGGAATGGCCAAGCCTTTCTTTGCAGAAAACAATAGGGTGTGCATGAATGCAATTTTTGCCATTTGATTTGATTCTAATCGAATATCCAAAAATTCAAATCAATTTGAATGTTTAAAATACGAAAGTGTTCACGTTTGATTAGATTCGAATACATTTGAATCTGTTTGTATGAATGTTTGATTTATATTTGAAGATATGAATGCTGACAAAAGTCGTATGCGTCTGTATGCATCTGTATGCATCTGTACACATCTGTAAGCATCCATATGCGTATGGATATGAATAAGGTGCATATGGATATGAGTGTAATCTGTACCTATTCATACACATATGAATATCCAAATAACTTGTATGAATGTTTCTAAGCATTCAAAAGTTATGCTACTGTGAAAATACAAATGTATAGACATTCGATTTGAATTCAAATGTCCAAATTTGAATGAATTCGATCGAATTTTGAATGTTCTGAATATTTGTCCACATCCTTAGAAAACAATATGTCAAGGCCAAACCAAATGACAGGTAGAGAATCCCAAGTAGGGGTGTACACGAATGTATTTCTTGCATTCACATGTTTAAAATCCAAATGTCAAAAAATCCCATTCGAATCCGTAACATTTCAATCTATTTGTTCGAGTATTAGATTTGTATTTAAAGATACAAATGCCAACAACATTCGTATCTGTTATATGTATCTGTGTGCATTCCATATGCATCCCGTTTTAATTCCGTATTTTAAGTGCAAGATAGGTCTAATTTTGTACACATACATATGTAATACATACATATCTGTGCATTCAAATCATTTGAACTAATGTTTCGGAAAGTCCGAAATCCATTTGATGGTCTAGATTCAAATGATATTAAATAAGATTCGAATTCAAATGTCAACATAGGTTGGATTCGAATCGGATTTTTGAATTTTCAAATCTTTGTGCACATACCTAATCTCAAGAAGAGTGTGGAGATTTTGCAATGTGGCAACTGGTTAAAAACACTCAAAGGCCATACCGACTGCTTCTGTCTCTCTGTTCTGGTTTAAGTAATTCTCACCAATTCTCACCTACACATCCAAAGTAGTCAGAGGATATGGTTTACAAAACCAGGTCACCTTCTCCCCAGTCATTGTTCTCATACATTACTTAATGTACTAGGAGGAGGAGGAGGATGAAGACCTGGTTTTTATACCCTTCTTTTCTCACCTTTTTAAGGGGACTCAAAGCAGCTCACAAACCTTCTGTTCTACTCCCAACAACAGACACCCTATGAGGTGGGTGGGGCTATGAGAGCTTTGAAAGAGAGCTGTGGCCAGTCCAAGGTCACCCAGCTAGCTTTGTGGAGGAGTGCAGAATCGAACCAGGAAACCTCCAGATACAAATCCATTGCTTTAACCATGATCCAAAGTGATGTGTGACCGGAGATACGGAGCCACTGTATGAGTGGCAACCTTTATTCATATCTAACATTCGTATCCAATTCATATGGAACATTCGTAGTGAATTCGAATCCTGCCACATTCTTAGGGATTTATTCAAACAAATACTAATTTTCTCGCATTTGATTTGATACGGATCAAGTTAAAAAAAAACATTCATGCACATCCTTTCTTTGTTTGCAGGGTACAGTTTCTAGCCCTGCATGAGGTGCTTAGAATCTGCTCTGAATCCACATTGAAATCTGCTCTAAATCTGCTGCAGATATGACTGGGCCATTTCAGATTATAGGTCAGTGTAAAGGATGGTATCAGTGGTACTGCATTACCCATACTCCCAAGCTAAAGTTTGTCATCGGGTTGATACCCACAGTGTGCTCTAAACAAACAAGGGTCCAATAAATATGCCAGAACAATTTAAGAACATAAGAACATAAGAACATAAGAGAAGCCTTGCTGGATCAGGCCACAGCCCATCCAGTCCAGCATCCTGTCACACACAGTGGCCCACCAAATGCTCACGGGCATCTCAAGCAGAGACAAGGACAAACCTTCTCCTGCTCTCGAGTCCCAGCAGATGGCCTTAGAAGCGCCCCAGTTCCTCCCCCCCCCCAGCCTGAAGGATGCACCTAGGCATTCGTTCTAGTAGCCATTGATACATCTGTCATCCATAAATTTGTCTAACCCTACCTTAAAGCCATCCAGACTCTTCCGGCAGCACATTCCATAAGCCGATGACCCTCTGGGTGAAGAAATACTTCCCCCTGTCAGACCTTATTCTCCTACCCATCAGCTTCATAGATGCCCCCCTGGTTCTAGTATTGTGCGATAGAGAAAAGAAATTTTCTCTATCCACCCTTTCTATACCATGCATAATTTTATATACTTCAGTCAGGTCCCCTGTACATCATGTGTGCGTGAGCCGATCTTGCTTTGCACCCAAGCATTTACCAGGCCAGGATGACTTTCTTGGTTAGCAGCAATATGCTGCAGAGAAAACTATTGGATCCTGACGGTTTCCCCCCGTGAGTCAGTGTGACTCCCTCTGTGGGGCTCCGTAGGTCTCCAAATGTAGAGAAGTTCTGTCTGTTCTCCCAATGACATTTTCAAAAAGTGAAAAACAGCAGTCTGTAAATGGAAAAAGACAACAAAGACAAGTGAATGAGATTTGAGGGAGACTTTTGACTGTTTCAAGGGAAAAAAAGAAAAGAAAGAAGCCATGCTACCCATCAGCTGTATTTAGCATCCTGTTTCCAATTACAAGTTTTCCAAAGTATATTATGGAAAAGGGCTCAGGATTCTCACCTTATTCCTATTGGCAAACCTTTGAAAGTGCCATTACCATAAAAGGACAGAAGGTCGACAAATTTCACTTATTATCAAAACGCTTATTATTGTTGTTGTTGTTGTTGATATAATATGACAGTAACCCACAGCAAACAATATATTTATCCTGGTTTTGGTCATTGTTATCACTAGTTGGGCCCTTCACAGTTTGAGCCAGTTTGGTCTAGGGCAGTGATGCCGAACCTTTTGAGCTCGGTGTGTCAAAATTCACAAGAAAACCTAGCTTAGGTGCTGTGTCACATCTAGAAATATCCATAATTTTGTGATATTTGTAGCTCTAGAAAAAAGTTATATTTTTGATCTATGTATTTTATTAAAAGCAAAAACAAATAATTCTTTACATTAGTGATCTTTGTTGCTGAATTTCATTTGCTAAATCTTCAATTGAAAGTTGGTATTTTGTACACCTCAAGAACAAGCAAGCACTACACGCCCAGGTGCCAGGGTGACCAGGTGGGTCACCCAAAAGAGCTTGGTGTGTCACCTGTGACACGCGTGTCATAGGTTGGCCATCACTGGTCTAGGGGTTAGGGAGTCGGACTCTTATCTGGGAATACCGGGTTTGATTCCGCACTCCTCCACGAAGCCAGCTGGGTGACCTTGGGCTAGTCACAGCTCTCTTCTGAGCTCTCACAGCCCCACCTTCCTCTCAGGGTGTCTGTTGTGGGGAGAAGAATAGAAAAGCTTTGTCAGCCACCTTTAAATGGGTGAGAAAATCAGGGTAGAAAAGCCAACCCTTCTTCTCCTCCACCTCCTCCTCCTTCTTCAAACATAGCCAATATGTGAGTCCAATGTGAATGTTCAGATTTGCACAAATTCATTCGAATTGTGAACCTGATTACTATTCATGCACATCCCTAGATGTGAATTCTTGCTTTCAAGAAAGGTGCAGGGAAGCAGTGTTCAGCGTTTAGCACAGCATATCAATATTTTAATCTTCCATGCTCAATTCCTCACGGCATAATCAGCTATGAAATCCTTAGCCGGGTCAGAGCATTTGACTAGGACCCAACACACAGCGAACCATGCTGAATAGATTTCCATGGTCCCTTCTGAAGACACAGGACCATTTTGTGAGAAAGAACCATTAAGGTTTAAAGCTTGGGGAAAGCTCAGTAAATGCAGGGCATATTCAGAAGCATTGAGGCAATAATTTCATATTACTGTGCATGTAGACATTGAATGTAAACCTGTCTCACTCTGAAAGCCAGGAAAACAACATCTACCAACAGCTATTAACTTGGATATAGAGCCTCAACCGCTCTGAAATCTCCAGGCGGGAGACAATAGATTACAGGAAATATAAAATGTCCTATTACATTTCAATTAAAACCCAATTAAAACAGCTGAAAACTATATCCATTTTAACTCGTCTTCCCTTCAGCCAGACAGGACAATAACTTGCATTTTTGTTAATTTATTACTTAATTAACTTACATTTATAACCCACCTGAGGCTTAAGCATTGTTTACAACTTTCCATTGTGCCTTTCCCACCTTAAAGCGTCTGGTTTTATGCACATTAGAAAAGCTTTTTTTAAATTAAAAAAAAAATAAAATTACCTATTTAAAACGTTTTTATTGCGTCTTCTTTACATGTCCACCTTCACAGAGAGGAATATAGGTTAGACCTGTGCTGATCCAAAAGTTCGCAGCCAAGGTCTGGCCTTTCTTCACTTCCTTGTGAAATCTATCAGGGTAGTGGGGTGGCATGATGTCTATCTTGTTTTTAATCCACTGGTTAATCTGCTGTTACCTGCCCAGAGACCTTCAGGTAGGGGGCGAGATAGAAATGTAAATAAATAAATAATGGGGTGACTTGTCCACTGATCTGGATTATCTCATGGCCTGGCTCCCAAGGCATCCCCTGGCAATCCCAAACTTGGTTATGCACCTCTCACCCGGTAATCTCAAACATGAGAAGCAACCTTCTGCACACCTCCCATGTTCTGGTTAAGGGCCCTGGTCTCTTTAGTAGTACTGATGCTACCTCCTTAATCCAGATCAGAATCCATCAAATACAGAAGGAACCAGATAAATGGGGGTAGGTACTCCCTGATCCACATTAATATGTAGATGAGGAGGCCCATGATCCAGATTAAAGACCCTCTTAATCTGGATCACCAGTGAGGACCTTTATTTGGTGGATTAAAAGGGGACAACAGTTGAGCACTTCTAGTCTAATGAAAGTCTAACTGAGCTCCTGGTGTTGAAGAGTTACAACTGCCTTGAGCCCTAGCCAACAGCAAGGAATGATTGGAGTTTGTCCAGTTCTGATCTAAGGTTCATCACACTGTCTAACTCTGTCATAGTCCTTCTTTCTTAGGAAAAGTAGACACATAGCAGTTACACTCCCTGTAAAATTTGCTAATTCATAATGTTACTTAAATTTCTCTCAAGGAGGAGCCGCATTGCCCTCTGTGGTTTTGCACCAGAATATATCAGTGGCAAAGCAAACTGGAAAGAAGAGTGTTGCTGGTTCCATCTCCAGCATCTCCCCAGAAGAAGAAGAAGAAGAAGAAGAAGAAGAAGAAGAAGAAGAAGAAGAAGAAGAAGAAGAAGAAGAAGAAGTAGTAGTAGTAGTAGTAGTAGTAGTAGTAGTAGTAGTAGAAGAGTTGGCTTTTCTATCCCGCTTTTCTCACCCATTTAAGGGGACTCAAAGCAGCTGACAAAGCTTCTTTTCTTCTGCCCACCACAAACACCCTGTGATGTAGGTGGGGTTGTGAGAGCTCAGAAAGAGAGCTGTGACTAGCCCAAGGTCACCCAGATGGCTTCATGGAGAAGGGCGGAATCAAACCTGGTATTCCCAGGTAAGAGTCCAGCTCCCTAACCACTAAAGGGGAGGGGAAGGGAGGAGGAAAGATGGGAAGGAGGAAGAAGGGAAGGAAGGGAGGGAGGAAGGGAGAAAGGAAGAGGAGGGGAGGGGAGGGGAGGGGAAAGGAAGGAGGAGGGAGGGAGGAAGAAGGGAAGAAAGGAACAAAGGGAGGAAGGCAGGCAGACAGGAAGGAATGGAAGGAGGGAGGAAGAAGAGGGCAGGGGAGGGGAAGGGAAGGGAAGGAGAAGGGAGGGAAAGAGGGAGGAAGGAGGGAAAAATCCGCTGGTTTCATGATATGCTGATTATAAGTAAATATATATATATATATCTTGAAAACACACTGCACTTGGTAAGGCAAGTAATTTGTATCTGAATATTTGATTTACCAATCTGATCTCCAGACACTCCACCAAACAATAATAAAAGAGAAGTGATTCCTCTTATTTGTTCTTGCTTATATAATATTTTCAGTCTCTCTTCATTTCATTTTGATGACCCAGCAAGCTGTGGAACAGACATTTCCTTGCAGCTGATATGAACGAAATGCCATCCAGCATAAATGCATCTCCATCAATGAACGAATGAAAGGGAGGGAATCCTTTTCCCCATCTGCAGATAAACTGACATCATATATATTTTTTAAAAGAGGGAGGAAACTTTCTTATGGCACTATAACTGAAGTAGGCAACCGGAAAATCTCAAAGGCATATAAAAACCTGAGGCACTGCACTATTCTGATATTTTACTATCAGAGGTCACTCCCAAATCAGGACTGTTAAGCTTATGCACCTATGAAGCACACTGGAGATGGCTTTGAAAAAGAAAATTGAAGTCCATAACATCTATGCTAGGACTTAATACATGCCTGTATTAAATGGATACAGTAGTAGTTATGAATAGAGATATATATGAATATATTTTTCGTGTTTGATTTGAATTGACTCGAATATGAGGAAAGCCACATTTGTTTGAATAGAGTCCCTTCGAATATGGTAGGATTCGAATTCAATACAGATGTTCAGTACAGCTGTGGCCTGATCCAGCAAGGCTTCTCTTATGTTCTTCAGATTCAATTTGTCCCACCTATGAATCCTCCACAAATCCCCTATGAATCTGCCCTGAACACATCAAATGCACTCAGAATCTACTTCAAATCTGCTCTGAACCCACTTTGAATCTGCTCTGAATCCACTTTGAATCTGCTCTGGACCCGCTGCAGAACTCACAGGGCAGTCGCTTTTCCACCTCCCCATGTTCACGAATGCAATGAAGCTTCATACGAATGTATAAAGGCGTTAATTCACATTGAAATGCCAATCTTTGTATGAACCAACGTTTGATTCAGATCTGAATGTCCGAATTTGAACAAATCTGTACGAATTCCTAATGTGACAAGTATCCATGCACGTCCTATTGGCGGCAATCCTTTATTAATACAGTCATGCATTGTTATACTCACACGACAAGGGCCCTTTGGATTCACACTGGATTCACACACCCATCTAAGTTCAATTAAAAGTGGAAGTTTAAAAAGATACTTCAGATTTTGGTGTCTGGAAACAGCTTTAAAAGATCTAAAATGGATTAAGGTTTGGACATAAAGGAAATGATGTAATACCACATTACTTATTACTTATTTGCACTTTTATTCCGGCCTTTACGTATATATATATATAAAAACAGCAACAATGTCTGTCTGGAAGTGGGAAGAGAAAGTTTATCCCCATTTAACCAAAGAACTGTATCTTCACTGCCTTCCCAAATATGTAAAATGAAGGTGCCTGACCCACCTCAAGGGGGAGACTATTCCATAGCCTAGGGGCCATCACTGAGAAGGCCCTATCCCAGAAGCCAACCCAGTTTTAGGGATGTGCACGAATGCAGTTCTTGGGATTTGATTCTATTTGAATCAAATCCTCAAAAATTCAATTTGATTTGAGTCTTTAAAATTTGAATTTAACCAAATTTGATTTTGAGTTAAGCAAATTCGAATCTATTGGTTTGAATTTTTCATTCAAATTTTCACTTACCAATGTTGACAACATTCGTAGATGCCTGTACACATCTTCTCCAAGTCCATACACATCTGTATGCATCCACACCCATCTGTATGCATCCTGTAGTTATCCCATCTGCAACCCATTTTCACCCCATACGGATCCGTACAAATGCATATGGATGCGGGAAAGATGCAGATCTTCAAGTATGTGACATGTACAGACCTGTATACACGCAAATTTCTGAATGATTTGAACAAATAGATCCAAAATTTGAAACCCAAATCAATACTTTAAATTTGAATTTAAGGACATTCGATTCAAATTCGAATGTCAAAATTTGGTCCATTTGATCAAATTTTGAATGCATTTGAGTATTCATGTACATCCTTACCTCTTTTACTACTGAGTAGGGAAGTGCAATAATATTCAAATCATTTGAAATTCAATCAAATACATTCATTTTTTAACATTCAAATGAATTCATACAAATTATTCAGACATTCATATGTGTACAGATATGAACACATTACATACATATCCGTACACATCATTTTTGTATCCATATGTTTTTGTATGGATATGTACGAGATGAAAACAGGATGCATACAGGATAAAACCAGGATGTTTACAGATGTGTACAAACACATACGAGTGTTATTGACATTCACATCATCAGATACAAATTGAATATTCATACAAACAGATACAAATGTATTCGATTCGGCTTGAATTTTTAATACATTCATTTTTTCTCTTCATATGAATTTCGACATTTGAATATTCAATTTGAAGCAAATGTCAAAAATTGCATTCATGCGCACCCCGACTAGTGAGGATGGTGGGACAACCAGGAGGCATTCCCCTCCAGATCTTAAGGCATGGGCAGGTCAATATGGAAGAAGGCATTCTTTTAGATATTTGGGGGCCAAGTCATTTAGGGCCTTATCAGTCAAAGTTAAGAAGAAGAAAGAAGAAGAAAGAAGAAGAAGAAGAAGAAGAAGAGTTGGCTTTTCTACCCTGCTTTTCTCACCCATTTAAGATGACTCAAAGCGGCTGACAAAGCTTTTCTATTCTTCTCCCCTCAACAGAACACCCTGTGAGGTAGGTGGGGCTGTGAGAGCTCAGAAGAGAGCTGTGACTAGCCCAAAGTCACCCAGCTGGCTTCATGGAGGAGGGTGGAATCAAACCTGGTATTCCCAGATAAGAGTCCATCTCCCTAACCACTAGACCAAACTGGCTCAGTAGTGAATTGGCAGCCAGTCCAACTCTTATAAGATGGTCGTGATGACCTGCCTGCCGTGAGTGAAGCTGAATCCCCCTTGCCATGTCTGCTCGGTAGCTAGCTACAAAAGATGTGGACCCTTGATAGGAAAGCGTGGTGCTTTTGCCTCATTCTTCGCTCAGGTGGCCTTCACAGCTCAGGCAGTTTATGATGAATGTGATACCACAATTACTGGACCAGAAGTTCAGCCTAGGATTCTACAGGGAGAAAGAAAAGACAGCAAGATCCACAGCTCTTAATTAAGGAGGACAGCTGAGCAGTTCTACCTCCAGAACTTCCCCTCGTGTTGCCTCCACCTACCAGGCTGTTAGGTCAGATCTCTTCCTCTATAATTTGAAGACATTAGAAGTTCATAAGTGAAATGTATGAGAACTACTTAAACCTTCAATTATTCTTCCTTCTGGCACAATGTCTGATGCTTACATTTGGGATGATGAAATTCTTTAGATGACAAGGATGGAGGGATGGAGTACCTGATGTCCTTCAGATGTCCTTGCGCTTCAGCGTAAATCAGCCAAAATGTGGAACCAGTGATGTAAGAGGTAAAGAGAAAACACTTATTCTCTAGGGCAACTGAATTTGCCATGGGACATTAAATTCCCATAAAGGAATTTCTCTTGAACCTCCTGCAGCAATCACTATACAGCCGTAGCTTGCATAATGCTATGGCTCAGTTTCCACAAATCACCATGCAGAGCTATATGGTGCTACACAAATTAATTGCTACCAATTAAAATGGTAAACTTTCCTCTGCTAGCAGAAAAAGGGGGAGATTTAAGGGTCTTCCTAGCCAAAGGAGAAATTTAGAAGATGGATCTAAGCCAAATTTTTTAGAAGACATAGTTCACATCAAAAGGAATAACCAAAAAAACCCTCTAACTAGAGGATAAAGCTTTGGAAATAGTTGATGACTTCTGCTTTCTGGGATCCATGTTAAATAGTAAAAGGACTAGTGCTCAGGACTAGTGCCCAAAGGTTGTCATTGGGGAAAGCAATAAAGAAAGGTTTTTAAGGGCGCGTCTCCGTGGTCTCTTTTTGCTTATCTCTTGTGTGGGATTTTAAGAATGGACATTGTAATTTGAAATAAATTTGAAATAAAGTGTCCCCATGCAAGCCACTTTTTTCTGGCCCCCACCCGCTGCAGCAATGACAGGCAAAATCCTCAACTGAAGCTCCACAACACAATACAGATCATTCCTTTCCTTGGCTGCCAAGAGTTAAAAGCAGTTACAAGCATAACTGAAAGCAGCTCACTCCCTGCAGCTGTTTTAGCACAGAAGCAGTCCAGTGATCATCTATTTTCACACACACACTTTTCCCTGACAGCAAGCACAGAAACTCTCCCCCCCCACACACTAATAATGTGAAGGAAAAAAGAGATCAGTGGTCTGTTTGTGGCTGACAGGCTGCAGGGAGCAATTTGCTTTTAGTTATACTTTTAACTGTGGCAGCCAAGGAAAGGAATGCTTTCACACTCACCTGTGCATTAAAGAGCAAGAAAGATTAATGTAGCCAGAAAGACACTTTAAGGAAATCCATGTACGTCCCCATGCTCCCAGTACAATCTGTGGTTTGCCCCTAAGTCAGATGTAGTAATGTTTGAAAGGGGGGGGGGGGTCTGCCACGGATTTTCCTGCTTTGTCCTTGATGTAGCTTGGAGTAAAGCTGTGCATGGAGACACTCTGAGGCAAAACAAGCTTAAATTTGGAGTACTTTCGGCATGGAGATGCACCTTAAGTGTCACATCATTTTGCTGAACACAAAGGTCAGACTGGTTAACCTCATGGTTTTCAGTGCAGTGTTGTATGGATGTGAATGTCACCAATGTCAAAGAAAACTAGGAATGTGCACAATTTCCCCTGTTTGCTTTGCATTGAAAGTAATGGGACAGAATGTCACATTAATGTGCATGGTGCTACTTTGAATGTGCTAGGCTTCGAATTCACTTTGATTACTTGCTGCCACCACTCGGACCTCTGAATCTGTTCCGAATCTGCTCCAAATCCACTGTAAAGCTTTGAAAGAAAACACAAAAGCTTTTGCTTTGCATGCAAAGGTCAGTCTTTGAATACACCCAATTTTCAATTCAAATTCTGTAATTGTGCACAAACTATTATGGAAATTGACTCCACAAATATATTAACTGCAAGTTTCAAAGACCCGAGGGATTTTCGCACTGCAACGTGTTCCGTGTGGAACGCGTGCAGGCGGGAAGCTTAAGACACTTCCGGGCGCTTTTACCATTCACACACAGGCGCGCCGGAACGCGTTCCGGCGCGCCTGTGTGTGAACGGTAAAAGCACCCGGAACTGTCTTGGCCCGACAAAGGCCGGCCAGGGGCGGGGATTCGGCCGGCAGCGCTGCCGCCCATTGGGTGAGAGCACCCAAGGGGCGGGCAGCGCTGTCAAGCCACCCGCCCCGCGCTTCGTGCCAGCTCTACGGGCCCGGATCGGGCCCGCGGGCCCTGGCACGAAGATGCCCGGGCACCCGGGCACCCATTATGGGGCCCGGGGCAAGGCCCCTATGGGGCAGGACCCCTTTGAAGATCAGAGCCCCTGGCTCTGATCTCCAAGGGCTTGCCCCGCGCTCCGATCTCGCCCATCTACGGGCTGCAGGCGCCTGGATCTAGGCGCCTCCAGCCCGCAGATGAGTCCCCCGCCCCCCCCCCAGTCCCCAAAACCCCCACCCCCAACCACCCTCCGGCCCGGATCGGGCCGATCTTCGCTCTGTGGGTGCCTATATCGAGGCACCCACAGGGCGAAGATGTTTCCCCCCCTCCCCCAGGGCCCTGGGAGGACGCGCGCACAACGTATCACCTACCTCGTGGCCGTCCAGCGTCCGACTGAGGGTGGCATTGTGGGATCGCGCAGGACGCAGCCCACCTAGGCCCCCTATTGGACAATTGCAATTCTTGAGGGAAGAAGCATGAATTGAAACCTGTTCTTACATCTTGGTAATAGAGGCAGTGGAATTTGACAGATGTCCTGTTTTCTCTCTCTCTCTCTCTCTCTCTTTTTTTTTTCTGAAGGTTCCTGTAGATGGAATAAGAGAGAGAGAGAGAGAGAGAGAAAACAGGACATCTGTCAAATTCCACTGCCTCTATTACCAAGATGTAAGAACAGGTTTCAATTCATGCTTCTTCCCTCAAGAATTGCAATTCTGCAGTTACAATTTAGTGTCTGCAACTCAAACCAACTTTTATGAGCCAGTCGTGGCTTCAGACAGTGACTAGAACGATCCATAATTCGTTCGATTGAAGCGCAAAAGCAATTCATCAAAACCTGAAACAGATTATTTCTTTCTTACTTCTTTAATTCTTAAAACCAGGTCTCTCCCATCTGTTAGCAACACAGGTGATTGATCAGAGACTCTGAAGGAGTGTTTGCACCCAGGGAAGGGCTGTGGCTTAAGAAGTTATTTATCTCCACTTCTGCAAACTGGACATCTAAAATACGATGCACATAAAAACATTCCAGGAGAAGACTAAATCAGCAACAAAGGTGACAAATACGTTAATAAAGTTTATTTATTTATGGAATTTGTGAACCACCTTTGTCCTGACAGTTGGATCCCAAGTGACAGAAAACATAACGCAGAATAATAAAAAACAAATTGAACTGCAAGCTTAAAAATCGATAAACTGTGTAACTATTGTTACACAGCCAATCAGATAACATCTTTCTTCGATTTAGGATTTGGAATCCCCTGTAAGGCCCCTTTGGGAAAAGGACTTATTCCAAATTGTGACCTTTTTTTCCCCCACTTATTGCACTTAATTCATTTTAGTGAACCTGGATTAGCTCGATCTGGATCAACCACAGCAGGAAGCATCTGCATTAAGCAAAAGTGGTATAAAGAAAGATGTAATGCAGACATATTAGTGGATGCATGCACAACCCCTTAAGGACCCTATTCTTAATGCATTGTCCAAACGAGTGCTGCTGAAATCTGGATTAAATGGGGTCTTTGGGCCCTTAAATCCAGATTAATGCAAGACCCCTTTAACCATGACTTCAGTACAGTCTTCTGCCATGAAGGCCGGATCAGAGGCCATGCTTCTGCATGTATACCGGGGCAATGGGGCATAGAAGCTGCCATTTGCAGTGGGGTAGTTCTGACTGTGCCCCTCAACACACACACTACGTAGGTCCACACGTCTTTCGTAGCAGTCTATGAAGATGAGCTCAAGCTTTGTGGTGGCTATGTAGGCAGCTAAGAGGCCATGTCTCTCTGCTGCTCCCACTATAACTGGAAGTGAGCCCTAATTAACAGCTACATGGGCCAATCATGCCACACCACCGGCGAACCTTCTTGTTTGGTCCTAATACAGCCTAACTGGAGCCTCGGGGTGGGTACCAAGTTGTCCACATGACAGTCTTGTTTAGCACCCATTGTCCTCAGGTGCTAGATGGCGTAAGCAGATGCATGGGGTCCTCGCCATGATGCAGAACTACTTGGACTGGGTTCCACAAGGGTTGGATACCAAAGATCCAGATCTTCTTAATCCAGATTAAGAGAGGTACATGCAAAAAAGGCACTTACATTCCTCACTCCAAGGTCATTTGGTGGACAGCTGATATTCCCTACTGTTGAGCCAAATGTTCAAAAGATCCATAAAGAGAATCTTCCAACTGGCCAAATATCTTTTTCGTTGAGTGGTTCTGGTGCACTGAAATAATCTAGTTCAAATGGTTCTTCACTTCTTCCAATATAAAACTTTGTAAAAGGAGAAAAAGATGTCTGGGAACAGAGCACAAAGAGGGATAGGTCACATCATCTAGACTGAGATGAGCCTTCCCTTTGTGTGAAGATAAGTAGAGGTTTGCAAAATATACTCTCAGCTTAAATGCATTCCAATTCAGTGCAGGGGAAATACAAGAGCTTCAGATACTACAAGAGCTCTTTTCAGACTGGGTGCATTGTGCCACCCCATGCACAGAAGAGAGAAACAGCCAGACAATACATCTTATTTTCTTGTAGAACAGCTTGTTACCTAACACACCCTGGAGAGGAAGTTTTTCACATCCTTCTAAAGGGAATGCAGGAAGTGGTCCAAGATTTAAATATAGATGGGTATCCAAGAAAAAGCAACAACAATGCAATAAATTATATAAGATGGAAGGTGATGGCCAGAATTTACAGCTATCCCATTTGACCCTGAAAAGACGCGATGTGTACAAAACCACGATGGTATTTGGGAAGGAAGGGAGGAAGGAAGGAAGGAATCTTCAAGTGCCCTGCATGCAATTTCAGGTGCAAAAGTGAATGTGTTTTGATGGATATGAAAATTCTACCACTTTTTAACAATGTTCAACGCGAATCACATATAAACCACTTAGAAATCTCATATGGGGTGTTTTCCCAGTTAGCACTGATGGACCAATTAAGGGTCCTTAATGGGTCCTTAATGGGTACTCTAGTGCTCAGTGGAAAAACACCCATGAATCCCATGTGTATCCACTACGTATCCCCTCCAAACAGATCAAATTCACCCTGAATCCACATCAAATCCGATCTGGATCTTTTATAGCTGCTTTCCCACCTCCCCAGGTTCACGTTCACGAATGTAATGCATCTTTGTACGGATGTTCCAAAGCATTTGATTCAAATTCAAATGTCACTCTTCGAATGTGCTAACGTTCAATTTGAATTTGAATGTCTGAATTTGGCTGAATTCGGACGACTTTCAAATAGTATGCTCACATAAATCCCTTGTTCCTAGCCGTTGGAGGATCTGGAAGCTGGCTCTGAAGTTTGCACGACCTTCAGCACCAGCACAGAGGCTGTTCAGGACCAGCATCCCATGTGCAGAAGGCATGTTCCAGGACAATGAGGCCCCTTCTGCCTCCAGAACCACTGCTGGGTGGTAGGGTTGTGTATGAATATTCATAACATTCATTATTCATACAAATTTGTTCGAATTCATCTGAATTTGGACAAATCTGGACACTCGTAGACGAATCAAATGTTACGATATTCATATACTAACATTTGTTTGAATATGGATGTTTCCGGACATTCGTACGAATAGTTTGGACATTAGTAAGATTGGAGCATTGGAAAAACAGAGCACCAGTCACATCTGCAATGGAAGCAAAAACAAACAAATGGGTACTATATCCAAAACATGAAATAAAACAATTTCTAAAAGGGTTGACATAACCCCACTGGTAGAAAAATATATATGAGTGGTTAAAATCCACAGCACCTAAAAGAAAGTGTAGAAAATCCAGCTGCAAACAAAGCAGCAAAAATAATGGGCTGTAAATACGCCGAATTAAAAAACACACACCACAGCAAAAATCTAACTGCTGTGTGTAAAGCTTCTCTTGCAAAGGCATTTTTAGTTATATTTTACTTATAGGCCAATGAGGAAGACTCTATAGTCGAAACGCGTATGACCCATTACTCTGCATTTGTATCTGCTGGTTTACATTATATTTACAGTTAGATTTTTTTACCAGTGGGGTTATCACAACCCTTTTAGAACAGAATGTTGTATATTATTTTCACTTATAATATAGGATGCAAATGAGATAAGATGTGATGTAAATGGTATGTGCACAAATTCAAAAATTGGATACGAATATTGCCAACATTTGTATTTTTGTGTTTGAATTGAATTTCTGAATGTACGGATTTGGATAATCTGAATTTGAATCAGATTTATGAAAACCTGGATTTTCACATTTTGAATTGAATTGAATAGTCGAATATTCAAATTGACTTGAATTCAAATGCAAAAATGCATTTCTGCACACTCCTAGTATCAGATATGTATTCATTTGTATCCAATACATATTGAATATCCGTATGAATGGGTACGAATAGAGCCATACTGAATAGAATTTTACCACATTTGAATGTGATCTATTCATAAGAATACGGATTATCAGACATTTGATTCATTACTAATCAAATGCCAAAAATGCATTCATGCAGACCCCTACTGGCTAGTCTAGTCCTGCTGGAGTTAGTATAGAAACACACTGGGAATTAACTCTTGATCAGAAGTCAAAGGTCTCTGTTGATCATAGTACCCTCTGGGTTATTTTTGTCATGCCCTGTTCAGCCTCATCAGAAGAGGAGGATATGCCTGCAATGCTACCACAGGCTGAGGAGCAGCCACAGCATGGCATGGCAGGCATGGAAGAGTTAAGGCTGGTTCCAGGTGAGCAGCCAGATAGCTCTGATGATGAATCCACCAGCAGTGAGCCTAATCAAAGGCTCTCTCATCGCCTGCTTAGGCAGCAGAAGCAGGTGAGACGCAGATCAGAGTGATTAGCTCAGCTGCATCATGGGCATGGCTCTGACTCTTCTATTTAAGAACAAGCTCACCTTGCCTCAAGTTGCTGCAGACAATGTTTTTGCAGTCTCATGTTACCTGAGCTTGAAATCCTGGACTCCTTGTGATCTGCTGACCCTTTGGACTGCCTGACCTTTGCTGACTTTCTGGACTCCCAGACCCCGGACCGGAACTGACCTCAAGAATGCCTGGAACCCTTGGGACTGAGTAGCTGCGCAAGTGTTTGCCTGTAGCCTGACCGGCCTGCGACATAACAATTTTTAAGATAAAAATGAGTAAAGGATGATTCTAGGTGTGATGTTGCTGATGATTAACAAGTAACTAAAATCACAACCTTCCAGAGATTGTATGTGCTGTCTAGAAATAAACCTCATGAGCACAACCCAGAGTCATACTTAAAGATAACAACAGCTATTGAAGTGAACAGTCTTACACATTCCTGTTTAAGTGTGCTGCTCACCTACAACCCAAGAAAATTAATAACGGAAACAAACTTTCCAAAAGGCATCTGTTCAATTATCCCATACTGTCAATTAAAAAGGCATTAAAAAGTGCTTTGCCTTAGTAGGAAAATCATCTCACAAATAGCTGGCATATGTTTCTGCTAGTCCTTTTACAGGTCATTTTTTTTCCAGAAGTTGTTTTCCTTCTAGTTTCCATTTTTGACGCTGGAATTAAGTGATTGTTAGTTGCCTGCCTTCTTCAGCCTGGTCCTGCAGAAATCTTAGGACAGTTATCTACTTTTCCATGTGGTAAGGAGGACAAAGAACTAGGGATGCGCACAATTATTGAATCAAATGCAAGGAAATTTGTATTCATTTGAATAGATCCCGTTCAAATGCAGAGGGATTCAAATTCAATATGAACGTTCAATCCAATATGAATCCCATATGAATCTTCATATGAATGCATCGAAACATTTGATTCAAATTTGAAATGTCAATCTCCAAATGTGCCAATATTCAATTCAAATTCGAATGTCTGAATTTGGCAACGCTTGGGATTCAATTCAATACTTGAAATTTCAATTTGATTCAAATCTGTTAAATTCAAATTTAACCAAATTTGATTTGAATTAAGCAAATTTGAATCAATTTGTTTGAATTTTTCATTCGAATTTGCACTCACAAATGTTGACAACATGTGCAGGTGCCCGTATGCATCTTTCCCGTGTCCGTACACACCTGTATATGTCCGTATGCATCCCACAGTTATCCTGTATGCAACCTGTTTTCATCCCATATGGCTCCGTACAAATGTGTACAGTTGTGGGAAAGATGTGGATCTTCAAGTACACATTGTGTGCAAACCCGTACACATGTGAATGTCTGAATAATTTTAATTAATAGATCCAAAATTCAAATTAAACTTTGAATTCAAATTGAAGGACATTCAATTCAAAATCGAATGTTGAAATTCGGTCGGTTTGATCGAATTTTGAATGCATTTGAATATTCATGCACATCCCTAAATTTGTACAAATTTGTACAAATTTCAAATACTACCAATATTCATGTGCATCCCTAACCCATACTATAACTTAAAATCCAGGGAATTCTCACTCTCTGGATTCAAATTTTGCCAGTGCAGGAGTCCTGGGGTCAGTGAATGCCACACTTACCATCTCTGGAGCTACAAACCCTCACAGCTACAGACCCCCTTATCCCCCCACAGGCTGGATTTTAGAGCATAGACCCTACCCCAATCAAGGGCTCTCTAACCAAGTTAAAAATATAGTGAAATACCTCTGATCTTAAAAATTAATGAAAGCCTTCGAAGAAGAGATTGAGATGTATGACCACCTTCATTGGCACCATCTTGCCATTGGCTTCCTATCTGACTGTACATCATATTAGCTGCTGCACGTCTTAAATACTATACCATATTTCTCTTTAAAAAATCCAAGAATATCTGCCTTTACCTTGTTTGTAAGGAGCACATGGGGTTATCAAAAGATGCCCATTCCCTGACACTTTTAAAATAATAAATAAACAAATGAACTAAAATTATTTTATAGTCCCTACAGAAAGCAACTCCAGAAAGATCAAGAGGCCTCTGTTGAGAACCCTTGTATAGAAGGACTCTTCTGCCTGAGCTCTTACTTCTGAGTACAAAAGGGGCATGGAGGGGGAAAACGCTGAGTGAATTTCCAGCAGTGATGAACATTTAACATGAAAGGAAACAACAGGCACACTGAAATCCTGAGTGAAGAGTGACTCAGGCTCTAAGCTTATTCCAGAACAAATCCCAGAGTAAGTACCTACCATCTGCATGTTAGCACAGGCTTTGTCACTCCAAATCCATATATATTGTATTCATGGATGACAGGTGTATCAATGGCTAGTAGAAAGGAGGCCCAGGTACTTCGTCCAGGTTGGAGAGACAAGTAGGATGCCTGTTAAGGTGTGTACGAAGCCCATTTCCCTCATTCAATTCAGTATTGGGGGGGGTCTTCATCCTTGTGCGTGAATAATCAATAGAATATTCATGCAAGAAAAGAAGCGAACCTTCCCCTCCCTCCCCCCCCCACTCACCTGTCCTTTTCACCACCATTGCCACTGCTGCTGTGGACCGTCTTCTTAGGTACTTCCAAGTCTGTGTGCACAAGTCTCTCTCCAGGGATCATGAGTTGCATGCACACAACCTGGAATTGCCATTTTGGCCACCAGGGAGCACCAAGGTATGGCTGGGGTGCCACTGTGGCCTTCCCAAAGGTAAGGGGGAGGGCATCAGAGGGGACTGGGAAGCCACAGTAATGACCTTGAGGCATATAGGAAACATGCCCTGTGGTGGAGATTTTTTTTTTTGGACAGCACATAATAGGTTTTTGAACGATACTGGTTAGGTAAGTCACTTGTACCACAGCTGTCCATATTCATGGTAACAGAGAGAGCAAGTACTCTTAGGGTGCTTCCGCACAGGGGCAAATAAAACATAATCTCCGGCACCCGGATTGATTAAATCTACCCCGCGCCCATGCCTCTGCACACGCGGTGCTGATCTGGATTGGAGGCAGATGCTGTGCAGACGCACGGCACCCGTCTCCGATCCGGGACGGAGGGCTCTCCCCCGGCCCACCACAATTGGCTCGCTGGATCCAAGCCTGCCGAGCCAGGGGACCTCGCCGCCGCGGCTCGCCCTCGCTGCTTCTGGAGCTAGGTCAAGCTTCCTAAAAGCCCACCCTAGCCCACCCTGGGGGGAGCGTGGCGGTTGCCCTCCTTACCTCTTCGGCGTCTCCCTGAAACTGAAAGCAGGCGCGCAGGATGCAGCGCGCCCACGTTCTGCACGCCGCCTGAGTGGCTGGGGCTGTGCCTGGCAGCCCCTGCCCTCAGGAGCCATTCTGCGCAGGCGCGCTGCCCAGACTTGCGTGCCGGCCAATCCGGGGAGCCAATCATGGTAAGCCGGGGGAGGGCCCTGGTTTAGCACACTTGCGCTGTGCAGCCGCATCCGAAACGGATGCGGATTCACAGCGCAAAACCACCAGATATGTGGTGTGTTAGAAACACCCTTTAAGCACACATTAAGTCCAGATAGGTGCGGACGCACTCACCGGAAGTGTGCTATTTAGCCCCCGCTAATGCGGACGCTCCATTAGCAAACCGGTTTTGCCGCCAAAATCCGCATTAAAAATGGGCTCACTGTGCGGACACCCCTCGCCAGAAGTGTCTTAGTTAGTGACCTGTGTGCGGAGGCGCACATTGGAATGTGTGCTTAATGGGTGTTAAAGGGCCTGTGTGGAAGCACCCTTAGGGTTTTTTCCACTGACCTCCTTTAATCTGGATCTAAGATGATCTGGATCTAAGGAATGAGTCCTTCGACTAATCTGGATCTAGTAGATCCGGATTAAGGGAGGTACCCTATGCATCCCCATGGGCGATGCAGCACCCAATAGCCTGTCCACAGTGGAAACACCAGAGCACCCATGTGGCAAATCTGGATCAACCCATGTGGGCCCACCCATCACTCCAGGGTTTTGGGGAGACAGGGGGTGCAGGTTCTGTAGACGGTCCAGAGATTCTTCGAAGATTCTCAGGAATTTTGTCATAAACTCTGGAGTTTCAGAGCAGAAAGACCCCATTTCCACTGCACACCCCATTGTAGACCCCTTTAATGGGGTCTACAGGAAATCCAGATTATAGGTCCTGAAGGACCCATTCAATCTGGATTTGCCTAGAACTGGTGAAAACAAATGTGGCTATAGTGGGGCCTGCAGTGGAAATGGGGTCTTCCTGCTATGAGCCTAATGGGTCCTTAATCGGTACTTAGTGCTAATGGAAAACCTCCCTTGGATCATTTCCACTCTTACCTTTCCTGACCTGCTCCAGCAGAACTGGGCCAGGCTGAAGCAATTCCAGAAGCTTCTCCAGATCTTTTGAACCTTCTCCCTTCTAATGTGAGCAACATCTCCTAGCATTATGTTATCCGTGAATCTGATCGTTTAGTTTGGTTGTCTGCCAAGAGTTATGTGCATTGCTTATTGAAAATGATCACCTTGCCTCTCTTTTGCATCCTGGGGACAGAATGGCTTCCACGATAGCAGTTGAGGGAGGAACCAGCCATGGATGGTCTGCTGTAGACTAGATGAGAGAATCTATAATGCCACCCTGCCTCTTTCTTACAGTGTAATTGCAGAATGTCAGCTTGACTGGTGGAAGGCATCTGACATTCTCTGCTATAGGTCATTCCACTCCTAACCTTATTTTTTATCTGTTTGTAGGATGTCTGCTAGGTGGTTTGTTTGTTTGTTTTTGCACAGTTTGATTCATATTTGCAAATTCCATTGAATATTTAGTATACACAGACATTTGTGTCAAAAGAAAAATCTAGTTTTTCACATATCCAAAATTGAAATGAACCAGTCTCTTGCTTGCAAAAATGAACAATTTAAGAACGTAAGAGAACCTGATGGATCAGTCCACAGCCCATCCAGTTCAACATTCTGTCCCACAGTGGCCCACCAATTGCTGGTGGGCATCTCAAACAGAGGATAAAAACAAAGCCTTGAACTGCTCTCAAATTCCTGCAAATGGCTTTTAGAGGCATCCTGCATATCTCCCCCAGACTGGAGGATGTACCTGAGCATCCATTCTAGTAGCCACTGATATACCTGAGTCCGCCTAACCTTAAATCTACCTAGGCTGGTTGCTGTCACCACCTCTTCTGACAGCAAATTCCATAAACCGACGACTCTCTGAGTGAAGAAATATTTCCCCTTGTCTGCTCTGACTCTCCTACCCATCAGCTTCATAGATGCCAGCTAGTTGTGGTATGATAGAGAAAAGAATTTCTCCCTATCCACCTTTTCTATGCCATGCATGATTTTATATATTTCAGTCAGGTACCCTCTTAAACCCCATTTTTCAAGGCTGAAGAGGCCCAGACGTTGCACCCTGATTTCATATGGGAGGTGCTGCAACCCCTTAATCATTTTTGTTGCCCTTTTCAATTTAATTGAACATTCACTGTGTTTTTGGTCATCAAAAGATATTTTTCGCTGAAAAAAATGTATTTTTCTTTGAGAAAAAGTTCAAAAATGATTGTGAAAACCCAGTTTTTTAATTAAAGGATTCAACAACGAAATGTGTGTGTGCAGGCATCCCTATTATCTACAAGATGGGATATGGAGACAGTTTGGTCTAGTGGTTAGGGAGCTGGACTCTTATCTGGGAATACCAGGTTTGATTCCACCCTCCTCCATGAAGCCAGCTGGGTGACCTTGGGCTAGTCACAGGTCTCTTCTGTGCTCCCACAGCCCCACCTACCTCACAGGGTGTCTGGCGTGGGGAGAATAGAAGGGTTTGTCAGCTGCTTTGAGTCCCCTTGAATGGGTGAGAAAAGCAGGGTAGAAAAGCCAACTCTTCTTCTTCTTCTTCTTCTTCTTCTTCTTCTTCTTCTTCTTCTTCTTCTTCTTCTTCTTCTTCTTCTTCTTCGGTAGGAAGAAGTCACAGACATTCAAGGCATTTCCAGCTATAACCTTCAGGCCTGAGTAACTTCCTTGTATCCCAGCCCTTCCTAGCTTCCAAGGTAGGTGAATTAATGCCAAGGAGACACCAAATGGCATGAAATTCTTTGACAGAGTTTCAGATAAATAATGTGTCCAATCAATCACAGGACATGAGATATCATTAACTCCTCTGCACAGCAATTGCCAAATATTAATCAATAATTTGTTTTCCCCGCTCTCTGCCAATCCAACAAATCCATTAGATCAGTTCATTTTACCAGTCTTTAAACTTCCTTCACTGATCTTCTCCAAGAACACTTGGAAGAAGCTTCTTTTGGGAAGCTGAATGATTCATGAGAGACTCCTGCAGAACTGTGGCTGATCAACCCAGGAGGTGAATAGGTGTGATCAGAACACTTGATGAGCATCACAATGTTCCAAATAAAACTTAACTGACACGCGCTTCAGATGCCCAGAAGCAATTGGTGGGCCACTTTGTGGGACAGGATGCTAGACTAGATGGTCTGTGGCCTGATCCAGCAGGGCTCCTCTCAGATTCTTATGAATCATGAATCTTTTAAAAATGGCCAGGGCAAGATCCACACTGTGCCAAATGGTCTCATGGGGTTGCTTGAAGGAAGCAGGGCATAGGTTCTGTCTCCAGGTTGGAGGAACAGGCAGAAGGCCTCTAACGGCCATTTACAGGGAGATGAGAGCAGATGAAGGTTTTGCATTTGTCATTCTGCTTGGGAATGCACAGAAGGAAATGGTGGGTCACTGTGTGAAACAGAATGCTGGACAGATGGACTGTGGCTCCATCCAGCAGGGTTCCTCTTATATGAGTTGCTTGCTACAATCAGGTGCTTCTATAACTAGACACATGGACACCAAACAAGCAACCAACTTTCACTGAGGTTCACCTGCCTGCCTGCCTGCCTGCCAAAAGCTTCCGCCATGTCTTTTCTATGAAACTGTGCAACTTTCATTTCCCAGCCTCAAAGACAGCAAAGGGATGAGATGCATGGCCTAAATGCCCAGAAATAACTGGTGGGCCACTGTGTGAAATGAGATGCTGGACTAGATGGGCTGTGTCCTGATCCAGCAGAGTTTCTTTTTGGTTCTGTGACATTTTCATGGTGCAGGGTTTAGTTGCACATTTTTTTGCAGGCTTTTGCAGCAGGGTGATTGACAGATGGGAGGAGCAGCGTGAAAAGACCACCAAAATGCACCAATGAGAGCAACTGGTTTGCGTGGTATAAAAACCAGCAGTCCAGGGCTCTCAGCATCTCTGTTCTTGCAGATTCAGTGAGAGAGGGATGGCGGAGAGTTTGGGGTAGGCCTCGCCCTCTTAAGATAGAGGGGCAGGGGATAGAAGGGGTCAGAGGTAGACCAGAGCATGTGCCAGCAATAGTGTGGACACGTAAGCAGGTTGTTAGCTCAGGAGGAGTAAGGGCGAATCCCCACAGCAAGCTTATTTTGCTTTCCCTAAACCGAAATAATAGAACCGGATGCAAACGCGAATTTGCCTGTTCCCATTACTTTTAACTTAATCGCGTTGGATCCGGATTCTGAGGATTGTACGTGGGGTACGTGATTCAAGGTGGGACTCAAGTGGCTACTTTTTAAAAGCCGCTTTTCGGGGCTGCCCTGCCCTCTTCCTCCTGGCATGGATGCGCCAACCATAAGGGGCCCCTTCACCGAGCTTAACTGGGTGGCTGGGTGGCTGCTGCTTCCATAGATGGAGGGAAAATGGCAGCGGGCAGCCAGCCAGTGATACTTTCCCCTCCTCTCCCCATTGTTCAGGGCACACAGCAGCAGCGGCAACTAAAGCCCCTTTGCTTTGAACATTCACATTCAGCTGCTTTCCTCTCTTCCTTTCCCTTTCTAAAGGTCATAACTTTTAGAATTGCACAAAATTGCAACATTGTTATCAGGTTGAAGTGGTTCCATTGCTACAGTGTAGCGCTGCTGTTAAGGGTAGATTTTTAGCACTGAAATCACTGTCTTTGGAAGCAAGCTATTGGGAGAGGGAAACCCTAAACATGGATTCTCATCCCTTAAAACGGTACTGTCCCCACAGTAAAAAAATATAAAACATTTCAAGTGCACAATCCGGAGTGAGACCTGTTGAAATCAGGATTGAGATTAATCACGCTTTGGGATGGTTTAACACAGGGAAAGAGTGTTAAGCCAAACTGCTGTGCGGACTCCGAGGATTGAAAACATTTTGAATCTGTATAAGGTTGCCGTGAAGACACAGCTTAAGATAAGCCTGGAAGGCAGTTTATATTGGCTGCTTGTTTACTTCATCTAAGGAAGAATCTTCTCACTGAATTGTGTCAGGGATTTCCATTCAGGGGCAGGAAGTGTAGCTGGAGGCAGGAATCCTTTTAGGTATTTGCTTTCAGTGGAACTCCTAGCTGGGACTGGAACTTTATTTCCAACACATTTACTTCCTAGCAATTCAAGGACTGTTGGGCTAATCTTATCTTTGCTTCTACTATTTATTTATTTATGTAAACAAACAGTTAGTGTTTGGGTTACACTGGTGTTTATTGGGCTGATGCAGGGAGAGGGCTTAATCTCAAGCCTGGGGAGAGTATAGTTCAGTTCATATACTGACCCCAGACAATTGCAGGCAGTTGAGGAGTGATGCTCAGTAGCCGTTTCCTTGCTGCGCAGTTCTGCAGAGTATGAATCAAAGGGGTGGTTGGACCGAGTTGTCACAGGTTCTTATGTAAAGACACCACGTATCCTGCCCCTGTGGTGTGAGCAAGTTCTTGTGCTATTGTAGCTTTTGCATAATCCATGGTGTAGCTTTAACTGAAGTCATTCCGAGAATCTTCTTTTTTTAAAAAATCATTTGCATCGATGCATCCATCCTTGCATGCATTCATCCACCCACCCACCCACTCACCCACTCACCCATCCATGCGTCCACCCACCCACCCACCCACCCACCCATCCATCCATCCATCCATCCGTCCATCCATCCATCCAGATTGTTATCCCAACCCATACCTGAAGGACTCGGGGCAGATTACAACATAAAAAACCCCAAATATAAAATGAACGTTCTAAAAGAAGTAACAGTGCCTAAAAGCGGATGCAGAATCTCCCCCAAGATGACTTCTAGTGAGTTTGCCCATATTGATCCTTTTTGCTGATCAAAGCAAAGAAAGAATCCTTCATAAATGATGGCACTGAGCATTCCCTCCAGAGGTTGGTTACCATGGCGCAAGAGGGATATCCATGGCATTATTGACCTCAGCAGAATGAAGACGTTTAATTTAGTGTCTCTATTTTCTTGGCTGAAGTTTACGTATTTAAGGAGGCTTGGAGCATGTGTATGTGTGTGTGTGTGTTTAGGCAATAAATGACTTGGGGTTTTCCGATACTATACATCAGTGAGATCTAATTCCCAGCGCTCAGAAGGATACTACATTTTACAGTGAAACAGTTTGGCATGTTATATGTTAGCTGTTCTTTAGGGTAGGTGCTGGCTGCCCAGAGGAACTGGAATTGTATATTACCTACACTTTTAGGGAAAATATGAAAGCTTCACTGCTGTCTTTAAAGTCCATTCCTTGTCAGACAGAAAGGGTGATGGGTATGTAAAGCCCAGGTGATCCCAGGAACGATAGATTCTGCATGTCTGTCTTAGGCATTTACTGTCTGCGCTACAATAAATGTTCTGAGCTAGAATTGTAACAAGACAACACAGAATGTTCTGGTAGACAATCCAGCAAAGGTCTCCCATGGCTATTTTCCGGAGCCTGCCTCAAAGATAGAAAGAGAATCACCATAAAGCAGGGCCTCCAAGCTAAAGGCACTGCAGCAGGATCCTTTGGCCCTTTCTGCACTGGCCCTTATTCCAGATTATATCTTGGAATAGGGACTTGGCATTCACATGCTGGCGAAGTCTATTTTGTGAAGACTATGGTGGGTTTTATACCCTGTTTTTCTCACCCTTAAGGACCCTCAAAGTGGCTTTCTGTTCTTCTCCCTACAACAGACACCCTGTGATGTAGGTGAGCCTATGGGAGCTCAGGAAGAAAGCTGCGACTAGTCCAAGGTCACCCAGCTGGCTTCATGGAGGAGTGCAGGATGAAATTGGGAGATTACCAGAAAAGAATCTGACACTCTAACCACAAGACCAAACTGGCACACATATGACCTGGAATAAGACCCAGTGCAGAAAGGACCTGTGGTTAAAGGTATCAAAAGCTGCGAACCAACAGGATTGCATAATTTCTGTCCATCTCTTGATAATGGTCATCAACTAAGGTGACCAAGGCACTTTCATGCTGTGGCCACACTTTCACTTTAACCCTTCTTCAGTCCCTCTTCTGATCATAACGCTCACACCTTAGGCCTTTTCACACGAGGGGGTGTGGAATGTGTCTAGGACATGCTGGGACGCTGCATTTGCACGCTTGGGGCGGCTGGATCCATTCCAGGCCGCCCCAAGTATCCCGGCGTGTCCTAGATGTGTTCAAAACGTAGAGCACTAAAAAGTGTTCTACACGTGTCTTTACGCATTCTGGTTGTCCCTGGCCATCCAGGGAGGGAAGCATTCACACACGCCTCCCTCCCTGACAGCTTTGGGACATGCCCCCCTGCCACGACTGGCTGAAAATTGGGCAAACAGGTGGCAGGGGCGCGTGATCACTTACCTTGCTGGCACCAGGGTTGCCATCTGCCATGGTCTGTGCAGGCGAGTGGGCTCTGGTAGACAGGACCCAGGCTGACCACATAGGTCCTGTCTACGGGGAGCGTGTATGCCTCCACAGACTGCAGCAGATGGCAACTCCGGGGCCGGCAAGGTAAGTGATCGCGTGCATGGGATGGAGGGTGGCTTGCTCCCAGAGGGGGAGACACCCAGTTCAGCCTCCCCTTGCCCCTTTCCACAGCGTGGAAACTGACACTCTATGAGGTAGGTGGGGCTGTTAGAGCCCAGAAGAAAGCTGTGACTAACCCAAGGTCACTCAGATGGCTTCATGGGGGAGGGTGGAATCAAACCCGGTATTCCCAGAAAAGAGTCCAGCTCCCTAACCACTAGACCAAACTGGCTCAACGAAGCATCGTACGAATATTGTGAAGCGAAATACAAATATCAATGTATGAATGTAACATTTGAGTCGTATACAAATGGCCAAATTCATACAAATTTGTACAAATACCAAATGCTACAAATATTTGTGCACATCCTTCTCTCTCTCTCTCTCTCTCTAATGTATCATTATCCTTAAATGTACAAAACACTGTCAATGAGATTTCCCGCCCCCCCCTTCCTTCACAATTCAGCTCAGGTATTTTTTCTCCCCCATCACCACCCCTTCCTACATGATGCCTATCATAAACACATGTAACCAGATAACTGGGGTACAGCTGGCAAGTTTTGTGACAGCGAAACGGATCTTTTCCTGCCCCCGAGTCTTGCACAAGGCATTGGTTAAACAGACCTCTAAACTATCTCCTGCTTAAAGATTGTCTGCAAATGAGCAAACAGATGCCCTAAAGAAGATGAACATGAGCAGACAGAAGGCATCCAGGTGTCTGCATATTTTCTTTCAACAAAACCTCATTGCTATTTTGACCAAGGACTACACTTAAACTCTGCAGTAATTATCATTTAGGAGCCCATGTATTGGTTGGAGCACTGGTAATTTAAAGAGATGAGAAGTTTCTTTTTTTATATTGGGCTGTACATCTGGCCATCGCAGTCAAATGGATGAAGCTGCCGAATCGGGGTGTTGATGGCTAGAGGAGGTAGAGCCAACCTTGGAACGGCAGCTAAGTATCAGTGCATGGGTTGACAAGAATGTGACATTGAACATTTGATTGGCAACTGAAAAAGTTCCTCCATTTCACAAAAACAAACCACTGCCACCACTTGCAGATCTGCAGTTGTGCTGAGATTAAGGAGATTTCTTAAGGAGAAGGGGAAATCCTTCATACTCAGGCTGCATTCAGACTTGGGCTGTCCATAAATGCAATTTTCAACATTTGAGTCAATTCAAATATTCAAATGTTCAAGTTTGTACCAATAGAGAAAAATAAATGGATTCAGATTTGAATATGTCACCCATTTGTGTCCCTTCTTGCAATCTAGTTTCTATGAAACAAACTTGATGACTTAGAATCATAGAATTATAGAGCTGGAGGGACCTCCAGGATCATCAAGTACAACCCTCTGCTCAATGGAAGATTTCCTAAACCATTCCAGATGTCTGTCCAGCCTCTGCTTGAAGATCTCCAGTGAAGGAGAGCTAACCACCTCCTGTGGCAACCTATTCCATTGACCGATCGCCCTCACAGTCAGGAAGTTTGTCCTAATATCTAATCTGTAGTGACTCCCTTGAAGTTTCATCCCACTGTTTCTGGTCCTCCCATCTTGTGCAAGTGAGAATAGGGACGATCCCTCTGCACCGTGACAACCCTTCAGAAACTTAAAGACCCTGATCATGTCTCCTCTCAGTCTTCTCTTCTGCAGGCTAAACATTCCTAGATCCTTCAACCTTTCCTTATAGGGCATGGCTTCCAGAGCACTAACAATTCTGGTAGCTCTCCTTTGGACTTGCTCTAGTTTGTCTAGTTTTAAACAATCCCTATAACATGCACCCTCACCTTGGGGGTTTTCATCCTGCCAAAAGGTAGATTTTGATGTTACTTATCACCCTCTGAGATGAGCTGACACACCAATGGGTAAATAGCTTCCTCAGGCTGCTGTCCTGTTAGGGAGAGAGGGAGGGGTGGGAGGGAGGGGTTATATTTTTAATTATGTTTTAATATTTGATATGTTTTATCCTTATTCTAACCCACCCTGGGACCATTTGGTGAACGGTAGGGTATAAATAAATAAATAAATAAATAAATAAATAAATAAATAAATAAATAAATAAATAAATAAATAAATAAATAAATAAATAAATAAATCCCAGTTTGAGATGTGCAGAACCAGTTTGAACATAAACTGGTATGATTCAAAATGGAGGAGGCGTGCTCAACCAGACTGAATTTGAATCAAATCACCCTCGAGTTCAGGGGATCATAAGAACATAGGAGGAGCCCTGCTGAATCAGGCCACAGTCCAGCGTCCTGTTGCACACAGTGGGCCACCAAATGCTCACGGGCATCTCAAACAGAGACAAGGACAAACCTTTTCCTGCTCTCAAATTCTAAATGACCTTAGAAGCATCCTGCTTTGCCCCCCAACCTGAAAGATGTAGCCTGAAAGGTAAAGCCTGAAAGATGTACCTAGGAATTTGTTATAGTAACCATTGATACATCTGTCCTCAAATATGCCTAACCCCACCTTAAAGCCATCTAGGCTAGTAGCTATTACTGCTTCTTCTGGCAGCAAATTCCATAAACCGATGACCTTGTTGGATTTGACTCTCCTACCTATCAGCTTCATAGATGCCACCTGGTTCTAGTGTTCAAATAAGACTGAACCAAGTGGAATCCAGTAGAACCAGTCATTCAAATGGAATCCATTTGCATTCAAAATTAAATTTACCCCATAAAAGGGCAGTTTTTTTGTTTGAACAGGTTCAAGTGTTGATCAAACCTGCTTGTAAAGGTTCACATTTGAACTGATCTACTTAAGGTTTGGTTTGGTTTGAACCAAGTATTTCTTTTAGTGGTCAGGCACAGTAATCCTCAGGGTCTTTCTAGGCAGTCTCTTTTGACCATATCGGAAACATCTCACAACTTAGTAGGAAACAAGGAAACTCCAAGGTTGAGTTGTATTCAGCCTCCTCTTCCTGACCAGTCCCTGGCATGGAGGTCCTTAAAGATGGCTTGTATTAAATTGGATCCATCAATTTAGGCAGGCTTTTTATTACCAAACCTAAGTGAAAACCAATTAGCTTAGTGTTAAACACCAGCATGAAATCCTGTAGCGATTACCAAGAAACCTGTGGTATCCAGTTAACTTGCCTTCCTAGAAAGAGGAGAGAAAAACCAATTACCCAGCACCTTTTAACTGCCTTTTAACTTCTTGTAAAATTGATTTCATATACTGTTAAGGCTATAAGAATAATAATAATAAAAAAGTAGCAGTAAAGAAGTAGAACCAGATAGAGGGCATAGGGAAGGAGGCACTGGAAATAACAGGCTGCAGAACTTTTCTTTCTTTTTCCCTTTCTTCTTTTTCTCTTTCCTTCCCTCCCTCCCTCCCTCCCTCCCTCCCTCCCTCCCTCCCTCCCTTCCTTTCTTTTAGCCTGCCATCCCTTTTCTACACTCCCTTCAGAAGGAATTGGTGGACCACTGGGTGGGACAGAATTCTGGTCTAGATGATGTGGAATGATCCATCAAGAAGGAGAAGGAGAAGGAGAAGAGTTGGCTTCTTTCAACCCTACTTTTCTCACCCATTTAAGGAGACTCAACATGCCTGACAAATCTTCTATGCTTCTTCCCACCACAGACACCTTGTGATGTAGGTGGGGCTGTGAGAGTTCAGAAAGAGAGCTGTGACTAGCCCAAGATCACCCAGCTGGCTTCATGGAGAAGGACGGAATCAAACCTGGTATTCCCAGATAAGAGTCCAGCTCCCTAACCCCAAGACCAAACTGGTTCCTCTTAGGTTCTTGGGTTTTGAAGAAGATTCCTAGCTTTCTGGTGGCACTTGGAGAAGGGAGGGCTGCACCCAGAGCAAGATGGCAGAATAACCCAGCTGGTTGTCTCTTCTCACTATTTTCAGGCAAGATAGTTCACAGCTTTCTGGTGGCAGTTGGAGGGAGGGACCACTGCTAGGAGCAAGATGGCAGAACAGCTCATCTTGCCGTCTCTTTTCTGCCCTCAGACAAGATGGTTCCATAGAATGACACCCTTTCATGCCTGGACAAATCACGTCAGAGAATATGGTCACAGGATGGGAGTCTATCAAAATATATGCTGCAATATATATATTGGAGGTCTTCAAGCAGAGACTGGACAGCCATCTGTCTGAGATGGTTTAGGAGATCCTGCCTTGAGCAGGGGGTTGGACTCGATGACCCAGGAGGTCCCCTCCAACTCTACCATTCTATGATTCTATGATTCTATGATTCTATGCTCCATCAATACTAAGCTATCATAATTCAATTGCTGGAGACCACGAGCGACATACTGGCAGTTCTCTTTAAAAAGTTCTACCCACATAGTACATAGCAGGGGGCATGCGGATGGCGCATTCCCTCCACAGTCCAATTTACAATGGGGGACTCATTTTGGAAGCACACCTTGTTGACCTACTGAAATGAGCTCCTGGAGATCTGTAGGACAGGAACTTTCACTGCCAAAGCTGTTGAGAGCTTCAGAGATTGTACAGGAGACTAGGGCCATTTATGCACTGGCACTGAAGACCCCATTAGGAGCCCATTAGGAACCCGACTGGTACTTGATTGGTACCAACTGGGAAGGCCCTGTCCCCACTGAAGATCCCATTAGGATCCCCATCCCAAAGGCCCTGTCCCCACAACGGCTGGATAAATCTGGATTGAAAGGGTCCTTCGGACCCTTAAATCCAGAATTCCTGCAGACCCTTTTAAAGGTGTCCACAATCCAGTCTTCAGGCATGAAGACAAGATTAAAGAACATGTGTCTGCACAACTTACCTGTGAATGGGGTCAAGGGGCAGTGGCCAGCAGGAGCAGACTGTGCATCCAGGTGGTGCTGGTGGATTGCAACCAGCCAGTGGCCTCCCACTTTGGCTGGCAGGCATGATCGCTGCTCCAGCAAAGTGCCTACTACCCTGCTGCCCACCCTAATGACAAAGCAGCCTTCTAGAGGGGGTGTGGTGGAGGTGGCAGAGGTGGCAACTATAGCTGTATCCGTCAATGCAGCCACCACTGTCACCACCACCACCATGCCCGCCCTTCCCAAGGAGGCTGCTCCGTCGGTGGGACATCCACCGACAGAGCAAGTCCATGTGGACATATGAGATCCTCCTGGAGATCCAGATCCTCAAAGATCAGAACCCAAGGAGGACCCCATCTCAAAGGATCCTCAAGGACCAGATCCCAGGGAGAACCCCATCTCAAAGTTCCGGATCTTCTAGATCCAGATCTTTGACAGTCAGTGCACAAATTGGGTAGATTAAAGTGGCGGTCCAAGAAAAAAATGTGTCCACAGATAGGACAGATACCTTGAATGAGATCAGAGCGGAACACTCTGACTTGGACCAGTTGAGGTTAGTGCAGAAATGGTCTAGGCCCATAGCAGTAACTCAATGCTGTCCTTCCTTCTATATCTGCTTCCCACTCATGTATATCATGTATATCACATGAAGGTAAGTTTGAAGAAAAACTAACATTTATTTGAGGAGTTTCTTGGTTTTGTCCTACTTAATAAAATCTGTAGCTTCCATTGAATCAGAACAGAAGAGGATTTGGCAGCTTTTCCCAAGTTATAAAGCCCAAAGAACAGGCCATTGTTCTGTTACAATGAGAGAGATCTGTTGCAAGTCTCAGAAAAGCAATGAAAGACTTTCCATTACCTCCAATGGATTAAGACCTGTTTAGATAACCCATGATAAGGCCAACAATGGAGATTTCCAGGTTCTAGGATGCATAATAAGCAAACTGCTGGAGGTCAGAGTGCTTTATCAAGTCTTATAGCCCTATTGTATGGGACAGCAAGATTATCCCCAGTCTGTATATCCTGGCTGCTTGAGTAATCAGGATTTTAGCCAAAGAGCTTGACAAGGCAAGACCCCAATTGCTGCTCTGTTTTTTGCCAAATGATAGAAGAGGGAAAATGTGTCAATCATTAACCATTTGTGTCCCTTCCTTCTTGCAATCTAGTTAAAGTAGGAAGTACAGTTCTATGAAACAAAAATTAGGACTTAGAATCATAGAATTATAGAGTTGGAAGGGACCTCTAGGTCATCAAGTCCAACCTTCTGCTGAATGCAAGATTCCCTGAACCATCCCAGCCTCTGCTTGAAGTCATCCAGCGAAGGAGAACCCACTACCTCCTGTGGCAACCTAGTGCGTCGACTGGTCGCCCTTACTGTCAGGAAGGTTGTTTTCCCCCTAGTATCTAATATGTATGGATTCTCTTGAAGTTTCATACCACTGTTTCTAGTCCTCCTGTCTTGTGCAAGTGAGAACAGGGACAATCCCGCTACACCATGACAGCCCTTCACATACTTGAAGACTACTCTCATGACTCCTCCCAGTATTTTCTTCTGTATACTAAAGATTCCTAGATCCCTCAACCTTTCCTTGCAAGACATAGTTTCCAGACCACTAACCATTTTGGTAGCCCTCCTTTGAACTTGCTCTAGTTTTTGTCAATTTATTTTAAAAAAAATCGGGGTGCCCAGAACTGGTCACAGGAAGGAGGAGGAGGAGGAGAAGACAAAGAAGACGAAGAACAGTTTGTTTTTCTCACCCATTTAAGTTAATTCAAAGAGACTGATAAAGCTTTCTTCTCCCCACAATAGCACTCCCTGCGATATAGGTGGGGCTGTGAGAGCTCAGAAGAGAGCTGTCTTCAGTGTGACTAGCCTAAGATCACACAGCTGGCTTCATGGAGGAAGAAGAAAAGGAGGAGTAGGAGTAGGAGGAGGAGTGGACTTTTCTACCCCAGTTTTCTCACCCATTTAAAGGGACTCAAAGCGGCTGACAAAGCTGTCTATTCTTCTTCCCATCATAGACACCCTGTGAGGTAGGTGGGGCTGTGAGAGCTCAGAAGAAAGTTGTGACTAGCCCAAGGTCACCTAGCTGGCTTCATGGAGGAGAACAAAATCAAACCCAGTATTCCCAGGCAAGAGTCCAGTTCCCTAACCACTAGACCAGAATGACTCCAGTGAGGTCTGTCCAAGGTAGAATAGAGACAAAAACCATTCTTTACATATACATATACATATACATATACATATACATATACATATACATATACATATACATATACATATACATATACATATACATATACATATACATATACATATACATATTTATGTATTTATATATGTATATATAATTATCACAATGAATCAATTATTTTACATTTCAGGATGGATTGTACAATGCGCAAACTCAAGTAACCTCTGGACCATAGAAAGCAATGCAAGATGTAAACAACCCTTGGATAATTTTCACATCCGTTGGGAAACTGACATCATTCACTTGAGAGGAATTATCACAGGTCAGCCAAATGGCCACTTTGGCATACTTTGCTGGCTTTCGGGAGCCCCAGGTGAGCTGATCATGGAAGTTCCTCAGCAGATGCAAAGGTAAGCAGAGCAGTTACAGGGGACCCCGTTACAAGATGTCTTTGGTACATAAGAGGCCTTTTTGCACTACAACGCATCCTTACCTGCCTAGGTGTGAATGGGAAATCCATCCCCGTGTGTCCTAGCCTCACTGCACTACACCTGAATGGCTGTAGTGAAAAAAGGCCTCCAGTTTTCACGGCCAGATTCAGTCCTTTGGCTGTTATTTATTTATTTATTTATTTATTTATTTGTTCAATTTATATGCCGCTCCTCTCCGAAGACTCAGAGCGGCTTACAACAGGTCAAAATATCAGACAGGTTAAAACAATAACAGTTAAAAGCAAAACAGTAACATCAAACACCCACTCTCAAACCCATTCCCGAAACAGGGAGGTCTTAACAAGCTTTCTAAACTCCAGGAGGGTGGGGGCATTTCTTATAGCGTGCGGGAGCTCATTCCACCAGGTGGGGGCTGCCACCGAGAAGGCTCTCCCCCTCGGGGCTGCTCTTCTGCACTGTTTCAATGTTGGAACTTTCAGGAGCCCCAGTCTATGGGTCCTAATCGGTCGGAGGGACTCATGAGACAGGAGGCGGTCTCTCAGATATACTGGTCCTAAGCCATGTAGGGCTTTATAGGTTATAACCAGCACCTTAAATCGGATCCGGAGACTGACAGGCAGCCAGTGCAGCTCGCGGAGTGTTGGTGTAATGTGGGACCGTCTAGGAGGTCCCACAATAGCTCTTGCGGCTGCGTTCTGGACCATCTGTAGTCTCCGAACGTTCTTCAAGGGCTGCCCCATATAGAGAGCGTTGCAGTAATCTAACCTCGAGGTAATAAGAGCATGAGCAACTGTACGTAAGGCCTCATGATCCAAATAAGGACGCAGCTGGTGCACCAGGCGAACCTGGGCAAACGCCCTCCTTGAGACCGCAGCTATATGATGGTCTAAACTAAGCTGCGGGTCAAGGAGGACTCCCAAGTTGCGAACCTTCTCTGAGGGGGTAATATGTTCACCCCCCAGGTAAATGGATGGACAGTTTGAAATGTCCCTGGGAGGCAATACCCACAGCCACTCCGTCTTGTCGGGGTTTAGTTTGAGTCTGTTCTCACCCATCCAGGTCCTAACAGCCTCCAGACACTGGCACATCACTTTCGCTGCTTCGTTGACTTGGCATGGAGTGGAAATGTACAGCTGAGTATCATCAGCGTACTGATGACATCCTACCCCATGTCGTCGGATGATCTCCCCTAACGGTTTCATGTAAATGTTGAATAGTAAGGGGGAAAGCACCAACCCCTGGGGTACCCCACAAGGGAGTAACCCAGAGGTGGACCTCTCACCCCTCACTAACACCGATTGCGAGCGATTAGAGAGATAGGAGGAGAACCACCGTAAAACGATGCCTCCCACTCCCAAGCCCTCCAACCGCCGCAGAAGGATACCATGATCGATGGTATCGAAAGCCGCCGAGAGATCAAGGAGCACCAGAATAGTGGATTCACCTCTATCCCGGGCCCGCCAGAGAGCATCCATCAGCGCGATCAAAGCAGTTTCCGTGGAATGGCCAGATCTGAAACCTGACTGAAAGGGACCCAGGTAATCGGCTTCATCCAGAGCCCCTTGGAGTTGCAGCGCCACCACCTTCTCCACTACTTTCCCAACAAAAGGCAGGTTGGAGACTGGACGATAGTTATTTATAACGGCTGGATCCAGGGAAGGCTTCTTGAGAAGGGGGCGCACAATTGCCTCCTTGTAGGGAGCCGGAAAGGACCCCTCTCCTAAAGAAGCATTCACAATAGCCTGGATCCAGCTCCGCGTAGTCTCCCTGCTAGCCGAAACCAGCCAGGAGGGACACGGATCTAGCAAACATGTGGCGGAACTCACAGCTCCAATGGCCCTGTCTACTTCATCAGGTGTCACATGATCAAAACTATCCCAGATAACATGCTCAAGACGTGTCCCTGGTACCTCGGTATCTATGTGACAGGAGTCTAGGCTCGCCCGGATCTCTGCGACCTTGTTCGCGAAAAAATTGTTAAAATCCTTGGCACTGCCCTGTAAGGGATCCGTCACACCCCCAGTACTTAGGAGAGTGCGCGTCACCCTAAACAGGGCCGCCGGGTGGTTTTCCGCGGACACGATTAAAGCGGAAAAGTACGCAGATTTTGCCGCTTTAATCGCTCCCAGGTATCTCTTAACATGCGAAGATAACCTGGTTCGCGCCGACTCGGACTTACTGCGTCTCCACTGCTTCTCTAGCCGTCTACGCAGGCGCTTCATCCCCCTGAGCTCCTCAGTAAACCAAGGAGCCTTCCTCGGGCCAGCGCCTCGTAGAGGTCGCATAGGCGCAATCCGGTCCAGAGCCCCCTTAGTGGCCGTATTCCAGGCCGCCGCCAGGGACGCCGCCGAATTGCGGATAAGAGAGTCCGGAATAACCCCAAGCGCCACCTGAAAACCCACAGGATCCATCAGGCACCTGGGGCGGAACCATTTAATAGGCTCCGCCTCCCTGCAGGGGAGGATTGGCCTCCGAAAATCAAGTCGTAGCAGATGATGGTCAGACCATGACAGAGGCAGTACCTCTAAGCCCCTCACCTCCAACCCATCTCTCAACTGCTCCGAGAGAAATATCATATCAGAGGTGTTTCCCCCCCCCCATGAGTCGGACCCAGAACTATTTGATTCAGGTCCATGGTTGCCATGGAAGCCATGAACTCCCGTGCCAGCCCAGAGGATTCTCCTAAAGTCGGCAGGTTGAAATCCCCCAAGACAATTAGCCTGGGGAACTCAACCGCCAACCCGGATACCTCCTCGGTTAGCTCGGGCAGGGCAGTTGACACGCAGCTGGGAGGCAGGTACGAGAGCAACAAGCCCACCTGAACATTATGCCATTTTCTAGCTTCTTCTGAGAACCTAAACTTTCATATACAACTGTGATATCCATCTTCAGAGGATTTTGCTCTTGGACGAGTCAGAGGCAACTGGTGTCTTCCTAGATCATCTTCCTAGTGATGGCGAACCTTTTGAGCTCGATGTGCCAAAATTCTCAAGAAAACCTAGCTTAACTCAGGTGGTGTGTCACATTTAGAAATATCCATAATTTTGTGATATTCGTAGCTCTAGTAAAAAAGTTATAGTTTTGATATATGTATTTTATTAAAAGCAAAAACAAACAATTATTTACATTAGTGACTTTTGTTGCTAAATCTTCAATTGAAAGTTGGTATTTCATACACTTCAAGAACAAGCAAGCACTACACGCCCAGGTGCCAGGGTGACCAGGTGTGTCACCCAAAAGGGCTTGGCATGTCACCTGTGACACGCGTGTCATAGGTTGGCCATCACCGTCCTAGATCTTGTCTCTAGGGATGCACACAAATGTTTTTGTTTGTTTGTTTTAATTATTCAGTCCATATTGCATTAATGCAGGACATTTCTTATTCATTCAAATAGATCCCCTTTGAATGTAGTGGGATTCAAATTTGATAACATATGTTCAATCCCATATGAATGCACACAAATGCATGCAAATTCCATAAAAATCCTATATGGAGCTTCAGAAGAATGTATCAAAACATTTGATTCAAATACAAATATCTGAATTTGGCCAAATTTGTGCAAATTTTGAGTGTTACGAATATTTGTGCACCTCTCTACTTGTTTCCCTTCTTATTTAGGGACTTAGTGGTCCAAGTTAACACACTGAATTAGACATGGTAATGAATTTGAATTTGCAGCCGGTGAATTAGGACCAGCATAATATGTGTCCATCCAAATTCCAATCAGCCATCATGCTACCCACTTCTGCACCAGCTGGAGTTTCCGAATCATCTTCAAGGTGCACTGCAATAATCCAGACTGATAGTTACCAGAGGGGCCATTCTCCATTAGATTGTCCTAAGACTGTCCTAAGCCACTGGACATTTTTCTGACAGGTATAGTTGAGGGAGAAGGCGAAGAGGTGTTGGCTTTTCTACCCCACTTTTATCACCCATTCAAAGAGACTCAAAACGGCTGACAGACCTTCTGTTCTTCTCCCCACAACAGACTCCCTGTGAGGTAGGTAGGGCTGTGAGAGCTCAGAAGAAAGCTGTGGCTAACCCAAGGGCACCCAGTTAGCTTCATGGAGGAGGAGGAAGAAGCAGCATTGGCTTTTCTACCCTTCTTTTCTCATCCATTCAAGGGGACTCCAAGCAGCTGACACACCTTCTATTCTTTTCCCCAAAACAGACACTCTGTGAGGTAGGTGGGGTTGTGAGAGCTCAGAAAAGAGCTGTGACTAGCCCAAGGTCACCCAGCTGGCTTCATGGAGGAAGCAATGTTGGTTTTTCTACCCTGCTTTTCTCACCCATTCAAAGGGACTCAAAGTGGCTGACAAACCTTCTGTTCTTCTCCCCACAACAGAGTCCCTATGAGGTAGGTGGGGCTGTGAGAGCTCAGAAGATAGCTGTGATTAACCCAAGGTCATCCAGCTGGCTTTGTGGAGGAGTGTGGAATCAAAACTAGTTTTCCCAGGTAAAAGTCCAACTCCCTAACCACTAGACCAAACTAGAGTTTTGCTGGAGTTTTCTCTTTATTTCTATGGGGAGGCAAAATCCTATTTTCGTATAGGACTGGAACATTCACTAACGTCAGCTGTGCTGCAATTTCTAATGATGGCTTTAACCTTTACGTTTGCCAATGTGCAATGCATGTCATTTTAAAAGCATTTGCATTTATTTTCTTTATTTGTATTCTCTTGAAACACTGCAGGGTGAAAAGGTCCCTCAAGGTGGCTTTCAGAATAAAATATAATACTATCAAAAAACATTAAACTGTTACTGAAAGCTTGCAGTAGTAAAACACTCATCTAAAGGATACTGAATAATATATAGTAGACCAAGGTTGCGCTCATGCACAGTAAAAAAAAAAAGTACCTTTACGATGGCTTGGAGATGGTTATAGGTGGGATCACTCACATGCCAGTTTACCTTCCCCTTGAAATACGCATTCTAGGCTTGAAAAGGGGGACCTGAGATGGGGTGAGATCATGAGGGACATACATTACCATATCTAGGGCACCATCGAGCCTTCCCCCCTCCATGTGTGAATGCATGCTAAAGCTGGATGCAGATGGCCACAGGAAAAGCCCTTTGTGGGTTGGAAGAATACAGGGTGCTTCTGCATTTGCTGCCGGAAAACGGATCAAAGAAGATCCATTTTTCAGTGAGCACTCCTCTGGAGGATCTGTCTCAAATAGGGACAGATCCGAGGAGGCCTCCCCGCCATCTGCGCACAATAGCTATGAATGCAAACTCAGATCTTCAGACTTCAGCTTTTCCTGTTCATCTCGAGATTCTGGTACAGTCTTGGAACATCTTTGGCTTCCAGGCATACTTAAACAATCACGTTCCACACCATCTGTTTTCTGAGAGATCTTTAAAAGCTGTCCAAAGGAGAACTCAGGGTTTGTAAAAACTAGTTTCAAAGGTCATTTATTCCTCTTAACAGCTTCCTCGTGTCCACAGATAGTTCAGGGTCTCCAAAACCCTGGAACTGGCCATCAGAGCTGTTGCCCAGCTCTTGGAAATCACGTCCACATTCTGATATAACCTGCTGACTGAACTATTCCTGAGAAGATTGCTAATTAATGTTTAGGACGCTCTCATTTTGATAGGACTTTTAATAGAGACTCCCCCTCTGCCTTCTCATAACTCAGGAGTTCAAATTTTGAAAACCTTTTAGGCTATCAAATCCCTTCTAAGAATTACAGCACAAGAAAATAGTGCATCTTATGAAATACAGGAAACTCAGAACGTTTTCAGCTTGTTCACACCTACCTTGGGAGGAGGGAGCCAGCGTCCGTCTCCAAGTCCTAAAACCTGTAGGCTGCCCTCCATGAAGGCAAGGGTGATGGTAAGACATGGGTGAGGCTACTCATGCCAGATGAACCAGGATCCAGGAGTGGAGCAGGGGAAACTTCCTGCTGTACTGCATATAGCCTCCCCCAGAGCTTCTCAAGATGGGACTTCTGAAGACCGGAACAGAGTGCAGAGTGCAAAGAGTGGTCCAGAACATAAGACCACAGCCCATCTAGTCCAGCATCCTGTCACACACAATGGCCCACCAAATGCTCATGGGCATCTCAAGCAGAGACAAGAGCAAACCTTCTCCTGCTCTTAAATCCCAGCAAATGGCTTTAGAAGCATCTTGCTTTCCTGCTTTGCACTATACTGGACTCCTGGTAAATGCAAAAAAGGCCAAAGAACTGGAGGAGGCAATTTAAACCATTGAATCCCATCTCCCACCCTTATTTGGCAATTGGTTCCAATGTTGAATTATTGTAAGGAAGTTTTTATTTCACCTGATAGCTAACTGGAACGTGCTTTTAGCAAAGGGCCACTTTTTCTTGTCCTACATGCTGAGATAATGCTGAAAAGGTCAAGCTCCTCTTCTGTTTTATATTCTTTCAAGTGCTCAGTTTTCCCTTTTCAAGACTAAATGTACCTAACTCTCTCAATCATGATTCCTGTGACTTTGTTTCCAGTCCCCAGTAACCTTCCCTGCCCTTGTCAGAATCTGAGCCCTGCTCAAAAGGGTCTAAATTAACTCTGAAGTATGATGTTGAAAATATACTCCTTTCGAAAGGCTACAGATAACGGAACAATTGTTTCCCTTGATTAACAGGACCATCACCTTATTAAGGAGACTGGAAATGCACTGGTTATCCATACTCTAGTA
This sequence comes from Aspidoscelis tigris stejnegeri, assembly GCA_023333525.1. NCBI lineage: Eukaryota > Metazoa > Chordata > Lepidosauria > Squamata > Teiidae > Aspidoscelis > Aspidoscelis tigris. The sequence continues at coordinate 5,737,870 of JALMGA010000004.1, read as the reverse complement.
ACCTCCAGACAGGAGTACTGTAATGCGCAGTACATGGGGCTACCCTTGGAGATGGTTCAGAAGCTGCAGGTGGTGCAGAATGCAGCTGCTGGATTGCTGACCAGGACAACGGCCTGGACCCACATCATGCATGTCCTCAAGGTGTTAGGAGAAGAAGGTTGGCTTTTCTACCTTGCTTTTCTCATCCATTTAAGGGGACTCAAAGCAGCTGTCAAGCCTTCTGTTCTTCTCCCCATAACAGATACCGTGTGAGGTAGGTGGGGCTGTGAGAGCTCAGAAGAGAGCTGTAACTAGCCCAAGGTCACCCACCTGGCTTCATGGAGGGCAGGGCTGTGAGAGCTCAGAAGAGGGCTGTGACTAGCCCAAGGTCATCAGGCTGGCTTTGTGGATGAGGGCGGAATCAAGCCCTGTATTCCCAAATAAGAGTCTGGCTCCCTAACCACTAGACCAAATGAGTTTAATTCATAAGGCTTAGCCCCCAAATATTTAAAGGAACATCTTCTTCCACATTGACCTGCCCTGGATACTGGAGGCCCTCCTGGTTGTACCACTACCCTCGTGAGCAAAATGGCTGGGCACCCAGGATAGGGCCTTCTTAGTGATAGGCTCCACATTATGGAATACTCTCCCATGAGGTGCATGAGGTACCTTGACATCATTTGTTTGGGAGCAGGGAATATGCATCTTTTTGCCATGGCCATTGGCTAAATAAGGAAAGAGTTTTTTTCCTACCCACTTTCAAGCACTGTTATAGTTTTGGTGTGTTCATTTTACAATTAGTTTTAAGGGTGTCACTCATTCTTCAGGTATAGGGCGGGATAAAAATGCAATCAATCAATCACTTAGTGCCATGTTGGAATGCTAACTCATATCTAATGTGTTTCCATGGGTGGTCTAGCACCCAATAGCAATGGGTGCTAGCCTGCCTGCTGTGGAGACACCGGAGCACCCATTTGCAAATCTGGATCTACCCACATGGGGTCTGCCTGTCACCCCATGTGTTTTGGGGGTTAGGGGGTGCAATCTCCAAAGCTGCCTTCAGAGATTAGCAAAGGCTCTGAAGTCCCTCTGAAGTCCCTCCAAAGTCACTCCAAAATCATTCTGAAGTTGCCTTTGGAGATTAGCACAGGCTCTGCAGAAAAACCCCTTCGGAGCCTTTGCTAATCTCCAAAGGCAGCTTCAGAATGACTTTGGAGGGACTTTGGACTTTTGATTTTGGGGTGCCCGCCAGGGGTGTCCCCTCCCTCAAGCCTCCTCTAGACCCCATTGCCCAATTGCAGCGGAAACAGGCTCCCTATAATCCGGATTTTATTGCTCAAGACCCCGTTGTAGACCCCTTTAATGGGGTCTACATGAAATCCAGTTTATAGGTCCTGAAGGACCCATATGATCCGGATTTCCCTAGCTGTGGTGGGAACAGATGTGTCCCTAATGGGGTCCGTAGTGGAAATGGGGTCGTCCGGCTCTCAGTCAAATGGGTCCTTAATGGGTGCTAAAATGGGTACTTACTGCCAGTGGAGAAACACCCTAGATTTTCTTTGAAGTCACTGGTGGTGTGACAGTAAGTTACGCTGAATGAGAAGGAAGTCAGTTCCATCCACCCCACAACAGGCTGCTTTCCTCCAGTGCTTTAGGCTAAACCGCTGATTACCAATGAGGAAACTGCCACGAACGAATGAACAAACACAGTACGCACAGGAAAACACATATATTGTATATGCCAAATGATGGATGGAAAGAGAAGTCCTAAGGGATGCTTGGGGTGAGAACAAGGGCAATATTGGAGCACCAAAGTATTCCACTTAACGTTAGTGAAAGGTTGAAAAGGTGTTGAGCAAGAGTCAAAACAGGCGGAGCTCATATTATGATTCTGTATAGCGAGGGAAAATATTACTATTCTAAATGGAGGAAAGTAAAGCCACTGTATATTCTTCCCTTCTACTGATGGAAAGCAGATAATAACATTGTTGAATAATTTATATAGTAGCTTTTATTTCCACCTTTCATTCGACAGTTTCAAAAGGGCAAATGGACAACTCTGTGAAATAGCGGAGGTTAAAAGGTGGCAACTGATCCGAGACCACCAAGGGCACATAGAATCAGAGAAAGTTTGAATTGTGTTGAACTGTTGGAAGAAGTTCAGTCTGAACTGTTCCAGGATCCTGTTTGTGATCACAAATTGCTCAACTGGACTCTTTGCGTTACCTGTCTTATTTGTCTTTTGTTGCATTCTCTGGTCCTTTCTATCAGGATCCTGGAGCCCTGAGAGGCGGGGTGTGGGGGGGAGAGCAGAGAGAACTGCTGCTGGCTGGGAACACCTGTGGGCTTTTGCAAAGGGAACCTTGGAAGCTGAGAGGAGCAGTTGTGAAGCTGCTGAATTTGGGGTAGCAGCTTGGGGGCTGCTACAAGTGTCAATCTGGGATCCCTGTTCCCTGAGGTCCACCACATGTTTAATGGTGGATCTGATCAGTTGGAGATGATAAATGATCAGGCAGAAAGAGCAAGAGTTTAATTTTCCTGGGCTTAAATACAGCAGTCCATAGGGGCGTGGAGAAAAAGATGTAAAGGCACAATCCAGGGAGGTGATTGGTAGACCTGGGTCAGGCAGGCAGGTCAGAGGTCCTTGGCAATGTCACATCCTGTGGTAGGAGGCGAGGAAAATCCTAAAACAGGAAAAGGAGAGTTGTGCTTTTAAAAGCCATGTGGTTTGCAGACGCCATAATGCCCAAAGGCAGCTGCATGGAGTGGAAAGAGTCCAGCACTCTGGTGGTGCTGAGTGTTTACTACAAGCTTATGGGACAGAAAAATAGTTGCTCTTTTTACTCTGAGGCTCGAGAAATGGAAGGCTGAAGAAAAGGAAGCCAGAGGAAAAGCTGTGCAGATTTTGTGGTTACTACAGCCTTTTAAAAGAGCTTTTAAAAAAATTAAATGGAAAAAATTGGTGTTTTTTCAAACAATTTTGTGGCTCAGTTGGAACCTGTTGTGAAGATTCAAATCAAACCAAAGCACTTAAAGTTCAGTTCAATTTGAACTAGGGATGTGCATGAATATTCATAACATTCGATATTCATCCGAATTCAAATGAATTCGTTTATGTATCACATGTTACAGCATCTGTACATTGACATTCGTATTCGTATGGATGTGTTGGAACATTCGTATGAATGCTCTGGAACATTCATGGACCTGGGGAGGTCTAGTCACACCTGCAACAGATCCAGAGTGCATTCGACATGGATTGAGAGAGGATTCTAAGTGGATTCAGGGCAGATTTGACACTTTCAGAGCGGATATGTCATGGGATACGTATCGGATACCTTTGCGTTTGTATCGGATATTCATACAAATTCATGCAGAACATTCATATGAAATAGAACCCTACCACATTTGAAGGGGATCTATTCGAATGAATATGAATTTTATTACTTTTGATTCAATATGAATCAGATGCAAAAAACAAAACAAAAACACATTTGTGCACATCTCTAATTTGAACCAATCCCAAAAACGTTCTACTTACAATGTCAAGTGCAGGATTGAAACCTACATTGTCCTACATTAATGCAATAAATCTCTCCAATGCTCTTACAATATAATAAAACCAGAAGACATATGTCAGCTGAAGGAACCAGCCATGTATAAAGTAGATCATGCTTTGACAAGAGTACAAGAAGTACCTATATCTCCATCTATATGGTATTTATGAAAGTGGAAAAGAATAGAAGGGACTCGGAGAAGCGGTAAGTGGAGGGAAAGAATTGTATAGAATTAATGTACTCGAGTTGTTCAGTGTTTACTTTTAACTTTGCTCAGTCCACATGGAGATGCTTGATGAAAGAACTGGTACAAGTTGGCAGAAGAGTTTTGTATCAGATATTCAAAGGGACAGAGTTTTGATTCTGTTTTCCTCTGTTTCTCATGAGTCTCCTCGCTGGCTTTTGTGGGAAGGGACTAGAAGTCAAACCAGAAGTTGGGCTGCACATCTTATATGTGACCCCAAATTTTGGATAATGTTGGATAGATGTTCACCCTGAGGATGTTCTTCCTAGTTTCATGAAAATTCACCTCTTTCAGAGGTTGGGGCAGAAAGCAGCTATATCTGATGCACAGCCATATACCCTTACCTGGCTGACCTTGTGCCAGAGTTAGGTATCATCTGGATGGTGCCATCATCTTGTTATGGTCTTTCCTTGATAGCCTTCCATCGAAAATGAGACAGAAAATAAATGGAGAACATTGGCATATGTACCACTCATTTGTCCAAACCATGAAATTATTGTATTCTATTTTATTTCACAGTATTTTACACTTTTATAAAATTGTATTTCATGTTCTTAAATACTGAAAGCCATCTTATGTATCAATTTACTTGCTTAACATGCTGTAAAGATAGATTAACAAATAAATCTATAATCACTAGGGGTGTGCACCAAATATTCAAAGGTATTCAGAAATCAATCAAATCTGCTTGAATTTCAACATTCAAATTCAAACTGAATGTCCATATATTCGAATTTAAAGATTTGAATGGATTTCTAATTTTGGATCTATTTGTTGGAATTATCCGGACATTTGCATGTATATGGGTTCGTACATGATGCGTACTCGCAGATCCACATCTTTCTTGCATCTGTACGCATTTGTACGGATCCGTACGGGATAAAAACGAGTTGCATACGGGACAACTACGGGATGCATACTGATGGGTGTGGATGGGTATGGATGCATATGGGATGCGTAGTGATTTGTATGTCCTGCCTGTGCTTTAAGATCAGGAAGTGAGGCCCTCCTAGTTGTCCCACTGCCTTCTGTACTTGTTCAGGTGGGCACCTGGGAAAGGGCCTTTTTGGTAATGGCCCCCAGGTTATGGAGTAGTCTCCCCCTTGAGGTGCATCATGGCCCTTCCCTGTATATATTTAGGAAGGTGGTGGCCTTTGCCCTGGCTTTTGGCTAAGGTGATTATACTCCCCCCCCCCACTGTGGATACTTTTATTTTAATATTTGGGATAATTATTTCTTTTTTTTAAAAAAAGTGTTAAATCTTTTAAAGTGTTTTTATACATTTTATTGTTTTAATATACTAATTTGTAAACTGCTGTTTTAAAGGTTGTCACCCACCCTGAGACCTTTGGGTATAGGACGGGATAGAAATATAAATAAATAAATAAATAAATAAATAAATAAATAAATAAATAATGCAAATATTGTCGACATTCATAAGTGTAAATTTGAATAAAAAATTCAAACAAATAGATTCGAATTTGCTTAACTCAAATTTTGAATTTGGTTAAGTCTGAGTTTTAAAGATTCAAATCGAATTGAATTTTTGGGTATTTGATATGAATTGAATTGAATCCTGAAAACTGCATTTGCGCACAACCCTAATAATCTCACTTCTAAAAAAAAAAAATGTGTAGTTTGGAAACAGAAATAGGAAGCCAAAGATCGCACCATGACTGCTAATCAATGTGATAACGTTGCTACAATGATTTTATTTTTCTTTTGCCTTGCCTTTGCAGAGTAATCATGTCCAGTTAAGAGTTTGGAAGAGAAGCCTAAGTGGAATTTGCTAAGGATAAATTTAAGTCCTTCCAGAAATGCCTAGAGCAGTAGAAGGGCTTTATTTTCTTCTTTAGAAAGATACCTAGCTTATGTAGTAATATTACTATCAGAATAGTATCAGCATATTATTACTGAATTGGATCCAGTATCTGAAGTAGTGACCGTGTTGTCAAGATTTGGCAGAGTTTTGCTATTAGATCAGATGCTATCAAATGCAATGCATTTTTCCTGCAGACCCCAGGAGAAAGAAGCTTGAGCTATACACGTTCAGCCTGCCTAATACACTTCAGGAAATCATTTGATTGATTGACAGCTCTTGATTTCTCTGTCTCTCTGTCTCTCTGTTGGACATTATGTAACATATTGAGCTTCATCTGCACGTGTTTTATTTGCCCAAGCATAAACAGGCCAGTCAACAGTGTGGAATTTGGGGCCCGATCCAAATGAAATCTCACTCTGGGCTCGATGGAACTGACTTACTTTGCAGTCAGTGTGGAGCTGGGATTGACTCTGGCACACAGAGCTCTGAGTCAGAAGACTTCTGGGTAGGACAAGTTGCCAGGGTAACAGGACTGGAGGTTGGGCTGCATACCTAGAATCTGCCCCCAAATTCCAAGCAAAGAGTCACCATGGGGTCAGGGAAGCCATGCAAATGCCCTCCCATGCCAACTCCTCCAAAATGGGCAACCTCAGAGTAGTTGAAACTGGTTTAACAAAAGGTTGTCCCATTCAGAACAGGTTCAGAATGTATCCACATCCAGTGGTGGGTCATGAGGATACACTGAGCAATGGCTGACCATGAATTGGACTTTTGACTTGGAAAGGATGGCGCCTAAGTCTTCTCACATAGTGAAGCTGCCTCCAGCGAGCCAGTTTGGTCTAGCAGTTAGGGAGCCAGACTCTTATCTGGGAATACCAGTTTTGATTCCGTCCTCCTCCATCTGGGTGACCTTGGGCTAGTCACAGCTCTCTTCTGAGCTCTCACAGCCCCACCTACCTCACAGAGTGTCTGCTGTGGGGAGAAGAACAGAAGGTTTGTCAGCTGCTTTGAGTCCCCTTAAAAGGGTGAGAAAAGTGGGGTAGAAAAGCCAACTCTTCCTCCAGACCCAAGATGTATCACAGGATCTTCTTTGTCAGCATTCTGAACGTGTCCATTGTGCTTCTACGTTTATCTTTTCCCCAGACCCAGCTATCCCTGTTAGCATTCATTACAAACACTGAGTTCCCTCTCTGTTGTTGTTAATTTTGGTAAGCTGACAAGGGGTTGAGAACTGTGAGTTGTTTGGGGAATTCAAGGTTATATGATGGGAACTGGATAGACTATAAGAGTTGAGTAGAAAAGGCAGGAATAGAAATTTAAAGTATATTCTTAGCATCACGGTAGTCATTGTGATCTTTTATCAAACAAAACTGAAATCTACTGCTGTTTACACTCCTTGTGTGAGGACTGTGGGAAGCGATTATGACACTCTTGGCACTATATCTTGGTATTCCTTATACACTGCCAATTGCAACATGCAAAGAATCCATTGCACTAGTGATGTGCATGAATTTTGGGGGGGCATTCGATTCAAAACAAATCAAATGTTCAAAAATCTATATTCATATGAATATTTATTTGTTTGTTTGTTTACATTTCTATCCTGCCCCATACCCGAAGGTCTCTGGAGTGAGTAACAGCAGATTAACCAGCAGATTAAAAACAAGATACACATTAAAACAAAAGAGACATTAAAAACAAAATACAGATTAAAAACACTTTAAAATAGATCACATTTGAATGTGGTAAAATTCTAATCGATACAAATCTATTCATACGATTCGTACGAACATTTGATATGTACTGGATACGAATGAATATGTTTCTGATACAAACAGATAAGTATCTGACACAAATAAGCATTCATTTCCTCAGTTTAATGAATGTCCAAACTATTCATACGAATGTCTGTAAACATTCATATTTTTTCAAATGTTAGCATACTAATATCGTAACATTCAATTGGAGTTCGAATGTCCGAATTTGGCCTAATTTGATCAAATTTTGAAGGTACACAAAAAGGCATGTAGACAAATGATTTTTTTAACATTCTATTCAAATCAAATCAAATACCCAAAGATCCAATTCGATTCAAATATTTTAAGACTAAATTTAACAAGATTCGATTCGTATTTACCAAATTCGAATCTATTCATTCGAATCTTTATTCGATTCTGCACATACAAATGTCTCTGGGTATATTCCAATAAAACAACCATATAAAGACAAGACATTAAATTCAATCCCCTTTAAAACAGTATTAAACAGCACAGTTAAGGCCTTTCTGCACATGCCGCTGAAAACGGATCTCTGACAGCTGGGCATGTGCCAGCAATCAGCTTTTTCCCCACTGGTGTGGAAGTGTTCGCTACCAAACCAGTTTAAGGGGAAAAGCCAGGTCGGATTCGGCGGCAAAACCGGTTTAAGCAAATGGTTTTGCGTGCCAACGTGCGGACGTGGCGTCCTCAGAGGGACCCTAATTGGGTTCCCTATGCGGATGCCATGTCCAAATCCTTTCCACATCTGGCCCTAATTCCGGCTTTAAGGCTTGTGCGGAAAGGCCCCTAGTTAAAAGCTAAAGTGAAAATTAAAATAGTGCCTGAGTGAATTAATGTCCAAAGGCTTTAGTAAAGAACCAGGTCTTTACTTGGGGCCTAAAAGTTAGAAGGGTTGGTGCTAATTGGGCCTCCAAGGGAAGGGCATTCCATAAGTGGGGGGCCACTGCTGAGAAGGCCCTCCCCTGTGTCCCAACACAGCAGATTTCTCTTACTGGTGGGACACGGCGGAGCCCCCCTCCAGCAGATCTTAAACCACGGGTAGGTCTGCATAAAGGGACGCATACCCTCAAGTATTGAGGTCCCGAGCTGTTTAGGGCTTTAAAGGTCATTACTGTAATGCTATGATGGCATTATATTTTCCGCAATCTCAATGGGGGCAAATGGGAGTGCTAAAATGGCTCATGTTGGAGGCCTTGGAAGAGGAGGAGGATCAGAAGAATAGGAATGAAAAAAATGGAAGAAAAAGGTTCCCCTCCTTTTTGTCTTTTTAGTGGAAAAAAAGATAGAGAAATTGGAAGTGGTGGCAATTTTTCCTTAATTGTTTTTGCTTTTTCTGGAACCTTTGCATCTCCTATCCAGCCTGTGAAAAACTAGTCAGAGGACACAATTAACTCGAAAGGACCTTGCTCCATATTTCCTATTAGGTAAAAACAAATAATTAACTGAATCTACCAACCTTCGGAGAACATCATTAGCTTAGAATGTAAAATCCCATGCAATTGCTTATTGCCTCCTTGAATGCAAATGAGCTGGAAGAGGAATGTTTGTACTTCATTTAGTTAGAATCACATCTCAGAAATATCTAAGGATCGGATTTCAGAACTTCCAACTTCTGATGCTCACTTTTGTGCAATCCTTTCCTCTCAATCATAGGCTGCATCCCCAAGGCCATTTTAATCCGAATTCAATTCGAATTTTTGTGGTGAAGATCTAGCATTCTGGCCAATGGCAGCCAGCTGTGGGTGGGGGTTTTTTTTGGTTTTTTTTTACAGATGTAAAGCTCCCACTCCCTTGCCATGCTTGCAATGAGAGCTCCATATGGCAGGAAAAAGGCAGAAAGGGGGGAGAATTCTTATTTAAAGGGACTTTAACATTTTTGCTGCAAAGACGCTTTTAAAAGATTTTTGCTTGAAACATGTATCTCTTCATGTATCTTTTGAAACATGTAACTTTTGCAAAGGACAAAAGCTTAGAAATGATTGAATTGATACATTGTAATCGCAAAAGGGCAAGCTGTGAAAAAGGGAAAGTAATTAGGATAGCATTTGCTTCTTTTCTTGCGGGCAGGGCTTGCAGGGGGTGTTTACGTTGCCTTGCATATCTGCATGAGCGCACTTTTGGCCAGTAATCTCAAAAGAGGTGTGGGGTGTGAGAAAGAGAGTGGGGCGTGCAGCTAGAACGTGTTTTGAAAACATCTGTTTTTGCTTCTTTTCTTGCAGGCAGGCAGGGTTTGCATGGGGGGAACGGGGGAATCTAAAAGCCTTATTTTTAACTTTTAAAAATAGTCCCAAAACCAGGACTAAAAAGCTGCCTGGGGACTGCTATATTTGGATTAATTGATGGGCATTCAATCCAGATTAAAAATAGTCCCCAAAAATAGTCCAAAAGAGACTATTTCAGGACTAAAATTCCTGCAGGGGGATGCAGCCATACACACTCAAAATGCCAATGTTTTCTTTTTATTTAATGCAAGACAGAAGACATCCCTTCTTTCACGACCTTCCTTGCCCCAGCTCGCCTTTTGCCACCCCCACAGCTGAGACCATTGTACCCTCTTAAGAGACTCAACTGGAATTGCATGGAGGCCACCCCTATTCACAAAGGTCAGGGGGTGCTGCCACGGGGGACACAAGGTGGGGGCATATGTGGCCACAGCAAAACTTCAACAAAGCTTCAAAGAAAATTGGAATCATTCACTTTGTGTGCAAGGGTGCGTGTGTCTACATACGTAGGCCCCTTTCGATTTGCAAACAAAACATCACAGCTTTGAATCTGAATCTGAATTTGACAAATATTTTCCACCCATTCCTATATCTGTCTGCTTGCTTTTGGCATGGTCCTTGAAGAGAACACCTCCTGCGTTGTGTGCAGGTCCAAACCTAGCATGAGCAGTGACCGGCGATTAGTCCTGGCCCAAAACTGGCATGAGTGGTGACCAGTGATTGCACACTTCCAGGGATTCAGCATCGGTGAAATACCCAGGAGTAGCTGCCTCACCCTTGTGGAAGCAACACCCAGACAGTAAGTGCCCACACTTTCCCCATGATTTTTGCCCTGCTGTCCGGCAAGAATGGTGAGAGCAATGGTGAGATCCAAACATTTTCCTCCTGATGTCTGAAGGCAACCTTAGACTCTTGTGAACCAATTTGATCTTGTGGTTAGAGTCCCAGACTCGTATCTCAGAGACACTAGGGCCGCATCCCCACGACGTCGTTATCTCGAATTCAAAACGTTTTGAGTTCGCGCAGTTTAGACGGCACTTCGGCTTAATACGGTATTTCCGTGTTAAACGACGTTATCCCGATTTGAAATAAATCCTGATCTGAACAGGTCTCACTCCGGAACATGCCCTTGATACGCGTTTAATTTTTTACTGTGTGGACAGTATCGTTCCGGGATGAGATTCCGTATTAAGGCTGTCCCGCCCGCAATCGCACTGTAACCAATGGGCTCTCCGTATTTTAGGCACGTCATGTTTAGGATTCCCTTCCCCAATAGCTTGCTTTCAAATGATTTCATTGAAAGAATCCACCCACTACCTCCAAAGATACACTGTAGCAATGTAGATTAATAACAATGTTTCACTGTTGTGCAGTTCTGAACTTTCAAAAGGAAAGGAAAGGGGAGTTCCCGGGGAACTTTCCCAGCCCACTCTCCCCACTCTCCGAGTTCCCTCCCGGCCACGGGGGGAAGAGCGAGCGAGGAGCCCCCTTTGCCCTCCCGGCGGTGGGCACGCTGAGCCCGCCCGCCCTCTTGTCCACCCCTTGGCTCTCCTCCTCTTCCAGCCAGTGGCGGCCGTGGCTCTGCGGGGCAAAGTGGCGGCGGAGCCCCAGGGCGAAGCCGCCCGCACCGCAGCGCCAGGATGGATGGATGGATGGATGGATGGATGGATGGATGGATGGATGGATGGCGCGGCGGGCGCCGGAGCCGCCGGCGGGGGAGACAGGGGCAGCCTGGGCTGTGAGCGCACTCCGGCCAGCGGGGCGAAAGGCGCCGAGAATGCGGCAGCGGCGGCGGCGGCAGCAGTGGAGTCGGGCAAAGCGGAGCGGGCACCGAGGAGCCCCAGGATGGATGGATGGATGGATGGATGCTGCTGCTGCTGCTGCTGCTGCTGCTGGGAAGGGGGAGGGGAGAGAACGGGAATCCCCGGTGGAGCATGGATGACACAAGGGGAAGGAAGGGTGGGATCCTGGGAGGGAGGACCAATCACAGGGCACCATGACTGGCAATGGGCGGGAGCACAGGGCTATTGTGGGGATTACCAGGATTGATTCCACATTAAGGAATGCCACGGAACCAGATCAATTTGCAAGTCGTGTGGACAGCTTTGTTCCGGGTCAATTATTTCGAATTATTTAAATCGAAATAACACATGCCGTGAAGATGCAGCCTAGGGTTTGATTCTGCACTCCTCCATGAAGCCAGCTGAGTGCAGGTGAGTCACAGCTCTCTTCTGAGCTCTCACAGCCCCACCTGCCTCACAGGGTGTTCTGTTGTGGGGAGAAGAACAGCTTTGTGAGCCACTTAGTGTTCCATTAAATGGGTGAGAAAAGGGGGGTTGAAAGAAACCAACTCTTCTTCTTCTTCTTCTTCTTCTTCTTCTTCTTCTTCTTCTTCTTCTTCTTCTTCTTGTCCACAGATGCTTTTGCTTATACAATTATGTCCCTTTAGCTGCTGGTAGGTCACTGGAACTCAAGCATGCCTCAAAAAGGAAGCCCACCTGAGACGACATGAGCATCTGAGTTCTCTCAGCCCTCTGGAGCAGCAGCAGCAGCAGCAGCAGCAATATGTATGCTAAGCGCCCTTGCTTTCCCCCAGCTTTTATGAATGCTGTGTTAGTACTGGGAAAAAATGACAAGTCAATTGTGCAAAAGCAATTGTGCTTACATTGCCCAAGAATAGTCCAAATTAATTTAGCTACTGATTCGGATGGGTTTCTGAATGGAAACTGTGATGTACAATTAAGCCCATTTTCCATGTGCAGCAACACTGATTGAGATCCGTTGTGCTCTCTGCTCTTTCAAAGGGGGAAAAATGTGAACAATTGAAGATGATAATAATATGTATGCGCCCTACAGCCATGAATTAATTTGCTACTCCTAAAATTGTTCCCTACAAAGGTTAGCCATGCATGGGACGGTAGAAGAGTCATTTCTCGTAAGCAGTCATGGTTCGCTATCTTCTTTCCAGCAGGGGTGTGGGAATAAATCTGTCTAAATATAGAGGACCACCCATTGTCCTGGCTTCTGGCTCTTATGACGGCTGAGTCCATACGCATGTCTGCACTTATGCTAGCCATCTGCAGGATGGGGAAAAATGCATCCCAAATGGTGTGCATTAGTGTTCATACTTGGTAGGAATGTGCAGGAATATTCAAAATATTCTGACAAGGGGAAGTATTTCTTCACCCAAAGGGTCATCGGTTTATGGAATGGGCTGCCAGAAGAGGTGGTGACAGCTACCAGTCTGGATCGCTTCAAGGTAGGGTTAGACAAATTGATGGATGATAGATGTGTCAAGGACTACTAGAATGGATGCCTAGGTGCATCTTTCAGGCTGGGGGCGGGTGCGGAGGAACCAGGGTGCTTCAAAGGCCATTTGCTGGGATTCTAGAGCAGATATAGTTTTGTCCTTGTCTCTGCTTGAGATGCCCATGAGCATTTGGCGGGCCACTGTGTGCCACAGGATGCTGGACTAGATGGGCTGTGGCCTGATCCAGCAGGGCCTCTCTTATGTTCTTATGTTCGAAACAAATGTGTATACAGTCGTTTTTTAACATTCAAATGAATTTGAATGTTTTGAATCACTCACAAAAATTATTCGGACATTCATATGTGTATGGATATGTACACACTACATACATATCTGTACACATCTTACGCGTATCTGTATGCATTTGTGCACATATATACGGGATAAAAATGGGATGCATACGGGATAAAAATAGGATGTGTACGAATGCATAATGTACGAATGCATACGGATTTGTACGGATGTGTACGGACTCATACGAATATTGTTGACGTTTTTATCTTCAAATACAAATTGAATATTCGTATGAATGTATACGAATATATTAGAATCAATTAGAATTTGAATATCTTTATTATTGCATTGTTATGTTGTTTGAATTCGAACATTCAGCTATTTGATTTGAATCACACTGAATCCAAAAATTGCATTCATACACACCCTTAGCACACCGGACGCATGTCTGGAAGCTGCCATCTTCTGCCACAGAGCCCAGTGTGACTGTGTATGCATCGTCACCGTCACCATGACAATGGAGATGCACTGCACATGCATTTGGGGTCATTTGATGTGCCAGCACACTTGCACGGCATCTCAGCTGACCTCTGGTACCGGCAGAGGTGCAAATGGTTGCTCGTGTCTAGAACAAGTAAGGGTTAGGATTTGTGTGGTGCACAATTTTGTAGCCCCCTGGGTTAGCTTCTGGTATAGCAGAAGACATCTCTGATATAGAACTGCCTCCGGCAAGTGCAAGTGGTCCTTCCCACAAGCTATCCCCATGTGCACTAGCAGGCCAAGTATGACTCTGGACTCAAACGATTCTGACAGCTTTTCGTGCAGACCCAGGATTCGCAGAATCACGTCTCCATGCATAAACCTATGGGGGCATTGTCTCTAGCCTCCAAGGTTGAAGAGGGTCCCAGAGTTGTGGCAGGCAGCAAAAGAGGCAGATATCATTGCAACATCTGGCAGCATTAGCCATGGAGTGGAGCCATCAAAGTTAGCTATGGGAGTTGGAGTTGCACCTGTGGATCTATTTTTGGGCACAGGTATCTGGTAAGGAACTTGAAAGTGGAGAGAACTAGAAGGTGTAACATCAGCTTGAGGCTTGGAACGTGAGCATAAACAGCACATCAGTGACCACCAGGGCTCCAGCTGGAGATGGTGGGATGCAGCTGGCAGTGGCTGAACTAAGAAGCCACACTGTCAATTGTGGTATAGTAGCTCACAGAGAAAGAGCTTTCATTTAACTCTCCCTCTAAAGCTCTTTTCTCTCTCCCTTTTCTTGGACAACTGGCAGCTCACATTCAGCCATGCGCATGGATCCATTCCTACTTCCCCTCCTAAAACCACTATGATAAAATGTTTCAGCCTACTCCTTCAGGCAGGGAGGATGGTCTGTTTGTTTATCCATCCATCCATCCATCCATCCATCCATCCATCCATCCATCCATCCATCCATCCATCCATCCATCCATCCATCCATCCATCCATCCATCCATCCATCCATCCATCCATCCATCCATCCACCCATCCATCCATTATTTCTATTTCTATCCTGCGCTATACCCAAGGGTCTCAGAGAGGGTAACAACATTTAAAATCAGACATATATTAAAACAACAACAGTATATATTGAAATAATAACAGTGTCTGTAAAGTGAGAAGAGACAGTATATTCCCATTTAACCCAAGGCCAGGGCAAAGAGGTGTACCTTGATGGCCCTCGCAAATGTATACAATGAAGGGGCCTGACGCACCTCAAGAGGGAGACTATTCCGTAGTCTGGGGGACATCACTGAGAAGGCCCTCTCCTGGGTGGCCACTCTTTTTACCACTGAAGGTGGTGGGACAACCAGGAGGGCCTCCCATCCAGAACTTAAGGCACAGGCAGGTTGGTATAGGAGAAGGCGTTCCTTTAGATATTTGGGGCCTAAGTCATTTAGGGCCTTATAAGTCAAAGTTAACACCTTGAATTTGGCAGCCGGTGCAACTCTTTTAAGAGTGGTGTGATGTGCATATGGCCAGCTGTCCCAGTCAGCAGCCTCGCAGCTGCATTCTGCACCAGCTGCAGTTCTGAACTGTCTTCAAGGGCAGCCCCATGTAGAGCACATCACAATAGAGGAAGAAGAGTCAGCTTCTCTACCTCATTTTTCTGACCCATTTAAGGGGACTCAAAGTGGCTGAAAAAGCATTCTATTCTTCTCCCCACAACAGACCATTCATTGAGGTAGGTGGGGCTGTGGGAGCTCAGAAGAGAGTTGAAACTAGCCCAAGGTCACCCAGTTGGCTTCATGGAGGAGTACAGAATGAAACCCAGTATTCCCAGATAAGAGTCCAGCTCCCTAACCACTAGACCAAACTGTCTCACCTTTGAGTGCGAACATTCATCGAATGGATAACTGTGGCCAAGTCATCTCTGTCCAAAAAGGGCTTCAACTGATGCACCAGCCATAGTTGGGAACAGGCGTTCTTGGCCATGGCCACCACCTGAGCTTCAGGTGTCAGCCCAGAGTCCAAGAGCACCCCCAAATTTTGCACTTGTCTTTTCCAGGGCATTACAACCCCATCGAGGACAGGGTGCCTCCCAACTGTACGGACCCAAGACCCTGTGACACACAGCACAGCACCTCTATCTTGTTTGGATTCAGCTTCAGTTTATTGGCCCTCATCCAACCCAATACCACCTCCAGGCACCTAGTTGTGCCCCAGCATGCATCTCATTCCTGCCACTGCTTCAGGTCAGCCATTGTAGCCCATCAGCTCCATAGCACAGATGATTCCCAGAGACTGGAGTGGTGGGGTGAAGTAGGCGACCATTTCAAAAGAGCAATTCACTTACCTTCTCCCATGTGGCCCGTGAAAGAACCAGGCATCCCTTAAGCAGCAGTGTGGCTATGAAAGTGTTTGCCTATTAGGATTGGCTACTAGCACTGATACCTAGGTACCACCTCCAGGTTGGAGGGGAAGGTAGGATGCCTCTAAAGGACAAGTGAAAGTTTTGCCTTCTTCTGTCACTTGGGAATGCTCAGAAACAATTCATGAGCCACCTTGTGAGTCAGTTTGGTCTAGTGGTTAGGGAACCAGACTCTTATCTGGGAAAACCAGGTTCGATTCCACCCTCCCCCATGAAGCCAACTGGGTGACTTTGGGCTGGTCATAGCTCTCTTCTGAGCTCTCACAGCCCCACTTACCTCACAGGGTGTCCGGTGCGCGGAGAAGAATAGAAAAGTTTTGTCAGCCACTTTGAGTCCCATTAAATGGGTGAGAAAAGCAGGGTAGAAAAGCCCACTCTTCTTCTTCTTCTTCTTCTTCTTCTTCTTCTTCTTCTTCTTCTTCTTCTTCTTCTTCTTCTTCTTCTTCTTCTTGTGAGATGGCTTGCTGGAGTAGATGGGCTATGGCCTAATGAGGCAGCACTCCACTTAGGTTCTTATAGACTTATTCATGGAGGTTGTGTGAACCAATGGCTACTAGAATGCATGCCTAGGTACTGCCTCCACATTGGAGAGATAAGCAGGCTGCCTCTCAAGGTCCTCTGCAGGAAGTTGAGGGCAGGTGATGGTTTTGTCTTTGTCTTCTGCTTAAGAATGCCTAGAAGACATTGGTGGGCCACTGTGTGAGACAGGATGCTGGACTCGATGGTCTGATCCAGCAGGTTCTTATGTTGGTCTAGGCCAGCCTTCATCCTGGCCTTAAAGCATGTGTGAGTTTTAAGGCCAGACTCAGAGGCCTCTGTGACCTAGGAACAAAACTTCCTCACCTTGGAGCCTCTGGAGGGGACACATTTCAGAGCCACATTTTGGAGTGTTGCCAGAATGCACCTCACAGTAGGTCCATGCATGGTATTCCAGAGTAGGAATGTGCCGGGATATTCGGAAATTCAAAAATCTGATTTGAATTTGACGAATATCAACATTCGAATTTGAATCGGATTTTCAAAAATCTGATATGGATTTTCCAATAATTCAACTGAATTTGACATCGTATATCGCATCCGAATATCAGATCTATTTGTGCTTATAATACGGGATGCAAACGAAACACAAAAGTGATAAAACGGGATGCAAATGATTCAAAAATCGGATACGAATGTTCTACACATTCATATATTCAAGTTCGAATTGGATTTTTGGAAATACAGATCCAGATAATCTGGATTCGAATCTGATTTTCAAAAATCCAGATTTTTGCATTTTGATTCAATTCAAATCAAATTTGAATGCAAAAAAATGCATTCATACACATCCCTATTCCAGAGCAGGACCTCCATATTCTGAATCAAACTCATCTAATGCAGATAGAGCATATCTATGTGTTTTCATGGACCTCCGTCTCTTATCTGATAGTCTCCCAGTTCAATTCAACACTCCTACACAAAGCCAGCTGTGTGACTTTGGGCCAATCACAGCTCTTTTTCGGAGCTCTCAGGGTGTCTGTTGTGAGGAGGAGAACAGAAGGTTTGTCAGCCACTTTGAGTCTCCTTAAAGAGTGAGACAAGCAAGGTATAAAACCCAAGCCTTCTTCTTGTTGTTGAAAAATTAAATGCAAAAAGACCCTTGGAGAGTTTTCGTAACTTTCTGTGGGATTGTTTGTGAATTTTATTTACCGATTCTAAGTCCTTTGTGCTCTTAGAGCATTAGGAAACATATAAACCAAAGGTGTTAAATTATGGATTCCAAAATAGTCCTACTATATATAATTAGAATATGCTAAATTTCCATTAATAAAAACATGGCATGCTTCAAGAATATATTTACATATGTTTGTGCTGTGTCATGTAGGTGAGAACATGGAAATCAATTGCCAGCTGTTACCACACCACAATTATAGTTACTATACTAGAGGAGGGAGAGAAATAATTAAATAAATCAGCTTACATATTATGGATATCACAACTGATGTCCAATTATTTTCTTCAACTGTATTTGGGTAACAGTATTTGGGTCATAATGGTCATTTATTACCTAATAAAATCTTTTTGCCCTCTAGGGTAGGAATATGCACAAATGAAAAATTTACATATGATTCCCAATTGAAACTAATGTCTGTTTTTTCCCCCTTGGTTGAATAATTCATTGGAACTTTCAAACTTTCACATTTGCATCCAAAAATTTCCATGTCCCCCCCCCCCCCAAATTGAAAAAGCCTATTCTCACCAGTAAAATGTAGTAACCACAAAAGCTGCACAGCTTTTCCTCTGGCTTCCTTTTCTTCAGCCTTCCATTTCTCAAGCCTCAGAGTAAAAAAAGCAACTATTTTCCTGTCCCATAAGCTTGTAGTACACATTCAGCACCACTAGAGTTCTGGACTCTTTCCATTCCATGCAGTGGCCTTTGGGTATTATGGCATCTGCAAAGCACATGGCTTTCCAAAGAACAACTCTTCTTTTCTTGTTTGAGGATTATCCAACATTATCCAAAATCTGGGGTCACATATAAGATGTGCAATCCCAACATCTGGTTTGACTTCTAGGGCCTTTCTGCACATGCCGCCGAAAACAGATCTAAAAGATCCGTTTTCTGGCGGAACGGTTCTAAAAAAGAATCTGTCTCAAATAGAGACAGATTCTTGGAGGCCCCATGCGTACACACATGCGCGGGGTGGTGGCGGCAGGGTCAGATGGGAAAATGGTTTGGGGTGGGTGCTGTGCTCAAGTGGGGAAATTTGAGCCTGAAGCATTTTTTTTTAAAAAAATTGTTCAGAAGTTCAGATATTAAAATGTCCAAACATTTGCTTTGAGGTGAAAATTTGTAAATTCAAAAATTTGATCAAATTTTCAAATGTGAATGCATTAGTTCACATCTCTAGGCCAGTAAGAATTTTATTGCCATGGAGCTGATTCAGACTTTGCTCTGTAGTCAACAACTAGGCGACATCTGGGGAAGAACATCAACACCTAGAGGAGGCTGTTACAGCCTCCATACACCCCTTGCCTTCCCAGGAATTGCCTAAT
Source organism: Aspidoscelis tigris stejnegeri (assembly GCA_023333525.1). Taxonomy (NCBI): domain Eukaryota; kingdom Metazoa; phylum Chordata; class Lepidosauria; order Squamata; family Teiidae; genus Aspidoscelis; species Aspidoscelis tigris. The sequence goes on along the minus strand of JALMGA010000004.1, from coordinate 5,718,786 downwards.
GGTTGATTAGGTGTGGAGCATGAAATTGTGCTCCACAACCTTCCCAACCTTCCCCCAAAGCTTACCTGACTTGTCCAGCCCCAGAGCATTCACTCTTCTGCTGGATGAGGAGGTCAACAAAGATGCTGCTGCTGACCTCCTGACGCAACTGTGACTGTGCAGAGATTCAGTGCCATCATGGTGATGGTGCTGATGCATGCACAATCACGGAGGGCACCACGCTCAAGATGGCGGTGCCCTAAAGAGGACTGGCCCCAGGATCGACCACGGGTGAGTGACTGATCATGCCAGACTTAGACTGTAAGTGACTAGCACATGCAAGTGTGAGTGCCAGCCAATGTTGAGTGAGTTGTGCTCCTTTTCCATCCAGCAGATGGGCAGGGAAATGTGAAATTGCCCATAGTCACGCCTTCACCTTGAACTTTCTTCAGTCCATCTTCAGGTCTGACTGCTCACACCTTTTAATTTCAGTCCTGTTCATTTCTGGACTTCTCAATGCCCATTTGCTGCCAGAAGAGGTGGTAACAGCTACCAGCCTAGATGGCTTTAAGGAAGGGTTAGACAAGTTCATGGATGACAGATGTATCAATAGCTATTAGAATGGATGCCTAAGTATATCTTTCAGGCTGGGCGGACAAGCAGGATGCTTCTAAGGCCATTTGCTGGGATTCGAGAATAGGAGAGGTTTTGCCATTGCTTCTGCTTGAGATGCCCATGGGCAATTGATGGGCCACTGTGTGCGACAGGATGCTGGCCTAGATGGGCTGTGGCCTGATCCAGCAAAGCTCCTCTTAGGTTCATATGTTATTCTGAGTGGAAAGCCCACAAATAAAATGAAAATAAATGCAGCTAAAATATTCTCCTTTGATTGGCCAGGGGTCAGGGTGGGCAAATGGCACCAGTCCAGTGGCAGCCAGAAGGGAAACTCCAGCTGGACATCAGAAGATCTTGCTCCCCAGTACCCTTCTGAAGAAGTTCTCTGTGGACCACTTCTGTTGTGCCCTGCAACAGCTGGCTTCCTTAATTCCTTCCTTTCTCTTTTCCCTTTCTATTTATCCATTCACGATACCAACTTTATTCAGGCTGTCATTTAATGCATGCTGTTCAAAGAGAAAGCTGGAAGGGAAACACAGTTCCAAATCAAAAGCAGATGTTTGCTTTCTCTTTTTATCAAGAGCTAGAAGATCAAATAGAGGAGCAGTGGGCATTGCAATTAAGTCATTACATCTAATTATGTCATTCTTAAAAGCCTTCTGCAGTATTAAACCATCCTGACTCAACCAAGAATGCAGGGAAAGCCCTGTATTTTCACAACATTCCTGTGTTCTAGTAAATTTAAAAGCCACAGTGTTAAATAAAATGGGGTTCTGCATGCTGTATATAACAGTAGCAAACTGTGAGCCACTTTGGTCTAGTGGTTAGGGAGCTGGACTCTTATCTGGGAATACCAGGTTCGATTTGCCCTCCCCCATGAAGCCAGCTGGGTGACCTTGGGAGAGTCACAGCTCTCTTCTGAGCTCTCACAGTCCCACCTACCTCTCATGGTGTCTGTTATGGAGAGAAGAACAGAAGGTTTGACCGCTGTTTTGAGTCCCCTTAAATGGGTGAGAAAAGCAGGGTAGAAAAGCCAGCTCTTCTTCTTCTTCTTTTTCTCCTCCTCCTCCTCCTCCTCCTCCTCCTCCTCTATGGTGCCACCCAAACTGAGAACCCCACTATCACATCTTTCAGAACCCTAATGAGCATTTATTCATCCAGGCATTCTACGTGTGAGTATCTATTCTTTGCTCTGGGTATTCAATTATTTATTATTTATTTACTATTCTGCTGCTCTCCTCCCCTCCATGTTAGGCTCACAGTAACTCTTTAGAACCTAAAAAACACCTTGGTTCTAGCCTGCTGCTCTAGTCACTAGGCTGAGCATGTCCCCTCTCAATCTCTTTTTAAAAATAAGTTTAAAATGCATTCTTTTTAAATATTTAGTTATTCCTTTACTGTTTTTGGATTTATATTGTTATGGGATTTGGGATTCCCTCTGCCCTCTATATGATGAAGTGATATATAAACAAACAAACAAACAATAAATATCTGAAGGAACGTCTACTCCCTTATCAACCTTCCCATGCCTTAAGATCTGGAGCGGAGGCCCTCTTGGTTCTACCACCATCCTCAGCAGCAAAAGGGGTGGGCACCCGGGAGAGGGCCTTCTCAGTGGTGGCCCCTAGGCTATGGAATAGTCTCCCCCTTGGGGTGTGTCAATCTCCTTCACCATCTGCATTTAGGAGGGCAGTGAAGACTCACCTCTTTGCCCTGGCCTTCGTTTAAATGGGGAGATACTTTTCTCTTCCCACTTGCAGACACTGGTGCTATGGAGTTGAAATTCAATTATTTTCTTTCCATGGTAGATGGCCCTAAAGATCACAAGCCACAAATGGGAGCTGGGGCAGCTTGTTCCGGGACAGTAGGAGCACTCCAGGTACTGCAGCAGCTCCAGCTTGGACCAGTTCTGCTGGAGCAGAGACTCATGGTAAGTGTAGAAACGCCCTTAGAGACAAGTCTTGAAGGGCATTTCTGCTTGGATGAAGCTACAGAGGATAAGCCATTTCTGGGGCCATTTCTGGAATGTCTGAAAATAGGTCTCAGTAGAAGTGTTGAATTTGGAGATGTTCTAGGACTTTAGTGTACTGTGAATGATTATATGTGTGAACAGCATGCTTCCTGTTTCAAGGACTGGAGCAAAGAGCAAGCCCTTCAGTTCTAAAAGGGCCAGGATCTGTCATCATACAGGCCCTACTGGCAATACTATACAGGCATGGCCCCATAACCACAGGGGATGCTTACCTGTCCCTACCCCAGTTAAAGGAAACCGTGGATATAAGAAACACTGGGAAACCTTGTGTGATTTCCCATGGTTCCTTGAAAATCCCATGGGATTTCCTATGATTCCGTGAAAATCACATGTCCCTTCCCATGATTACCCGGAAATCCCATGGGGTTTGCAAGGAATCATGGGAAATCTTGCAGGATTTGCAAGGAATCAAGGGAGATCCTGCAAGTTTTTGTACAATTTCCAGGTCTCCAGGAGGCGTAAAGGTACTGTTCAGGGCAGGGGACAGGCTGAATCAGTCAAATGCAGTTGAGTGGATCCATGGTTACTGGATCAGCAGATAGAGGGGCAGGCCTGTATACAACATAGGTATTTTAATGTATACCTGAGGAGTAGGGATGTGCATGAATTTTTGGGGGGGTTAGATTCATATCAAAGTGACTGCAAGAAAATCCCTATTTGCTTGAATAGTTCCCCTTTGAATGTGGTAGGATTTAAATTCGATAAGAATTTGATTTGAATCCCTGCTATGAATCGCATAGAAATCCCCTACATATCCCCTATGGATCCCCTATGTTTCTGCTCAAAATCCATCAAATCCACCCTGAATTAGGGACGTTTATGAATATTAGAAACATTTGAATTCATATCAAAAGTCTCTAAATTCAAATTTAACATTCATACAAATTATTCAGACATTCGTATGTGTATGGATACATACGCATTACATACTTATCCATAGGCATCTTATTCATATCCATACACATTTGTACAGATACGTACGGGATGACAACAGGACGCATACGGAATAAAAACGGGATGAGTACGAATGCGTATGGATGCTTGCGGATGCATACTGACACATTTGAATGTTGTCAACATTCGTATCTTCAAATATAAATTGAAAATTCGTATGAATAGATTTGAACGTGTTCGATTCGAACCAAATGTGAATATATTCACATTTTAAAATTTTGAATAAAATCAAATCCCGAAAATTGTATTCATGCACACCCCTCCCCTGAACCCGCTTTGAACCCACTCTTCATTCATTTCAGATCCACTCTGGATCCATTGCATCGACTAGCACAATCACCTTCCCACCTTCCCAGGATGACCAATGTAACGAAACTTCATACGAATGTTCCATATCCAAATTGGAATGTCTGAATTTGGACAAAGGCATACAAATTTTGAATGTTACTTCTGATAACGCCAGTGTCTCATACGTGAACAACTCACCCATTTCTCACACTTTGGGTGCCAATTTTCACCTGTGGATGTGAGCCAGCTTCATAACTGAAACTTTTCTGGTTTTTTAGTGGGGTTTTATTTTTGCTTCTGAAGCACTTTCAAAGCTGAACAACCTGCCAGATGTTCCACCTACTTTTTATGCAGCACCTGTTTATTAAGGCCAACAGAATGTCACAGCAAGAGTTGTAGTTAAACAAATGGGAGAAAGGGAAACAGAATATCATCAGCAGCTGTATGAATCTATAAGGTGGAGTTCAAGGAATGTGGCTTGGAGTTTGTTCCCCCCCCCCCAAACACACTTACTAGAAATAAATATGCCAAGTCTAGAGGTGTACACAAATGCAATTTTGACATTTGATAGTTGAAAATCAGAATTCGTACGAACAAGGAAAAATGAATGTTTGGACATTCGAATCAATACAATTACACTCACATGCATCTGTATGAATAATTCAGACATTTGTACCTCTACAGGTACATATGCATCTGTACGTACCCGTTTTCATCCCATATGGACATGTATGGATGCATACGAGATGCGTACGGGTACGTACAAGACGCATATGTACCTGTAGAGGTACAAATGTCTGAATTATTCATATGAATAACTCACGGTATTCGTATTGGTTCACATTCAGAAATCCGAATGTCTGGACATTTGATTTATATACGAATGTTGGAATTTGTCCAATTTCATACAAATAACAAATGAATATCCGTGCAGGTCCCTAGCCAAGTCTGGCTGGTCAATGTCTTCTTAGAGAGAATTCTGTTACAAGTTTATGAAATCACAGCCACTTTCTTTTCTGGTTTTTACCTCTTCCTTTTTCAGGTAAAGGCCTTTGCATAAAAGACTTGCCTGGACCAAAAATGATGGTGGGATTAGAATTACTCAGTGATCCTTGATGTACACTGCAGCCTTTTCTGTGCTTACCTGCTCTTGGTCACATTGATCTCAATTATGTGGAGGCCCAACGATTCACATCAAATCAGTGCAGTCTGCATTGATCACTGCTCTCTGCATTGATGGTGCTGAACGGCAGCTTCCCTGCAGCCAAGAAGCATGTGTGAGGTCCATAACTTTGCCCCTCCCCATGCCTCTGGAGAACATAAGAGAACATAAGAACAAAAGGATAACATAAGAACATAAGAGAGGCCCTGCTGGATCAGGCCACAGCCCATCTAGTCCAGCATCCTGTTGTACACAGTGGCCCACCAAATGCTCATGGGCATCTCAAACAGAGACAAAGACAAACCTTTTCGTGCTCTAGAATCCCAGCAAATGGCATTAGAAGCATCCTGCTTCCACCCCCCAGCCTGAAAGATGTGCCTAGGCATTCATTCTACTATCCATTGATACATCTGTCATCCATAAATTTGTCTAACCCTACCTTGAAGCGATCTGGACTGGTAGCTGTCACCACCTCTTCAGGTGGCACATTCCATAAACTGATGGCCCTTTGGGTGAAGAAATACTTCCCCTTGTCGGATCCAACTCTCCTACCCATCAGCTTCACAGGAGAAGAGGAATGAGAATTTCTTGTCCCACAGCCTGTGTGGTTGTTTTTGGCAATGCCATTGAAAACCCTCCTGGGATCCAGAAGAAGGCCCTGGGTCCTGTTGGAGACATGATTAAGGGCACTGATCCAGTCCACACTCTAAGTAATCCAGGCTATTGGGCCTCTAGCTAATCTGGATCAATGTCACTCACTGATCCAGATTAACACCACAGTAAGTGAAGAAAGGCCAAAGGTCATGACTGCAGGGATTGGGAGAATGACCAGCTGTGGTAACTTTGTAATCCTTGTAACTTCACAAAAAACAGCTGTATCTATACCCATTAAGAATAGGGGTGTACATGATTTTTTTTAATTCAGTTTGTGTTTAATCAAATGCAGGAAAATTCCTAATCGTTTGAATAGGTCCCATTCGAGTGTGGTAGGATTCATATTCAATACAAATGTTCAATCCTATATGAATCCCACACAAATCTCATAGGAATCCCAAATCCCATACGAACCCCATATAAATCCCATACAAAGCTTCATAAGAATGTATCAAAACATTCAATTCAAATTTGAACGTCAGTCTTCAAATGTACCAAATTTCAATTTGAATGTGCGAATTTGGCCAAATTCATACAAATTTTGAATATTTGTGCACCCAAAGGAACATCAGTCTATGGAATTTGCTGCCAGAAGAGGTGGCGACAGCAACCTGGATAGCTTTAAGAAATGGTTGGACAAAGTCATGGAGGACAGTTGTATCAATGGCTACTAGAATGGGCACCTAGGTACATCCGTCCAGCCTGGAGATACAGGTAGGATGCGTCTAAAGGCCATTTGCAGAGAGCTGAGAGCCGGTGATGGTTTTGCCTTCATCTTCTGCTTGAGATGCCCAGAAGCAATTGATCTACCACTGTGTGTGACAGGATGCTGAATTAGATGGGCTGTGGCCTGATCCAGTAGGGCTCCTCTTATTTTCTTAACTCCACCATACCGGCACCATAATGGCACTATATTCCTTTCATCTGGATGCGGGCAAGGACTTTTGGTGCTTTAGGAAAAATATGGCCTGTGGTACCTCTCACCTCCTGGATAAACACTCAATATTGCTCTGAAAAGTGAGGCGATGAATCAAATTGCACCCCCATTTCTATTAGTCATCAAGGAAACAACGCTGCAGGAGAAGAACGTTTAATGCCAAAGGAATGGCAAAAACCAAAGTCACTTGGGCTGTAGTTGCTGAAGCAACAATTCCAAGTGAAGTTATTATTTTACAGCTGTCATAAATCATAATCTCTTAAGGGGCTGCCAAACTTATTTTCTCCATTAATTCTGACTTCGTAATAACAATTAGTCATTTGTGAAATTACAGTGCATAATGTGTTAGTTCATGCATTTGCAATTTGCAGCTTGCAATTAGTGTTTAGTTTTGCCTGGCAAAAATCCAGTGAGGCAATTCAAGTGTACCTACAGTTTTGGACATGCCAATAGGAATTTTTTAATGCCTCTCTTTACTTATTTATTTATTTTAATCTCTCTCACTCAGGTGCAAATGCCCATAGACAGTGGGAGAGTTTGAGACTAATCTTTTGCAAGTTAGTTATGATGCATTTATATATATTTGCCTGAAGGATATTTTCCTCATCAACGTTGCTAAGTCAAAGGCTGTTTCTGTGTGAGGGCTGACATCTGGAACAGAGGGCTCTGAGCTAGATCCAGACTGCCACATCTGCACATTGATGGGGATTGTGGAGTCCCCACTCCACTGTGGGCAGGGTCCATCCACACTAGAGGGAGGTAGACCCAAATCAAGAGGCCCTCCATCCATATCTACTGTAGACCCCATTAATGGGGTCTACAATCCAGCCTGAGGACCTTAATCCAGTGCAGAGCACGTAGCTGTAGGGCATGTTTTTGCGCTGTATAGCATACATGCAAGGAATTCTCCAGCATGGATGGAACTGCTTCTAGCTTTCCCACCAAAACAAGTGTGTAACATGCTAGCTCTCAAAATAGAATCATAGAGTCTGAAGTGACCTCTAGGGTCATCAAGTCCAACCCCCTGCTCAATGCAGGATTTCCTAAACCTACTCAGACAGATGTAGGTACAGCCTCCACTTGAAGACCTCCAGTGAAGGAGAACCCACTACCTCCCATGGCAACCTATCCCACTGAATGATCGCCCTCACTGTCAATAAGTTTTTCCTAATATCTAATCTGTATTGACTCCCTTGAAGCTTCATACTGTTGTTTCTAGTTCCCCCACCTTGTGTAATTGAGAATAGGGATAATCCTTATGCACTGTGACAGACCTTCAGATACTTGAAGACCTTCGCTCAGTCTTCTCTTCCATAGGCTAAACATTCCTAGATCCTTCAACCTTTCCTCTTAGGACATGGTTCCCAGACCTCTAACCATTTTGGTAGTCCTCCTTTGGATTTGTTCTAGTTTGTCAATGTCTTTTTAAACTTGAGAACTGGACACAGTATCCTAGATGAAGTCTGACCAAGGTAAAGAGGAATAATTAATTCTCACAATCTAAAATCTACAGTATACTCCTGTTGATGCATGCTAGGATGGTGTTTGCCTATTTTGCAGCTGCATTGCACTGCTGACTCATGTTCATCCTGTGACTTAGTTTCCCACCTTCACTCCCAAGTCTCAGCACTGAAGGAATGCCCCAGCTTCAAACATCTAACCACTATCCTTTATCACAAGGACAAAAGGTGGATAATGTAAGCCAGTGCTGGAACTTCTGGAAAGGTGGACAGAGAAGGCACAACTGTGACATCTTGGCGTGAAGACAAATACGAAACCCTATATTTAGAAAAGGAAAATATGTATTTATTTAGAGTAGACACAGGATGCTAAGATGTATAGCAAAGCTGTGAACCATATGGTAGAATCCTATAAACAGATTGTGAGTTAGGAATACATCAGCAAAAATTAATAAAAGAAGTTGGCTTAATCAAGAAGAATGTCTTATTTAATAAATAATATTTCCACTTCTATTTAGATCTCATCTGAATAGTTTTTTTCTGGTTATAGGAATCACACAAACTAGAGTTGACTCAGAGAAGGACAATGAAGTAGAGATGGGCATGAATGGGTTTCTGGCATTCAATTTGTAATGAATTGAATGTTAGAAAATTCACATTTGTTTGAATAGATCCCCTTCGAATGTGGTAGGATTCTATTTGATACAAATGTATTCATACAAATTTGTATGAATATCCGATATGAATGCATATGGATCCTGGAAATGGATCCTATACAAATGCATTCATATCAGATACATATCCTATACCAACACATACGTATCAGATTGAAACTGTGGTTACTGGATCAGCAGATAGGGGTGCCCAACTGTATAAATATCTACATTGACATTGACATCAATACCAATACTGATATTGGGTGTTTTTCCACTGGCAGAAAGTACCCATTTTTGCACCCATTAAGGACCCATTTGGGTGTGAGCCGGATGACCCCATTTCCACCACGGCACCCATTTGGGACACATTTGTTTCCACCGCTGCTGGGGAAATCCAGATCATATGGGTACACCTCAGCCTTTAATCTGGATTTTCTGTAGACTCCATTAATGGGGTCTACAATGGGGTCTTCAGCCAGAAAATCCAGATTAAAGGGTGCCTGTTACCACATTAGTTTGGCAATGGGGTCTAGAGGAGGCTAGGGGGAGGGACCACCCTTGGGGGCGGGAGCCATTTCAAAGTTACTTCGAAGTTGCCTTTGGAGATTAGCAAAGGCTCCGAAGACAAACCTCCGAGAACAAAGGGAGAACAAAGAGGACTGTTACCTTCAGGCATGGAAAGAGGTACATATTTAATGAGGCTGACTCATCCCTGCTCACAAGGAGCTCTCGCAAGGGGTTTGTCTTTGGAGCCTTTGCTAATCTCCGAAGTTGCCTTCGGAGGGACTTGGGAGCCTTTGCTAACCCCCAAAGGCAACTTCAGAGGGACTTCGAAGGGACTTCAGAGATTGCACCCCCTGTCCCCCAAAACACCTGGGGTGACAGGCAGACCCCTTGGGGGTCAATCCGGATTCCCCACATGGGTGCAAAGGTGTTTCCACGGCAGGGGGGGTTAGCACTCATTGCTAATGGGTGCGACACCTCCAGTGGAAACACATTGGGTGCTTCCCTTAATCCGGATCTTCTAGATCTGGATTAAGGAATGTACCCATTCCTTAGATCCGCACCTTCTTAGATCCGGATCTAAGGGCTGCGGTGGAAAAACACCCATTGATATTGATATCAAAATCTATTCCGTGAGCTGGTGCTTTCTGATGCCAATCTGTCAGGTAGAGAGATACACAAATGCCATCTAAAGGAAGATGCATTGCAGAATATCCGAGTATGCTCTAGAATTTGGTATGACTAAGCCTCACCTTGAACCCAGGAAAGAAAGAAAGGATTACAGTTTCAAAACTGGATGAGTTCTATCTTCAGATAAATTACATTCAGAATAGTAGCATCCTTTAGAATGTCGGCACTAGAATGCTGAATGTGGTGGGCGGAGGGAAAACAGAACAATGTGTTCTTTCTAGCTTCTTAACAAATATCTTTGAAATTGCATGGATGATCTTGTTTTGATAGTTGCTTATGATGTTTTCATGTCACTAATGTACTGATGTGTTTCTGCGATATTGTCAACCCACTCTGGGACTATTCATGACGGGTGAATTTGTAAATTGGATCTATCAATCATGAATGCACATTTTGAAGGGGAGCATGATCCTGTGACTCTAATTTTGATAAAGGATGCAGGCAAGCAACGTGTTGTAAAGAACACAAGTTCTGGAAATGAGGAGCTCTTTCCTTCAGCAGCTGGAACTAGTTTAGAATACACACAGCAGCTTGACTACTGATTGAGTCTATCCCCAGTTGCATATCATGTCTGTCTTATCATGAGCCAGTTTGGTCTAGTGGTTGGGGAGCCAGACTCTTATCTGGGAATGCCAGGTTTGATTTCACCCTCCCCTATGAAGCCAGCTGGGTGACCTTGGGCTAGTCACAGCTCTCTTCTGGGCTCTCACAGCGCCACCTACCTCACAGGGTGTCTGGTGTGGGGAGAAGAATAGAAAGCTCTGTCAGCCACTTTGAGTCCCCTTAAATGGGTGAGAAAAGCCAACTCTTCTTTTTCCTCCCTCAAGCCATCTGGGTGACCTTGGACTAGTCACAACTCTCTTCTGAGCTCTCACAACCCCACCCACCTCACAGGACATTCTTTTGTGGGGAGAAGAATAGAAGCTTTGTCAGCCACTTTGATTCCCCTTAAATAGGTGAGAAAAGCGGGGTAGAAAAGCCAACTCTTCTTCTTCTTCTTCTTAAAAGATCTACACTGGTTACCTATTTGCTTCAAGTCCAGTTCAAGGCGTTGACTGTTACATGTAAAGCCCCTACCAAATTCCCAAAGTACGGATTTGCAGGAATATTCGTAACATTCGAAATTCGGCCGAATTCGGACATTCAAACTTGAATTGAATGTTATGATATTCGTATGCTAACATTCAAACGAATACAAATATTTCTGAACATTTGTATGAATAGTTTGGACTTTCGTTAAGTTGGAGAAATGTATCAGATACGTATCTATTGATATCAGATACATATCTGTTCATATGCAGATACGTATCAAATGTTTGGACCAATACATATGAATAGATTCATATTGAATAAAAATTTACCACATTTGAATGTGATCTATTCATATATATACAGATTTTTGAACATTCAATTTCTAATCGAATGCCCCCAAAACGTTCATGTCCATCCTTAACCTGAAGAAGTGTTTTCACCTATATAGCTCACTTGGTATTTATCCCACAGATGTCCAAGGAATAGAAGCTTGTGGGAGAAGAAGCAGCAGCCTTGGCTTTTCTATCTTGCTTTTCTCACCCAATGAAGGGGACTCAAAGCAGCTGACAAAGCTTTCAGGTCTTCTCTTGTGAGGTAGGTGGGGCTGTGAGAGCTCAGAAGAGATCTGTGACTAGCCAAAGGTCACCCAGTTGGCTTCACATAGGAGGCCAGAGTCAAACCTGGTATTTCCAGATAAGAGTCCAGCTCCTTAACCACTAGACCTGGCTCACTATTCTGAGCCTATTCTGTCGTGGCCCCCATATTGTGGAGCACTCTCCCAGCAGAAGTCCACCAGGTGTCCATATTAAAATATTTTTAAAATATGACTCTTGACCCAGACATTTGAGGTTTGCCCCCTCCTAATGCAGTTATGCTAGGCTCAGAGGTCTGTATTTTATTTACATTTTAGTTGTACTTTTCTATTATATGTTTCTACTGAATACCGGAGCTCACCCTGAGACCTTGGGCTAAAGGGCAGGATATAAAGATTTAGAAACAAACAAAGAAACACTTACCACTAATGAGTAAAGTAGGGCTGCCATTTGTGCATTTATGCAAATTCATTCATAAATGATTAATGATTGCAGCCAGCTCAAAGTCACATCTTCAGCTGTGACTTTCATTAATATGTAAACTACATAGATTAAAATAAAATCTTTACTATAGGTATTTTTTAAGTGTGCAGTTTAATTATGCTATAAGAGGACCTTGAATGTGGTATGCGCTGATCTCTCTGAGTTACATGAATATGTAGCCACAGTAAAGGCTATTTCATGCTCTACAATTAAGGGGTTGAAAAATAGTCAGCAAGGAAATAATTGATGGGGAAATGCACTCTTCAGCAAGTACTCTTGATTTGTGTGTGAATGTGTCTGCCTGTTAAATTTGTACTGAGCTTTTTTTTTTTTAATAGCTCACCTGGTATTTTTCCCTCAAAGACCCAAGGGATAGAAGCATGTGAGAGAAGAAGAAGAAGAAGAAGAGGAGGAGGAGGAGTTGGCTTTTCTATCTTGCTTTTCTCACCCATTTAAGGGGACTCAAAGTGGCTGACAAAGCTTTCTATTCTTTTTCCCCACAACAGACACTCTGTGAGGTAGGTGGGGTTGTGAGAGCTCAGAAGAGATCTGTGACTAGCCCAAGGTCACCCAGCTGGCTTCACGGAGGAGGGCAGAGTCAAACCTGGTATTTCCAGATAAAATGAGGGAAAGATTGCAATCAGACAAGGCTTTTTAAAGTTGCCTCTTTAAGAAAAAGGGTTCCATCCCCAGATAACCAAAACTAAGGGTGTGCACAAATGCGTTTTTGACATTCGATCCGTAAGGAATTGAATGTTCAAAAATCCATATTTATACGGACAGATCACATTCTAATGCAGTAAAATTTTATGTGACGCAAATCTATTTGTACGTATTTGTACGATACTCATTGGATATGAATGAAGACATAACACATATGAATGAGTACGTATCTGATACAAACGAATATGAATCCAATACGTATCTGTAAGATATCCATGCTCTCAAAACATCAAATCCAACCGGAACCGCTGTTGATCCATGTTGAATGCAGTGGATCCATTGCGGATGTTACTAAGACTCCGTTTTTTCACACACCCAATCTAATGAATGTCCAAATGATTCTTACAAGTGTCCGGAAACATCTGTATTCTTATGAATGTTTGTATATGAATATCGTAACATTGATTTGTACAAATGTCTGAATTCATACAAATTCGAACAAATAATGAATGTTACGAACAAGTGTGCACATCCCTGACAAAGATGTCTTTAAAAAGTTGCCTGAATATGCAGCCATCCTGTAGCCATCCTGTAGCCTACATTTGCCACCACGCTGTTGACTCTGTTTCAGTGCATGAGCTTTGTTGCATTTTATGAATGTGTTCGTCATTCACCTTTCACTCTTGTGTCACACAGCAAGCTTACAGCTCAGAAACACGGGGTTACGAAAATAGGAACATAAGTGGATTCCTGCTGGATCAGGCCACAGCCCATCTATTCCAGCATCCTGTCCCGAACAGTGGCTCACCAATTGCTCATGGTCGTCTCAAGCAGAGACAAGGGCAAGCCTTCTCCGGCTCTCCAATCCCAGCAAATGGCCTTCGAAGCATCCTGCTTGTCCCCCCCAGCCTGGAGGATGTACCTGGGCATCCACTCAAGAAGCCATTGATACAGCTGCCATCCATGGATTTGCCTAACTCTTCCTTAAAGTCATCTCATTGGCTTGCTGTTACCACCTCTTCTGGCAGCCAATTCCATTGGCCAATCAGCCAGGTTTTTAAAAGGCAACACATGAGCTGCTCTTGTGATGCTACTTCTGTTATAAGCCCAGCCAAATACCAAGAAACTGATGTGCCTACTGCAAAATCCTCTTCCCACGCCTACTCTCCTTTTAGACGCAGCCTATTCAGTAGCCAGCCAGACGTTAAGTATTTCAGCTACGTGTTGAAATGTTGGCAATAAGTATCTAAATATATAAGCCCCACACCAGGAAAGGGCTGCAAAGTTACAGTTCACTGCCACGATTTCTGAAAAGGTCACAACGTCAGACATCTTACAAAGGAAATTGTTGCCCATCTCTTGCCACTGCCAATTTAATGGAGGAGGCTTAATGCTGATGGCCTTAATCATGAACAGCCAAATTAGATGTGCATATTTAATACATCACATTTACATAAACGGATTATTAGGTGAAATGGAAATCCCCAAAAAGACACTTCTCTTTTCCAAAAGATTCAAACTAGTTACTTCTGCAAATACTTAAATAAAAATGAAAAGCTGGAAATGCTTTTGGGTTGATGCCTTGGCCTTTTATAGATTTGCATTAAATCATATTATGCGACTACATCCAAAGACATTTCTTGGCATTTTGCAACACAGAGAGAGGAAAACAGGGAAATTTTCAAAATAAAGACTGATCAGTCTAATTAGAACCATCTCAATAAAGCAGGAGAGGAACCGTAGGAAAGATTGCAAAGACGCCGTCACAAACAAATACTTTTCAGCTTTCTTAGCATGGATGAAATTGGATAAACCTCTTATGGGAAATATTCCTGAGCTTTGGGGCTGCCATGAAGAAGGCCTCGTTTCCTACGGAGGATGCTATGATTTCCAATGGAGTGGAAGCTAAAACAGAATGTTTTCAAAGGGGAGCTCCTCTGTTTTAGATTTAGCAAGAGACATTTTGTGATTAAGTTTTTTAGCTATCCGTTTCCCCCACATTCTCTCGTCTCCAGGTACATCCTAGAGTCAATTCAATTAGCTAAACCCATGTATCCATTCACGAAAATTGTCAGATCCTGTTTGCCATTCTTAGGGTTTAATAACTAAGTAATCAAAGCATGTGTGTACATAGTTTTAAACCCCATTAATTTTGGTAATGGAATTAAGATGCAAATGCTGTTCTGTCAATTTTAAATGAGATACTAATAGAAGGTGAAGAACTATCAGTGCGAAGTCTAGACCACCTGAGTTGGAACAAAGAGCCAACATTTCAACATCTTTCTCCAGGAATGGGCAAGGCAGGGCCTGTTTGTACTTGCTGGACTGGTATGATACAAGAAAACTATTGATGTGCATGAATATTCATCAGATTCTCAATTTGTATGAATCTTGTATGAATTCATGTGAATTTGAACATTCACATTTAAATCAAACATTAGCTGCACTCAAAGATTGGCACCTGCCATCAAGCTCCCAGCATTGAGCCCTCCCGCCCAACTGTCACCACCCAGGCCATGAAGGAGCCATCTTGCCTGTGGGGAGAGGAAGAGAGAAGGAAACTGGGTGAGCACCTCTCATGACCTCTCTCAATGGTTTCATATAGATGTTAAAGAGCATGGGAGAAAAGTACAGCCACAGAGAAACAGAGAAAGGTAAAATGTCTGCTGAGCATATGGGAGGGGAACCATATTTAAACTAAGATTAGAAAAGCACAGGTTAAAATAAAAATGTAAGATCATAAGAGGAGCCCTGCTGGCTCAGACCACAGCTCATCTAGTCTGGTCTCCTAGCAGTGGTCCACCAACTGCTTCTCATCATTCTCAAGCAGAAGACAAAGGCAAAATCTTTTTTTCCTTTTTTTTTCATTATTTCATTTACAAACAATCACATCTGTGTAAAATGTCCAGTAAACCAGAACATAACAATTTTATAAACACCATCCAACATTAAATTACTTTCACAAGTCTCAGGGTTTCTCTGTAGTAACCTAATTTAGTTAGTGGTAATCAGTTGAACCAGAGGCCTTTTCGCATTAAAGCTGAACGGCTGTAATGCAGTTAGGCTAAGACAGTTTGGGACGCTTTCCCCATCTGTACATAGGCAGGAAAGGAATGCATCTACCTGCATTTCTACCTGCCTGCGTGCAGATGGGGAAAGCATCCCAAACTGTCTTAGCCTGAAAAGACTGGACAGGGCGGGGATGCCCCTCCTCGGCCTGCCCGCCATTGGGTGAGGGAAGTCCCATGGGTGGGCAGATCTGGGAGGGCCCTTCCCCAGTCCCTGTGAGTTCTAAGGGACAGGATTGTGTCCCCTAGGGCTCAAAGGGATCCACCCAGACCCCCACCCAATCACTCCCTGGCCCAGGGATGAGCACCTGTGCACATTCACCTACCTGCTGTCTGTGCTGGGTCTGAGTGAGCTGGCTCAGGTGGTGTGGTGCAGCACATGCGTGCGGCACGCCCTCTGATTGGCCGGCCAGCCCACATGGTCTGGTCAGCCAATCAGAGGCCGTGCCGGACACATGCACACCGGCGCACTGCCTGAGCTGGCTCACTCGGAACCAGCACAGGCAACAGCTAGGTGAACACACACGTGCATCCCCAGGCCAGTGGGTGGGTGCCCGGGGTGGGGTAGGGGTCCCGTGGGGCATCTGCTGGGTTCAGCCACCTAGATCCAGGTGGTTGAACCCTGCAG
This sequence comes from Aspidoscelis tigris stejnegeri, assembly GCA_023333525.1. Classification (NCBI taxonomy): domain Eukaryota; kingdom Metazoa; phylum Chordata; class Lepidosauria; order Squamata; family Teiidae; genus Aspidoscelis; species Aspidoscelis tigris. The sequence goes on along the minus strand of JALMGA010000004.1, from coordinate 5,702,388 downwards.
AGGCTCATGATCTGCCCTGATGGGCCAGGTGTGCTGGCGCTCTGGCAATATACTGAGCCCACCCATTCAGAGCTTTGGGTGGGTCCGGTATACCACAGAGCAGGAGATTGACCTCCCTCCACCCTGGAAAGGGGTGAGGGGAGGCTGATTGGGGGGTCTCCCCAACTCCTGCAGTTGTGATGGGACTGCAGGAGTCAGGATCAAGCCACCTCCCTCCCCCACACGTGTGATCACTCACCTTGCCGGCCCAGGGGTGTGATCGTGCAGGCACACATGCTCCTGGTAGACAGGAACCACTGGGTCCCAACTGCTGGAGTGCGTGCGGCTGCGCAGACCGTGACAAATCGCAACCCCAGCCCTGCAAGGTGAGTGATTTGTGAGCCCTGCCACCTTTTGGGCCAATTTCAGCTCAATCATGGTGGGGGGCATGTCTTAGGGAGGGAGGCATGTGAACGCTTCCCTCCCTGGATGGCCAGGGATGGTTCAAACGCGCTGGGGCACGTGTAATGCGCTTTTTAGTCTCTTCATTTCGAATGTGTCTAGGACATGCCGGGACGCTTGGGGCAGCCTGGAATGGATCCGGACGCCCCAGAAGTGTGAATGCAGCATCTCAGTGTGTCCTAGGTGAGTTCCAGAAGACCTAATGCAAAAAGACCTCAGGTGAGGAACAGCTGGACATAAATGGTGAGAGGTAATGGAAATAAGTATTTGTCTTTGAGGATTCCAAGAACGTTGACCGTTTTTTTCAAAAAAACAGGTCTGTTCTGAAGAGTCCACCATAATGTTCTTTTGTGCCGTGATGAGATAATTTAAAATTCACCTGCTCTTGACTCTCTGCAAATGGCCTTTAAGAGGCATCCTGCCTGCCTCTTCAACCTGGGGCAATTTTGCACTTACCTTCTCCTCCGATGGATGGGAAAGGAGCGTGGCGGACCAATGTTGACTAGCACTTGCTCTTGGAGTGCTAGACAGCATTAGCCATTCACCCCCTGTGATTGAACACTCACCTTGATCTGACTGGGGAGACGGTCCTCTTTAGGGCACCACCATTTTGGCTGCAGCACCCTGTGTTAGCACCATTGCCATGGTGATGCTGACCCTCTGCACAGTCACATCAGGAAGGCAGCAGGGATGCGAGCGTACTTGCGCAGCAGCCCTGTTGAGCTCCTCATCCAGCAGAGGTGTGAATGCTTCCCGGCTGGATGCAACAGGTAAGTGAATGGGGAAGGTTGGGGAGGATGTGGAGCACAACTTCATGCTCCACAGGGAGTGCATGATTAGGGAGCTTCTGGGGAGGCAGGGGGGCTTGGAGGCTGTAGCCGACTCCTCCTAGTGCAGGTGCTCTTCTTCCTTATCATGCACTACCAACCCAAGCACGTAAAGGCCTCTGGAGGCAGTACCTAAACATCCATCCTAGTAGCCACTGATACAGGTGTCCTCCATGAATTTCACGGAAACAGAAGGCAATGGCCATAGGAATTAACAAGCAAAACTGGCAGAGGCTGGAAATAAAAGAGATCCAACACTCCCTTTTCTGATTAATTTTTGCTGGATGCATTTATCTTCGGTGTAAAGATGGCAAGGTGCAACATTAAGACATACTCATGACAGGAGTACAAACTGCTCTGAATTGTTCAGATGTAGGGAAACTTGGCTGGCTAGGGAAATAGACTTCTTATATTTGGAAATAAAAGTGATGTGATTGAGAAGTGAGACTTGAAGGACCAATGGGGAGCTACTTTAGCAAATTAAAGTCTCTAACTCCCCCAACTGCCTCAACCCCCATAGAAACAAAACACATTTTGGCAGATGCTTGTGCAATCATCCTCTGTAACGGGAGCAATGTTGACTATTTGTGCCTGAAGATATAAATACAAGTTTTCTAAGGAAAACCTTAATGGAATATTAGATTTGTTGCTGGGAAAATAGCTGCACTCACTTCCTCTCCAGGATAGCTTATATTATTCTTATATTATCATAGTGTTATCAGTAGGGATGTGCACAATTTTTATTTTGCATTTGATTTGTTTTGAATTGAATGCAAGAAAATTTGTATTCATTCATTTAGATCCCCTTCAAGTATGGTAGGATTCGAATTTGATACGAATGTTCAATACAAATGCAATTCAAATGCCCAATATGAATCCAGTGCAAATCCATAACGAAGTTTCGTATTAGGAGCAAGCACCAATGGTTTTTTGGCATTTGATTCACAATGAATAGAATGTTAGAAAATGTGTTTTATTCGAATAGATCCCCTTCAAAGGTGGTAGGATTTTATTCAATACAAATGCATTTGTATGAATTTGTACAAATATCTGCTATGAATGCATACAATATCCCAGATACGGATCTTGGACATGGATCCTGGATATGGATTCTATACAAATGCATATATATCGGGAACGTAACCAAACCAGTGCATATATATCGGGTACGTATCCTACACCAATGTATACATAACAGATAAATATCCTATACAAATGCATTTGTATGAATTTGTACAAATATCTGCTATGAATGCATACAATATCCCAGATACGGATCTTGAACATGGATCCTGGATATGGATTCTATACAAATGCATATATATCGGGAACGTAACCAAACCAGTGCATATATATCGGGTACGTATCCTACACCAATGTATACATAACAGATAAATATCCTATACAAATGCATTTGTATGAATTTGTACAAATATCTGCTATGAATGCATACAATATCCCAGATACGGATCTTGAACATGGATCCTGGATATGGATTCTATACAAATGCATATATATCGGGAACGTAACCAAACCAGTGCATACATAACAGATAAATATCCTATACAAAAGCATACGTATCAATACATATCAGTTACGTATCCCCAGTTCAGTGAATGTGCAACCTATTCATACCGTGTTCCAAATGTATGAATGTTGTAACTTTTGATTCATGTATGAATGCCCGAATTCGTATGAATTTGTACAAATAATGAATGTCATGAATATTTGTTCACATTCCTACCTCGTATACATGCATCAAAACATTCGATTCAAATTCAAATGTCAATCGTTGAATGGGCCAACATTCAATCAGAATTTGTATGAACTATGAATGTTATGAATATTTGTGCACATCCCTAGTTATGTTTAATTTCAAATATTTTGGTGCTCAGGAGAAACACTGAAATACGACTGGCGTTGAGTTGGAAATACTTACAGAAATCTAGGAAAAACCACATTCAAGGGCCTTTCCACCTTTGGCCAACGTGTCACTGTGCAATGTTCTCCAGAATGGACTATGTGCACTTGAAGGAGCTGTTTCAATGGCTGCTTCCATGCACAAGCACCCTAGAAGCCAACAATTAAGTGTTCCACACGTGAATGTACTTTAACCTTTTCCTGCTCCATTGAGGACAATCCACATCTTTTTTGCATGCTGGAGGGTCACCTGATACATCTGCAAGTGTGCTGGTGCATCCTGTGAACTGGTGGTACCTCATTGCTGTCCCGGTGACAGCATGTGCAAGATGGTGGCGGTCAGACATGCAACTGCACCAAAGGTGAGTCTGCAGACCCATGGGGGGAGGGATGGCATGTGTTAGCATTCATGAGTACAAACAGGAGACCAGCCCAGGGGTGTCCTGCCAACTGCTACAGTCTCAATTGGACTCGCTTGCACCCAGAGGGTCACACCACCACCCCTCACATGGGTGATGCCTCACCTTCTTGCGTCCGGGGTCCAGAGTTCACATGGCCTGGAGAGTGATGTGCTGTGATCTGCACAGGTGCGCAAACTCCAGTAGCTCAACCCCACGCTCACCTGATAGGTCAGCATGGGTTCGGTCTACCGGGGTGTGTGGCTGCGCTGTTTGTGGCAGATCGCTGTCCAGGCCACACAAGGAGCACCCCGGGCCTGGCAAGGTAAGGTGATTGCATGGACCTGCCAGCTGTTGGGCCCATTTCAGCCCAATAGTGGCAGCAGGGGGTGGGACCCACCGCTGTCCAGGAGGGAGAGTGCAAATGCTCTCCCTCCCGTACAGCAGTGGGACAGCCAGGAGTGCCCTGGGCCAGGTGTAGAGCACAATTTTGTGGTCTACACCCGGAGCGTGAGTATGGCAGCTCTGGGATGGTTCCAAATGGAACTGACTTCCAGCCAATATGAATGCTCTGTCCCAGAGCTGCCCTACTCATGCTATAGAGGGCATAATGCAAATAGACCTCTAGCCTAGAAGCAGCTCTGTATGTGTTGGAGCATGCCCCCAGGTACATAGCTGTAGAGCACTACAAAGTAGGGATGTACACAAATGGGGTCTTTTTGCCTTTGATTCATATTGAATGGAATGTAAAAAGATCCGTATTTGTTCAAATAGATCCCCTTCAAATGTGATAGTATTCTATTCAATAGAATAGAATACTATCTGGTTTCTGACATGAACGCATACATAGCCAATATGTATCCAATATGTATCCAATGTGTATCCCATTACATATCCGCTCTGAAACTCAAATCCGCCCTGAATCCACTTTGAAACCGCTCTTAATCCGTGTCAAATGCACCCTGGATCCACTGAAGATGTGACTGTCCCATCTCCCTGGTTCATGAATGTTCCGAAACACTCATACAAATATGAATGTCAAGGTACCAATGTTGTAACATTCAGTTTGTATACGAATGTACAAATTTGTATGAATATTGAAATGTTACCTCCCTAATGGGCCACTATGTGAGATGGGATACTGGGCTAGATGTGCTGTGCCAGCAGGGCTCCTCTTATGTTCTTATAGACAAATTCATGGAGGTCAGATGTATCGATGGCTACTAGAATGGATGTCTAGGCTGGAGGGATAGGCAGGACATTTCTAAAGACCATTTGCAGGGAGTTGGAAGCAGGCAAAGATTTTGCCTTTGCCTTCTGTTAGAGATGCCCAGAAGCAATTGGGGAAATAGGGGAGACAAAATGCTGGGCTAGAGTGGTCGGGTCCTGAGACGTTTTCGCACGGGGCTGATTCGAACGCGAAAAAGCCAGCTGTGGACACGTCATCCGCATTGGCCGCGCGCGCCTTGCGTCCCGACGTGTCCGCAGCTGGCTTTTCCGCGTTCGAAATGTAGAGCACTTTGAAGTGCTCTACACGCGTTCCAACGCGGACGAGCCGCACGCAGGCGTTCGGGAGAAGAAGCGTTCGCGCCGCTTCTGTCTCCCGATCGCCTGCCGGCTCGCCTCCGACGCCGCGCGGCTTTGACAATCAGCTGTTTTTCAAACAGCTGATTGTCGATCTGCCTCCGCGGCCGCCGGCGCGCCCCTGGCCGGCGTTTGCCGGCTAAGCCAGCTTCGGGCGCTTTGACCATTCGCACCCAGACGCTCCGGAACGCGTTTACACGCGTTCCGGAGCGTCTGTGTGTGAACGGGGAAAGCGCCCGAAGCTGGCTTAAGCTTTCCGCCTGAACGCGTTCGGTTTCGAACGCGATTCAGTGCGGAAATGCCTCTGATCCAGCAGGGCTGCTTTTATGGTCTTACATTCTTACTATTGGCATGGAATGCTGGGAATTGTGGTACAGGATCATCTGGAAATGTTTGTCTCTGATGTAGAAGGCTACAATTAGCCTCTAAGCCTGAGATTTACCATCAGAGAGGTAGAATTAGAATTATTGCAGATCTTGCTGAAAACTGAGTTTACCTGTGAGGCGCTGTCAGCAAAACTCAGTGCGCAGGTGGTCTTGTGCCCATTTAAAGATAACAAATTATAAATACATCAAAAATCAAATACATAAATAAGCAAATAAATAATAGCTATGTCTCTTGGGTAGCAGCCAAGAAATGCAGTGATAAATTTTCCTTGGGAGAATGGCTGAGAAGAACCTGGTTGAGATTTTTTTCAGATCTCTTAAATTCAATTATCTATGATGCCTTTGAATTATGGTGTTGACAAGGAAGCTTATGCCTTCAGTAGGCTGCTGGGAAAACAAGTTTGTACTGAAGATGATCAAACTTGAGCTCTCCTTGGAAGCTCAAATGACAATGTTCATTTGGTGTTCCATAGGGACTATTTTTGTCCTCCATGCTTTTTTAATGTTTATATGAGTCTCCAGGGACATCTCATCAGAGGATTTGAAAACAGATGCCATCAGGAAGCTGATGACATGCAGCTCTACCTCGCAATTCTATTAGGGACGTGCAAGAATATTCAGAACTCGAAATTGGATCAAATTCATTCAAATTCGGACATTCGAATTTGTACTGAATGTCTATACATTCATTTTTTAACATTCAAACGAATTCAAATGTTTTGAATAATTCATATGAATTATTCAGACATTTGTATGTGTGCGGATAGGTACATATTACATACGTATCTGTACGCATCTTAAAATCAATAAAAAAATAAATAAAAGGATGCGTACAGATGCAGATGTTGTCGACATTCATATATTCAAATACGAATCTAATATTCATACGTATAGATACAAATGGACTTGAATCGGTTTGAATTTGAATACATTCATTTTTTCCTCTTTGTACAAATTTGAACATCTGAATATTTGATTGGAATTGAATCAAATCTGAAAATTGCATTCTTGCACATCCTTAAATTCCATCATAGTCAGGTGAAGCTGTTTGGGTCCTGGAGTCCAGAACAAAGTGGAGATCCTATTTGTCTCACATTTCCTAGTTATGGAGGTGAGTCAACATCTGATGTTGGATAGGTTATATTAACTTGGAAAAAACTTGTTCAGATTTGGGGTGTACAATTGGACTTCCTTCTCTCACTTGAGGCTCATGTGATCCCCTGAAGGTCTCAGGATTAGATTACTACAATAAAGTCTATGTGGGCTGCCTTTGAAGACAGTTCAGAAACGGAAGCTAGTTCTATGTTGCATCTACACGCACATCCATTGAGATCTTAAAGATTTACATTTCAGGGCCCAATTCAAAGCTTTAATACTGCTGTTCAAAGCCCTAAATGACTTGGGTCCCAGATATCTGATGGACTTCCTCCACCCACAAGTTCAGATCATGTATCCTTCACCTCATGAAAATCCTGCATGGAAATGATTGAACGATCTTCCCCCAGGCTCTATAATTCTATGAACATGGGGTGGATTTGAAGACCCTGGAGGTCCCTTCCAACTCTATAATTCTATGAGCAGGGGGTGGACTTCATGACCCTGGAGGTCCTTTCCAACTCTATAATTCTATGAGCATGGGGTGGACTTGATGACCCTGGAGGTCCCTTCCAACTCTATAATTCTATGAGCAGGGGGTGGACTTCATGGCCCTGGAGGTCCCTTCCAACTCTATGATTCTATGAGCAGGGGGTGGACTTGATGACCCTGGAGGTCTCTTCCAACTCTATAATTCTATGAGCAGGGGGTGGACTTGATGACCCTGGAGATCCCTTCCAACTCTATAATTCTATGAGCAGGGGGTGGACTTCATGGCCCTGGAGGTCCCTTCCAACTCTATGATTCTATGAGCAGGGGGTGGACTTGATGACCCTGGAGGTCTCTTCCAACTCTATGATTCTATGAGCAGGGGGTGGACTTGATGACCCTGGAGGTCCCTTCCAACTCTATAATTCTATGAGCAGGGGGTGGACTTGATGACCCTGGAGGTCCCTTCCAACTCTATGATTCTGTGAGCAGGGGGTGGACTTGATGACCCTAGAGGTCCCTTCCAACATTGTAATTCTATGATTCTCTGATCAGCCAGTCAAACATGCTGAGATGAGGTATACGGTGGAGACATGAAATAACGATGGAGGTGAACAAGCCATTAACTAACAAATAACTCGGCAAACTTTATCCAAGATGGAAAGCAGAGTCAGGCATTAAAAAAGTTATAATTTGAAATAAAGCCACCAATTCATTCAAACACCTTGGCAAAGTTTCTGGAAATGTGATTGAACGGTTTCAACAGGATTTGTTGAAATGTCCTAGGGGGACATTTAATTGCATGCTGAATTATCACTTTGGAAACTTCCTCTAGAGAAGTCAAGCTTTGGGTAGTCTGGTTGAAGATTGTGTTTGATGGACACCTTTTTAAAATATTGGATTGCACAATTTATCAAGGTTATCACTAAGCGGTTCCTTGCTCCCTTAATTACTTCTTATTAGCCATAGAACAGCTTGCAAACCTTTTATTATAGACTTCTGTTTACTCTGTAAATCCTAGGCTTTGAGCAGGCATGGGGGATTTATCAGTAAAGAAATTCTAACCCCAGCATTTTTCCTGACTAGGTTGATCTCCTTTGGAAAGGTGCGTGGTCTCTCTGCCCAGCTCGGAAAAAAAAAAGACGATGCTAATTCTGAGTCAACTCTCAGGATCAGTTTCAAGCACATTTAGAATAGCCTCAGAAGGAATGCAGTATTTAAGAACTTCTTCCGAACATGTCAGCCGTAGGTAGATCAGGCCAATGTGTGGGGTTTAAAAATGAATCAGGTGAAAACAGAAATGCTCAGAGGAACACATTTTTCAGTGATCCGTACAGGCTTCCAGTCTTTAGGCCTATTTGCACTATGGCCTTTAGTGCATAATTAGTGAACCTCCTCTGGTGAAGAGCATCCACACATGGTGTAGGCTCTTGCAGCCTCCAAGCATGCCCACCCTCATCAGAAGTTCACTAATTGTTGATTATGTGTGGGGCACGAAATTGTGTTCCACACATTATCCAACGTTACCGGGAAGCTTACTTCAAACATCTGGGGCTGTGATCATTCACTCTTCTGGAACTGGAAAAGGTGCAGAAAAGGGCAGCCAGAATGATTAAAGGGCTGGGTACACCTCACTTACGAAACCAGGCTGCAATGTCTAGGCCTCTTCAGTCTGGAAAGACAGCGTTGAAGAGGGGACCTGTATATAAACTCATGCACAGTATGGAAAACGTGGACAAAAAAAAAATTCTCTATCACACAACACTAGAACCAGGGGCACTCTATGAAGCTGATGGGTAGGAGAGTAGGATAAGACAAGGGAAAGTATTTCTTCACCCAGAGGGTCATTGGTTTATGGAATGTGCTGCCGGAAGAAGTGGTAACAGCTACCAGCCTAGATGGCTTTAAGGAAGGGTTAGACAAATTTATGGATGACAGATGTATGAATGGATACTAGAATTAATGCCTAGGTACATCTTTCAGGCTGTGTGTGTGGGGGAGCGGGGCGCTTCTAAGGCCATTTGCTGGGATTCAAGAGCAGGAGAAGGTTTGTCCTTGTCTCTCTTTGAGATGCCCATGAGCATTATACCAAGTGTGTTTCCACTGTGATCAGGCAATTTGGTCTAGGGGGAGCTCCATGGGGCACCCATGGAGGGCGGTGCCCCAAAATCCAGAGCTCCGAAGCATCATCTCCAAAGATGCATAATCTCCGAAGATGGCCCCAAAGAAAGCTCCAAAGAATGGCACAGGCTTCAAAGATGACCCATCAGAGCAATGCCATTTCTATGGAGCTTTGTCCAAAGCTCCGGACAATCTCTGGAGTGATTTGCCACAATCTTCGAAGATTCTCGGGAGCTGCTCTAGAGGATCTTTGAAGAATCTACAGAGCATCTACAGAGTTTGCACACACCCCTGTGGTACCCCCAAAAAACATGGGGTGATGGGAGGCCCCATGTGGGTAGATCTGGACTTGCCACATGGGTGCTTTAGTGTTTCCACTGGGAGTCTGCTAGAACCCATTGCTAATGGGTGCTACACTGCCCGTGGAGACACATTGGGTACCTTCATAGATGCAGATCTACTAAATCCAGATTAGTTGAAGGACGCATTCCTTAGGTCCGGATTACGGTAGGCAAGTGGACACACACACCCCGGGGTTTCTGCCAGGAAGTTTCAATGGTGATCATCCCATGGTGCATGATTGTTCAAACTCACAATGTTCACACTGAGGAGAAACTGGAAACACTGTAACCAGGTGTTCACCAGGTGTTCCTGATGGAGCTGTGGACGGGTTTTTACTATTGATGATTGGGACAGCTAGAGGGAGATCCCAGACACTTCATGATGCTCTTGGATAGTAGAAGCAGTGTTGTACATGGCCTCCCCTTGAGTGGCTGGCAAGCTCTGTTCACATCCCTTCCAGGTGAATGGAGTGTGTGGTAGGGTGATGCAGAAACCAACAAGGGGAAGTATTTCTCCACCCAAAGGGTCATCAGTTTATGCAATGTGCTGTCAGAAGAGGTGGTGAGAGCTGCCAGTCTAGATCGCTTCAAGGTAGGGTTAGACACATTTATGGATTACAGATGTATCAGTGGATACTAGAATGAATGTCTAGGACAGGTACATCTTTCAGGCTGGGGGGCGGAAGCAGGATGCTTCTAATGCCATTTGCTGGGATTCAAGAGCAGGAAAAGTTTTGTCATTGTCTCTGCTTGAGGTGCCCATGAGCATTTGGCAGGCCACTGTGTGTGACAGGATGCTGGACTAGATGGGCTGTGGCCTGATCCAGCAGGGCTTCTCTTATGTTCTTATGTTCTTACACATGTCGAAATTCACCTGAATATCAAATGTTACCAATATTCATGCACGTCTCTATTATATTTAGAACGTAATTTTAATATGCATGACCACCCTCAACAACTATGGTGGCATGCACATACAATAAAAAAGACAGCTCAAAACTGGCTTAAAAATAGTAGCAACCAGACGTTAATTTCCCTAACTCACCTCTAATTCACTTTCCAAAGCCATTTTCTGGCTTTCATTGTGAATTAGCGGTGAGGTGTGAACTCTACCACCCCTAACCTACTTCTGAACCACTTTTTAATAGCTGTGGATGCAAGTTAATATTCAATATTTACTTAGCATTTTCAGCCACCACCAAATCTTTCCTGATTTCGATATTTCCCTAAAGTATAACAATACTGTAGCTGACAGCCCAACTCAGATTGAGATAGATGAGATGTTGAAACAAGAAAATCAAATCTGTGTGTTTACAATTAGCTATTGGTTTCTCTCTGCAAGGCAGGGTCAGGCGGAGATTAACGCCTTTAATTATGACAATAGCTTGGATTAGAATAGTTGTAACTAATAGGAAGCTCAAGAACTTTACAAATCTTAACAAATGGTGTTCAACATAAGGATTGGAAAGTCACCTATATAGAGTGGAGTATGTGAACAGTCTGCTACTGTGGTATCCCATCTTCAGAAGAAACAGCAGGTTTCCCATCACCAGCAAGGTTAAGTGCAGACCCAGACTCAAACTGCTTTGCTGGAAAAGGGAATTTAGGCTGTGTCTTCATTATGCCAAAAAAAGACTACATAATCAGGTCCTCAGGGCAGCTGGTCTCCTTTGAGAAGAGTGGAAATTGGTCTCACTTAGCCCATTTCTTTTACCTTCACGTGACTGCTCCAGTGACAACAGATCAGCTGGAGAAGACCACAAGCAGGAGTGGTCCATGTTTCCCAGAACAAGGCCATCTGCATTGGGATGGCTTTCATGGAATGGCCCTCCCACTAGACCCAGGAATGAAAGTTTATAGTATCAGATCCCCTGGGGAAACCATTTGGCAGTGCACCCTGTTGCATAGCTAAAATAGGGCAAAAAGACCCTTTCTATGTTCATTAACATTTGGTTTTTAATGTTGTAATCTGCCCTGAGACCTTCAGGTATAGGGTGGGATCAATCACTCAATCGATCGATCGATCGATCGATCGATCAAGCAAGCAAGCAAGCAAGCAAGCAAGCAAGCAAGCAAGCAAGCAAGCAAGCAAGCTACACCTGAGACGTTTTCGCACACTCGGGTTTGGAACGCGCGGGAGACAGCTCCGGGCACAGCATTCGCTTTGCTGCGGCCGAGTTTGCATCCCGGCATGTCTGGAGCTGTCTTCCGCGCGTTCCAAATGTAGAGCACTTTAAACTGCTCTACATGCGTTCGGGCGCGCACGAACTGCCCGCAGGCGTTCGGGAGGAGAAGCGTTCGCGCATGCTTCTCTCTCCCTAACAGCCGTGGGCTTGCCTCCCCTGCCGGCGCAGCTTTGACAATCAGCTGTTTTCAGCCAGTGCCGGCTGCGGGAGCCTCCTCAGCTGTCTCCCTGCCCCTTGCCGTCGTTTGCCGGCTAAGACAGCTCACGACGCTTTGAGCATTCGCACACGGGCGCTCCGGAATGCGTTTACATGCATCCCTGCGCCCCTCTGTGTGAATGCTCAAAGCGTCGTGAGCTGTCTTAGGCTTCCCGTCCTACTCCCGTTCCAAACGGAACGGGAGTAATGCGAAAATCCCTCAGGTCTTCCATTAAGGGAACTAATGACAACCAAAGCTTCAGCTAACTGCCAGTTTTCCATGGCTGGTAATGCTTTGCATGACATGAAACTGAGGAAGAACACATGGGAAAGAATGTTACATATAATCAAGGTATGCGCTATACAAGCTCTGTTATATAAGACATGTCCAAACAAAGACCATATTGTCCCATTAGAGATGTGCATGACTTTTTTCCCTTCTCCACTGCACATCAAAGCTAGGGATGTGCATGAATTGTTTTTTGTAATCGATTCATATTGAATCAAATGCAAGAAAATTCATATTTGTTCTAATAAATCCCTTCCAATGTAGTGAGATTTGAATTTGATATGAATGTTCAATCCCACATGGATCCCATAGGAATCCCATAGAAATCCCATATGAAGATTCATATGAATGTATTGAAACATGCAATTAAAATTCGAATGTCAATCATTGAATGTGCCAACATTTGGTTAAAATACAAATGTCCAAATCTGGCCAAACTCGTATGAATTTTGAATGTTACGAATATTTGTACACATCCCTAATTGAAACAAATGCAAAGGAATTTTGCATGTGTGCAAATGGAACCACTCTGGATGTGCTAGGATTTGAATTCTCTTTGAATCCCTGACGCTACTTCTGCCTCTGAATCCCCTCTGAATCCCCTTCGTATCTGCTCTGAATCCTCCCCAAGCCAGGCAGCCATTTTGCTGCCTCTTCACCTCTGCAAACGTAAAGAAGCATTGAAGGAAAGCACAAAAGCATTTGCTCCACGTGCCAATGTCAGTCTCTGAAGATAGCCAATTTTGTATTCGAATGAGAATGTTCGAAGCTTCAGCGTTTATATGAATTTTGAAGCGGATGAATCTTTTCCACCTCTCCCTACACGCCATGCCCAGAAATCTGTTAAAACCATTATTAGCACTGATAGTGAAAAGGTCTGCTCAGAAGTGATTCACATTTATTTCAGAGAGGCCTATTCTCGGGGGGGGGGGGAGGAAGTCATATGCATTTGAAAATGTCAGACCTGTGTAATCTGAGAGCATAATCATATTTCACAGTGTCCAATACACCAATAGTTATATTATAATACGCACAGCCCTGCTGGTCCTTCCTGACCTTTCTCTCTGGTCTTCCATTCCTTTCTTTCCAAATTTCCCTTCAAATTGGGAATAAATGAGAGCAGAATACATGTCTCATGAGGTTCTGCTGGACATGGACTATTTCAGGGCACAGAAAGCCAGAATGGAATAGCAGCTGGGATGAAAAATTAAAGGCACCATCAGGTGTAGCTCAGCTCCCGAAGACTCCATGCTAAGGATCTGCATGAATATTTCAGCATGAACATTCAAAATTTGGCTGAGTTTGGACATTCGAATTTGGACATCTGAATGTGAATCGAATGTTGGTACATTTGAAGATTGATATTTGAATTCGAATTGAATGTTTTGATACATTCGTATGAAGTTTCATATGAGGCTTTGTATGGGATTCATAATGGATTTGTATGGGATTCATAATGGATTTGTATGGGATTCGTAATGGATTTGTATGGGATTCATAAGGGATTGAACATTTGTACTGAATTCCAATCCTACTACACACGAAGGGGATCTGTTTGAATGAATATTAATTTTCTTGCATTCGATTCAATACAAATTGAATAGAAAAAAAAAAACATTTGTGAACATCCCTACTCCATGCATATCTTCATGCAGTTTTCTATACAACTCTGTTTATTTGCATTTTAATGAATGGCAGTTGGGTTTCAGAGGCCAGCTCTGTGAGCCAAATAATGGTAGCAGCTCACTAGTTCCCTTTTTTATCCACTTCCCTAGGACAGATGATTCTAAGGCTGCGTTCCCACCTACAGCCAATCCAGAGCGAACCCGGATTACTCTAATCTGGAGTAATCTGGGTTCTGCTGCTGGTTAGGGGTGGAGGCTGGGAACAGCACCGACCGCGTATCAGGCTGTTCCCAAACAGAACCCGCAGGAACTGGAAAAGGTGCAGAAAAGGGCAGCCAGAATGATTAAGGGGCTGGAACACCTCCCTTACGAGACTAGGCTGCAACGTCTAGGCCTCTTCAGTCTGGAGAGACAGCGTTTAAGAGGAGACCTGGTTGAAGTACATAAAATAATGCATGGTATAGAAAAGGTGGATAGAGAACCAGGGGGCATCTATGAAGCTGATGGGTAGGAGAGTCAGATCTGACAAGGGGAAGTATTTCTTCACTCAGAGGGTCATCGGTTTATGGAATGTGCTGCTGGAAGAGGTGGTGACAGCTACCAGTCTAGATGGATTTAAGGTTCGGTTAGACAAATTTATGGATGGCTACTAGAATGAATGAATCACTAGGTACAACTTTCAGGCTGGGGGGAAAGCAGAAAGGCCATTTGTTGGGATTCGAGAGCAGGAAAAGGTTTGTCCTTTCTCTGCTTGAGATGCCCATGAGCATTTGGTGGGCCACTCTTTGTGATGGGACACTGGACTAGATGGGCTGTGGCCTGATCCAGCAGGGCTTCTCTTATGTTCTTAAGTCTCTGGACACCTTCCTGGACTGGCTTAAGGGCAAGTGTGGAGAGTCTTTAGACTGCTGCAGGGAAACAGGCAGCATGCCTCTAAGGCCATTTGCTGGGATTCGAGCGCAGGTGAAGGTTTTGCCCTTGTCTTGTGCTTGAGATGCCCATGAGCAATTGGTAGCCCACTGTATGGGTCAGAATGCTGGACTAGATGGGCTGTGGCCTGATCTATCAGGGCTCCTCTTATGTTCTTATGGGTGGCAGCTGAGAGGGTATCCATGGCTGGGAGTCCCAGTTTATCTTCCGTTTCTCCATGGTAGATGATTCTGAGCCTGCTGTAGTTGGAAGCTAGCCATTCACCACTGACTTCTTCTCAGGAGAATTTAGAGACTGAACTTGGGACCTAGAAGGGTGAGGAGTTTTTTGTTCAGCAACTCTTGTCAACAGCTCTTCATTATTCAGCTTGGTATTGGCCACTTTTGTGTGATTCTCCAGCAATCACCAAACGTGTCACAGGCGCCAAAGCCTCACTGGGACAGCCTGCTGATATTTCTCAACGCTGCCCAAACGGTTCACGGAGCCTGTCTTACCAATCTCTTTGTTGCTGTATCCTTTGTTTCATTTTGCTTGCCTTCATGTCACTCTTTTCCCCCTTGGCTCACGGCAAATGGTTTTGTTGTCAGCTTCAACAGCAAAGGAAAACACAGGAGGAGGCCGGCGGGGCCGAGAAGGAGAAGAGAAAGCAATTAAATAGGGCCTTGTAACAAGCTCAAATTGTGATTGCGCCTCTATGGAGCAGGCCTTTACGGGAGATCAGCGCCTTCAAAATCTCTCACAAATACAAGGAAGAAAAGAGCTATTACAACAGGTCACCCTGTCCGTTCCCCAGGGTCAGTGCAGAATTACTTTCTTGCTATATAATCTCTCCCACCACAGATTTGTCCAGAGCAGGTTTAAGTGGTATGAGAGAACAAACATTTTCATGACTTCTCCTGGAGGCCTATTGATTCATCACACCAGAACTCTAGGTGGGAAAATAAACAAAGTGGCAAAATTTTGCAAGCACTGGCATGTTGTAATAATGGATTTCTCCTTCTCCTCTTCCTTCTCTTTCTCTTTCTCCTTCTCCTTCTCCTCCTCTTCCTCTACCTCTTCTTCCTCCTCCTCTTCCTCCTCCTCCTCTTCCTCCTTGTCTTCCTCTTCCTCTTCCTCCTGCTCCTCCTGTTCCTCCTCCTCCTCCTCCTGCTCCTCCTCTTCCTCCTCTTTCTTCTCCTCCTCTTTCTCTTCTTCTTCTTCCTCTTCCTCCTCCTCCTCTTGCTTCTTTCAAATCCTCTGGTCATGATTGCACATAAGGGATTTATATCAGTTTAGAATCACAGACTTATTCTGGATGTAATCCACTGCTTTTGCTTTATTATACTCTTACAACTGGCTGCTTTCCACAGTCCCCATTTCTTTGATATCCCCAAACCCTTTAATTAAGACACATGAGAGCCAGAATCTAAAATGGTCAGGTAGGAATGTGCACAAATATTCATAACATTCAAAATTGGGATTCGAATCAAATTTTGGCACAGTCAAAGATTGACATTTGAATTCAAATCAAATATTTTGGTGACCTAGGGCTAATCACCGCTCTCCCCTCAGCCAAGTGATGACGTACCTTTCCAGACCCACTGGTCTGATGTGGTGGTCATGCAGCCGGCCAAGGAAATGTGCAACCACCACATTGGACCATAGGGTCCAAAAAGGTAAGTCATCGCATGTGGGCTCGGCAGGTGGCAATTGCCCCTGGGAGGCCAAAGATAATGCCAGCCTGGTCTTGCCCTGCCCTTGAAAGGGGTGGGGTGGGGAGACTGAACCAAGGCTATCTCAGTGTCCTGCTGACTGCTGTAGTCCCAATCAGACTGCAGCAGCTGGCAGTCAACCTCTAGGTGCCCACTCACACTACCACCCCAAAATGCACCCGATCTCTTACCTCATTGGGCCGTGAGTGCGATGAGCATCAGGTTAGTGCAGGGCCAAGCTACCAAAGTGCACACCTGTGCACAGAACAGATTGCTCTGCCAAGCTGCGCGACCACCACATCGGACCTGAAGCCTGACAAG
This sequence comes from Aspidoscelis tigris stejnegeri, assembly GCA_023333525.1. NCBI lineage: Eukaryota > Metazoa > Chordata > Lepidosauria > Squamata > Teiidae > Aspidoscelis > Aspidoscelis tigris. The sequence goes on along the minus strand of JALMGA010000004.1, from coordinate 5,685,549 downwards.
GTAGGTAGATCGCATGGGTGGTACGGGCCCCTGTGTAGGGGAGCAAGGGGGCCATGCGTGCTGCTTCAGTCTGATTGGGACTGCAACAGCAGGCATGCCAATAGGGCAGGCTGTCCTGCTCTCACCCCACCCCTGACAGGGCCTGTCAGCTGTTGGACTAAAATCAGCCCAATGGCAAAGGCCGGAGGGCAGGGCCCACAGCTGTCTGGCTGGGAGAGTGTGAATGCTTTCCCTGCCGTACTGCTGTGGAACAGCCTGGGATGGCCAGGAACAGAAGGTTTCACAGTTGCTTTGAGTCTCCTTAAATGGGTGAGAAAACTGGAGTAGAAAAACCAACTTCTTCTTCTTCTTCTTCAAATCCCCATGCCTCTAAAAACTAGCAACAAATGTTTGTAGCTTTGTAGCTGGCGTGTGTGATTTTTGGTGACACACTATGGTGCGCTACTGAAAAGCATTTCCACCAGCAGTTCTGGAGCCGGGAGGCATGTTTGGCACACCAATATTATGCAGTTCCCAAAATAATTACAGGTATAAATGGACAAAGTTGGTGCCTGGCTACTGATTTGGTGTATTTGTGGAGTGTTCACATGGTTTGCATCTGAATGGAATCATCTCGTTTCCATCAATCCACATAGGGGATGAACTTCACTTTATGAAACTCATGGGTAGGAGAGTCAAATCAGACAAGGGGAAGGATTTCTTCACACAGAGGATCACTGGTCTATGGAATTCACTCCCAGAAGAGGTGGTAAGAGCAGCAATACTAGGGCTGCATCCCCATGAACGCCATTTGGAGCGGAATCAGAATGCATGGGACCAGGAGCAGGTCCAAGATTGCTCCCAACCTGTCCCCATGCCATCCCTGGCAGTGCGGGCCAAGCACGGGTTGGGCGCAGAGGGGATAGTACCAAACATGCATGGGGACATGACCTAGATGGCTTTAAGAACAGGTTAGACAAATTCATGGATGGCAGATGTATCTATGGCTACTAGAATGGATGCCTAAGTGCATCTCTCAGGCTGGGGGGACAAGCAGGATGCTTCCAGGGCCATTTGCTGGGATTCGAGAGCAGGGGAAGGTTTTGGCTTTGTCTTCTGCTTGAGCTGCCCATAAGCGATTGGTGGGCCGCTATGTGAGACAGGATGCTAAACTAGAGTCTACCTACGGGCTGTGGCCTGATCCAGCAGGGCTCCCATTAAGTTCTTATATTCTTAGAAATTGTTCCTGTCTGAAGCATGCACATTGAAACTATAAATTTAAGAAATGAAGTGAAACAGAAAAGCATGGCATGGGCCAGATACCATTATAAGAATCTTCATTTTCAGCTAATAAAATGAAACACAATGAGTATGTATCCTCCTACCAAACCTTGCTTTTCTCAATCATTTTGCCATGAATTCCATTCAATGCCGTACCACACAATGTTTTCCAGGAATGGAGAATACTTGACAGGTCTTTGGCAAGATTCCCAGGCATTCGGCAGAATTTGACAGCTCTACAGAAGCAAGCTAAAACAAATAACCACTCTATGAATGACACTAATGATATTATCCTATTGATTAGCATTGTTGTTATCTTCATCAGCAATCTCACACTACTGCATCTAACACGTATTGATAGAAACTAGTAATAAATTATGTTCCTTCATTATTCCTGGAGGAATCCATGCAGAATCATCTTAGACATAGAAATAAATGTTCTTTTGTCCCAGAGTGCCAGAATCTGGTAGTGGAACTCCTAGTTAGCCATGGGGAAAGTGCTCCACCTAGTGGCACAGAGGTGGAAACAACAGCAGCTCATCAGGACTCAGACGCTTTCTCTCCACCCGTTCTCCCACATGCTCCTTAAGTTCAATTAATCAAAACATTTCTTACAGTTGGACTCCCATAGCCACTGATTCAATAACCAGGGTTTCAGTTAACCACGGTTACCAGATAATCCCCCCCCCCCCGCTGGCACCATAAGGGAAAAGCACCCAGAACCAGAAGGCCTATTTTGGCCTTTGTAGAGCATTGGAATAGGTGCATGACGCCACTGGAGCCCATACCAAGGGGGCACATGGGAGGTGGATGGGAGAAGTCCAGTGGCATTGCACACCTATTCCAACACTCTCTGGGGGCCGAAATAGGCCCTCCAGGGGCCAGAAAAGCACTTCTGATCCTGGGGTTCCCCGATCCCAAAACTGGAAGGCCTGTTCCTGATTATCCACAGTTTCAGGAAACCATGGTAGGAGCCAGAATGTATCCCTAGTAGATATGGGGGTCTGACCGTATAGTCATGAGCCCAAAGACTTAGGCCCTGTCCCCATGCAAGTTTGGTTTGGTTCCGAGCACAGGATCAGCGCTGTCCGTCCCCATGGGTTTTGGATTTGGTCTGCAAAAAGCGTGCCAACCCCTCCCAAACCGTGCCAGAAGGGTGCCAAATTTGATACCTGAAAAAAGAAATCTTGGCATTCTTTGGGGGACTGGTACACATTGTTCAGCAAGCTGGGAACGCACATAGAGACTCTAGCGGGCTAACACGGAGGAGATTTGCGCTCAAGTCATTGGGAGGTGGCGTGTGCTTGCTGTCCCTACCCTGTCCATTGAAGATCGTGGCCGCTGACTTTTTAAAACACCAATCGCAAAGGCAGGCTGGAGAACAGCTTGGTTTTTAAATCTTCTGCCATTTCCACAGAGGTAATTCCAACCCTGTTTCAAGAATGCCAAGGCAGGCTCCATAATGGCTTGATTTCTGTTCCGATTGCAACCCCCATTTCCCACATCTGCAAGGCAATAATAAATAAAGGCTCGATTTTCAGTTTACGGGCATTCTCACAGTCTCCAGTGGAGTGGAGGTGCACACAACTCCTCAAGTATCTACTGCCGCTAAACCTCGTAGTGGCTTTCAATGTTTTAATTTTTTTTTAAAAAAGTTACTTTTATGAATTGTTACCATGCGTCCCACCCGAGTCCCGGCTGTGTGTGCCGGCTAAGGGGGGGGGGAATGCAGCACAGGGGTGAGCTGACATCAATCCATCTGCCAATGAGGAGAGAGGAGCTCTGTGACAGAACACAGGTAAGTGCTCAATCCTGTCTGGCCTAGGCTGCCATTGACTATCGCGCGTACGAGCAAGCACTAGTCAACGTTGGTTATCACACACCTTTCCTATCCATGAGTCAGGATGGGAAGGGAAAGGAAGTGCAAATTTGCCCCCAAATAGTCATTTTATCTAGGATGCCCATTTATTCTATTTTATTATTTCCCACCCTAACATTCTTTGCAGTGAGTGAGTGAAAAAGAAAAAAAGAACTTGCAAAAGAACCCAAGGGTAGCATCTGTTTCACTCACTCACTCACTCACTCACTCACTCACTCACTCACTCACTCACTCACTCTACCTACCTACCTACCTACCTACCTACCTACCTATCTATCTATCTATCTATCTATCTATCTATCTATCTATCTATCTATCTATCTATCTATCTATCTATCTATCTATCTATTTAATACATTTATGCCTCACAATTCACCAAATGGTCACTCACTCACTCACTCAACCTACCTACCTACCTACCTACCTACCTACCTACCTAATACATTTATACCTCACACTTCATGTCACACGCCAGGTTACAAGAAGAATAAAGCATATCGAATATTAAAACATAATTAAAAGAGTAACAAGCAATGGCATCCAGCTCTCCCCAGTAACCAGGGAGACGTTCCACTTTGCTCCCCGTCCACGAGACTAGAGAAACTCCAATTATTTCCTAATAGTTACAAACTTATTTCTACATCAAAGGAAAAGCAGAGTCAATGAAATATGCAACAGGCCTGGCCTGGCATTACCGAGTTTCAGAGACGCCAGTGCAAGCCGGCATGCTGAGAGGGTTGAGAGAAGAAACAGACTTAAGAAAGGAGAGAGAAGGGTTCTAACTTTCTTGGAAACTTCTCTTGATTGGGGAGTGCCTGTCTCAGAGTTTTCTCTTTACCAGTACAAAAGGTAGGATTGTGTTCCCAAGACACAAACACATTCACACAGCAATTAAGGGGAGGAAGCAGCTGATACTTCTTCCAGTTCTATACCAACTTTAGCAGTGATTTCATCAAAAGCCTTTATCAAGCAGGAATCCACTCATAGAGCAAATGTTCAAGGCCCAGCTTTTTGCTTACTGTTCAGGTCCTGCTGCTGGTAGTCTTCTTGGGCAACTGGATGGCCATTGTGGGAACAGGCTGCTGAACTAGATGGACCATGGGTCCAACCCCAGCTGTTAGGAGTTTGTGAGTAGCGCAAGCTGTGTCTTCGTGTCCTCCCTGTAGGCTTCCTTGTGTAGCTGGTCAGCAATTGTGGGAACAGGCTTCTGGACTAGATGAACTGTGGGTCCAATCCCAGCTATTAGGAGTAGGTATGTGCAGAAATCGGGTTTTTGCATTTGATTTGTATCAAATTCAGTGTAAGAAAATTTGTATTCATTCAAATAGATCCCCTTTGAATGTGGTAGGATCCTATTCGATATGAACGCATTCATACAAATTCGTGCAAATATCCAATAGGAATGCATACGCATCTGATATGTATCTGATATGTATCCTGTAACATATCGACTCTGAAAACGTCTAATTTGCCCTGAATCCACTTTGAATCCACTCTCAATCCATGTCAAATGCAGCCTAGATCTATTCCAGATGTGACTGGTGTGGCCACTTTCCCACCTCCCCGGTTCACAGATCTTCAAGGGAGTCAATTCAAATTAGATATTAGGAAAAACTTCCTGACAGTGAGGGAAATCAGTCAGTGGAATAGGTTGCCACGGGAGGTAGTGAGCTTTCCATCACTGGAGGTCTTCAAGCAGAGTCTGGACCTACATTTGTCTGGGTGGTTTAGGAAATCCTGCATTGAGCAGGGGGCTGGACTTGATGACCCTAGAGGTCACTTCAGACTCTATGATTCTATTTTGAGAACTAGCTTGTTACGCACTTGCTTTGGTGTGAAAGCTAGAAGGAGTTCCACCCATGCTGGAGAGTTCCTCGCATGTATGCTGTTCAGCACAAAAACATGCCCTACAGCTACTTGCTCTGCACTGGATTAAGGTCCTCAGGCTGGACTGTAGACCCAATTAACGGGGTCTACAGTAGATGTGGAAGTCTGGATCTGGATCAGAGGCCCAGATGTCAGCCCTCACACAGAAACAGCCTTTGACTTAGCAAAGATATATACAAATACATCATAACTAACTTGCAAAGGATTAGCCTCAAACACTTCCACTATTTATGAGCATTTGCACCTGAGTGAGAGAGATAAAAATAAATAATTAAGTAAAAAGAGGCATCAAAAATCCCTATTGGCATATCCAAAACTGTAGGTACACTTGAATTGCCTCACTGGTCCCTTCCAAATCTATGATTCTATGATTCAAACGAATGCTCCAAACATTTGCACGGATACAAATGTCAATGTACAAATGCTGTAACATTCAATTTGTATACAAATGTCCAAGTTCGTATGAGTTCGTATGAACATCGAATGTTACGAATATTTGTGCACATTCCTAGTTTAGGAGTCAGTGAGTAGGAGCAAGCTGTATCTTCATGTCCTACTGCTGGTCTTCCTTGTACAGCTGGTCAGCCATTGCAGGAATAGAATGCTGAACTAAGCATGACATGTGTCCGACCCAATGGCACATTTCTTCTGTTCTTATGAGAGCAAAATGATGTTCTCATCTTCCCCACCTTCTCTTTCAGTCATACCAGCAGCTCAGCTGAGGGCAAGCTTGGTAGAAGCAGATTATCTGGCCCTATTTCAATCTGGCTTCTGGCTCGGATTTAAAACTTTAGGCACCCTGCTTCATGATGGCGACTGATAGCACATCTAGGACAGGAGAACATAACCTGACTGGGTCTCCTCTATCTAGCAGCTTTTAATGCCTGTCATTGAAAAGATAAGTCTAATCCTTCAGTACTTAGCACTGTCTTGTAACTTTCATACTTGCAATTATTAACTGTTTTTCAACTCTGAGTTTATTGCTTTATTTTTTAAAAAAAAATGATTATAAATTATTCTGAAACAGGGAACCACATGGAAATAAATAATGAGCAGCTGTGAATAGGAGGATGGGTATGGTAAGATCCATTGTATTGCATGTGGTTTCCCCACTTCGGGTTGTAAGTACCTGCCCAGGGACTGGAGTAGGATCTGAGAAAGGTGGATTACTCCATACTAGGAATGTGCACAAATATCCGTAACATTTGTTATTTCTATGAATTCATACGAGTACAGACATTCACAGAATTCCCTGAGCCTGTTGGAATGTGCCCGCTGTCATGCGAAGGTGCGCACCTCCGCTAAACTGTGGCGGCTTCAAGCAATGAGCTGCTTTTCCATGTTATTAGTAATGCCCCTTATTTTACTTCTTTGTCTTTGTTGTGTGTTGTGTTTGTGGAGGTGCAACCTGAAGGTGTTTCCCAGCAGGTGAGACAGGGTATGGTGACGTCAACCCAGCTTTCTATCAGGGGAGAGGGGGTGGAGAGAAAAAGATGTGGTTACCCAATGCAGGGTTTTACTGCAGCTTTTATGGGGACAGGTACATTTGACTTGAACCCACGGTCTCCTCAATCCCATGGGGACAGGTTAATTCGAACAACAATCCGTATTGGGAATGACCTGATTTAAACCCAAAGTTAACAGAGTGCATGGGGACGCACCCTCAGATGTCTGGCGCACTTTGGATCTGTCTGTTGCTGCCATTAGAAGACTCAGCTCTTCACACGGCTATGAGGCTGCAATCCTGACACTAAATGAACCCGGGCAAAATTGCTCATAAGGGTGAATTTTTACCCCTTTCCCTAAGCAGGAGGTAACATTTAGCTCATCAGTGTGGTACAAACTACTGTTTTAATTATTCAGAGTACTTAATGCCAATAAAGAGAATTACTTTACAGGAGGCAATCAGGAAAAAGACGCAGAAATCAATGAAGTTCAAAGGCCTTAGGATCTGGTGAATAATTCACTCCACAATCACAACACCAAGACGCAACAGGATCAAAGGGCCATTTGATCCACACAAAAGAATGAAAAGGCACGTCAGGTCAACAGCAGAACAGTCAGCTGTGCATTACAATGGTGCTCCAGCATTGCATGTTGTTTGTAGAGATGTGCACAAATTAATTTAAATAAAATCTGATTCGAATCCGTAACATTCGAATCTGGAACATTCGAATCCGTATGTTCAAATGTTAAATTTGTATTTAAAGATATGAATGTCAACAACATTTGCATCTGTTATACGTATCTGTGTGCATTCCATAAAAATCCGTGTTCATCCCGTAGTAGCTTACATACATCCCTTTTTAATCCCGTATTTTAAGCGCAAGATACATATAATTTTCACACAGATTCATACACAACAGATACAAATCTATACATTTGGATCATTGGAAAATCCATATTGGATTTTCAAAAATCCATATTTGAGTTCAAATGTTCAAATTAAGATATTTGAAAATCCAATTCGATCTTGAATGTCGACATTCATCGGGTTTGAATTGAATATTTGAGTTTTCAAATATTCGTGCACAATCCTAGTTGGTGACACACATTTGTCACTAATGGCTTGTAGGGATGTGCACAAATATTTAAAACATTCAAAATTCAATCAAATTCCATCAAATTCAGACATATGAATTCAAATCAAATGTCTATACCTTCAAATTTAACATTTGAATGAATTTTTGAACCTTTTGAATCATTTGGCCGAATTATTCGGACGTTCATATGTGTATGTATCCGTACGCATTACATACTGTGGCGCCGCCTATCTCCCAGTGCGAGCTGCCTAACTCTCTTCACCCCTGTCTTTAAACACAGTAAAGGTGCTTTTATAATTTTAGAACCTTGGTAGCGTGTATTATTTATATATGTTCTGGTAGCGTGTCTTTATACTGGTTTAGCCTCGCACCCCACAAGCGGTCACCAACAATACAGAGACTTTTCAAAGGAAAAGAAATAAACAGGTTTTTATTCTTAGTAACAGGTAACACAATAAAAGTTCTGAAGAATGAATACACTTCTGACAGTTTGAAGCCACACCACTTAAATTCCCTAACTGGACCTTTACTTGTCCTTCCATCCCCTTCTGGCCTATTCCCCAGCACAGAAGATCGGGCCCAATGCTTGGTTCCTTCCCTGGGGTAAAGAGACAGTCTGACCTGTCTTCCTCCCCCAAAACCCAAAAGCAAGGACAAACCTTTTCCTCTAGCAGGCGGGTTTTATACTCCTCACTAGCCTAAACTCGACGCCTGATTGGTGGAGTGCGCTCCTCCCCCTCCCATTATGCAAATTAGGGAGGCTTCGCCCCCTCCTGCCTGTTTAAGCTGTCAGTTTAGACTCTCTTCCTCAAAACACATTGAATACACTTTCATTGCACTTTTAAAATTACTTTTAAAATTTAGTGTGGGCACCACACATACGTACCCATACGCATCTTATTTGTATCAGTGTGCATTTGTACGGATATGTACAGGACGAAAATGGGATGCCTACGGGATAAAAAGAGGATGCATATGGATACGTATGGATGCCAACAGACACATTCGAATGTTGTTGACATTTGTATATTCAAATATGAATAAAATATTTGTAAGAATAGATTCAAATGTATTCTATTCAAATTGAATGTGAATACATTTGAATTTTAAACATTCGAATTGATTCAAATCTTTGGGTATTCAATTTGAATCGAATCCTAAAAATTTCATTCATGCACACCCTTAATAGTGTACTACGGACCAAAGTGCAAATTGGCCCCAGGTTGGAGTAGAAGGCTGCTTCCACATTTGCCTAAATAAATCTGGATCTACCTCATCCAGATTCAGTAAATCAGGGTTCCAGTAGACCCGGATTTATTAAATCCGGATGCAGGGTAGATCCGGATTTATGGGGGTAGATCCGTATCTAATAGATATGGATCTACCCAGCCCCTTCCTTCTGCACATGCGGCAGAAGGAGGGATTAAATCTGGATTTGAGGTGGGTGCTGTGCGGATGCATAGCACCCGCCTCACATCTGTGCTCTGGGGCCCCTCCCCCACCTGCCATGCTTGGCTCCTTGGAGCCAAGCATGGTGATCCATGGGACCCTGCTGTCATGGCTCGCCCTCACCCCAGAAGTGGCGGATCGCCTCTTCTGAAGCCAGGGGGAGCTTCTCCGAAGCCCTCCTCAGCCCACTTGGACAATCAGGAGGCACGCAGGCTGCAGGCACGCTGCATCCTGGGTCCCTGTGGCCAGAATCTGGGTGACGCCAAAGAGGTAAGCAGGGGGTTTCACGTGTTCTCCCCCGGGTGGGCTAGGGAGGGCTTCGGAGATCTGCCGCTTCTGGCGTGAGGGCGAGCCGCGATAGCGGAGTCCCCCGGCTCGCCATGCTTAGTTCCAAGGAGCCAATCATGGCGGGCCTGGGGAGGGCCCTGGGAAGGCATAGTTTCGCTGTGTGGACGCATCCTAAACGGATGAGTTTTCACAGTGAAACACCCATTAAGCCCACATCATATATGTTATCTTTTTAACACCCATTAAGCACACTTTAGGAACAGATAGGTGCGGACACGCCTCACCAGAAGTGTGCCTAATAGGTCCGACTATGCGGATGCGGTCTCCTGAAAGTGTGCTTAATGGGTGTTGCTGTGCGGACGTGCCTCACCAGAAGTGTCCTAAACAGTGATGTGTATGCGGGCGCGGGTTCCCCAATGTGTAACTAATCCGTGTTAAAAGGCCTGTGCGGAAGCACCCAAAGATTCCCGAGCTCTGTTCCAATATACATACTTGAGGATTCTTTTGATGCCTGGCCAAATGCTAATAGGGAAGGAATCTTTTCAAGGATATTTCCTGATACAAGTGTCGCCTTCTACATAGCTTTTCAGACTCTAAAGCACGTTCAAAGGATTGGCTGATCTCTTTGAGTTTACAAATGGCTTTCTCTATGGCAGCTCCTAATTCAGCACTAAAAACTGTCACTTCCCATGGGCAATTCTGTGATCTAACTTTCATTCCCTACTGTGCCTGCTGTTCTCAAAGATCTTTAAATCTCCAGTTATCAAAACACATAATCTGCTCATTCATCCGACAGCAGCAATTTCCACATCTGGTAGTAATTAACTAACAGTAGAGAGGAAGAGGACATTGTAGGGCTGGGGTGGGGAGCGAGAGAATCCTCTACGTTTCCCATCACAGAAGTGCTTGCTTCGAGAGTAGCTGGAAGACCAGGAAGAAAAGACGGCAAATTGCAAATCTTTATCCACTGCACACGAACCTGAAAGCTGGATTTCAAGTCGTGCTTTGAATTCACCTTGCAGTCAAAGTGTGCAACATGGGGGAATTTGGATTCAAAACATCATACTGTTACCCTTTAAGTGCAGGCTGCTGGAATGAGATTGTGTTAAGCTGAATACAGAACAAAAGTCAGAGCTCCCATTTTATATTTTCTGCCTGCATAGGTAGACACAAGGTGTTTTTCCACTGGAAGAAAGTAGCCATTTTTGCATCCATTAAGGACCCATTTGGGTGTGAGCCGGATGACCCCATTTCCACCATGGCACCCATTTGGGCCCTGATTGTTTCCACTGCCGGTCGGGAAATACGGATCGAATGGGTACTTCTCTACCTTTAATCCGGATTTTCTGTAGACCCCATTAATGGGGTCTACAATGGGGTCTTCAGCCAGAAAATGTGGATTAAAGAGAGCCTGTTTCCACGCTTGTGTGGCAATGGGGTCTAGAGAAGGCTAGGGGGAGGGGCACCCATGGGGGGGGGAGCCCCAAAACCTAACCTTTGAAGTTATTTTGAAGTCATTTCGAAGTAACTTTGAAGTCTGTGCAAAACAGCTATGGAGCGTCTTTGAAGTCTGTGCTGATCTTCAGAGTGAACTCCGAAGTCACTTCGAAGTTCACTCTGAAGATCAGCACAGACTTCAGAGGAGCTATTTTGCAAAGACTTCGAAGTGATGTCGAAGTGACTTTGAAATGACTTCGAAGCCGCTTTGGAGGTTGCATTTCTGTCCCCCCAAACCCTTGGGGGACAGGCAGACCCCTCTTGGGTAGATCTGGATTTCCAAATGGGTGCTCCAGTGTTTTCACAGCAGGGAGGCTAGCACCCATTGCTATTGGGTGCTAGGCCACCCATGGAAACATATTGAGTACTTCCCTTAATCTGGATCTACTAGATCCGGATTAAGGAATGTACCCATTCCTTAGATCCGGATCTTCTTAGATCCGGATTAAAGGAGCGCGGTGGAAAAACACCCACAGATTGTGCCCAGACACACTTAGAGGCTGCCTGAGGGCACATTTGAGTTTGTGACTGCAGCCCATTCCCCGTGTTCGCCTCACCCAGTCCTGAACTTTCAGAAAGGGATTTCTTTAGAGATGCACACATTTTTTTTCAATTTATTTGTACAAATCAAATGTCCGGACATTTGTATTTCTTAATTTGAATGAATACAAATATCTTGAGTTATCTGCATGAATAATTCGGACATTCATATCTGTACGGGGACATACACATCTCGTATGCATCTGTACGCATCCTACACGCATCCATACAGGATGAAAATGGGATGTATATGGGATGCACATGGGATACATACAGGATGCGTACGGGTATGTACAAGATGTGTATGTACCTGTAGAGGTACAAATATCCGAATTTTTTGTACAAATACATAAGAATGTATTTGTATCAAATCAAGTGTCTGGACATTTGTTTTTTGGTTATTCGGATACGTTCGAATTTTCAAACATTCAATTTCTTATGAATCAAATTCAAAAATTGCATCATTCACACCCCTAGAATGCATATGAATGCATACCGATCCCATACCAATCCCATACAAAGCTTCATATGAATGTACCAAAACATTTGCTCTGATGAGCAGACGATTCCATCCAGAACCATGTCAGCCTGTTCCAGGGCAGCCTAATTGTGTTCCCGGTGCGGAGCCAAGCCCAGGACATTCCCAGCCAGCCCAGGCATTCAACAGCTGTACACCAGGGAGAGCATTTGCACTCTCCTTGCCGGACAGCTGTGAGCCCCACCCCCAACTGCTGCCACTGAGCCAATTTCAGCCCAACATCTGGCAGGCCCTGTTGGGGGTGGGGTGAAAAAGGGAAGGCCAGCCCTGTTGCAATGCCTGCTGTTGAGTTCCAATTGGACTACAGCAGCATGCGTGCCCCCCCTGGGCACCCCACCCACTCAGGGGCCCACACCATCCATGCAATCACTTGCCTTTTTGAATCCTCTGGTCTGATATGGTGGTCACTTGGGCAGAAAGGGTGATGTACCACTCTGCACGCAGGCACACACACCGGTAGACCGACCCCATGTGGATTGACCTCGATAGACCAGCCTCAGCATGGAGCCAGTCTACTGGCATGCTTGCCTGCATGCAGAGTGGCACATCGCCCTGGCCAGCTGTGCAACCACCACATCAAACTAGAGGGTCCAAAAAGTAAGTGGGAGGGCACAACCACCCTGAGTGCTGGTGGGCACTTAGGGGTCCCTGGCAGCTGGTGTGGCCTGATTCAGGCCACACCAGCTGTCAGCGCACCGGGGCAAGATTGGACTGTCTGGTCTTCAGCCTAGGCAGGGGTGAATGCACTCTGTGGATGCCTCCTGGGCCCACCCCCCACCCAGAGCTGCATGCCTCCCTGGAGACATGCATGCGAGCAACTTACCTGCTTGCCACCACAGACCAGACTTGCAAGCTTGGGGGCAGGTATCCTCCAAACAAAAGGTACTAGCCATGTGTGTCTGTGCATTAGTGGCTGTTCACACAATAGAAATGTTTAGAACCTACAGACACCATTTGGAAGTAGGGATGGGAATGAACATTTTTTTGTATTTGATTCGAATGCCAGAAAATTAGTACACATTCAAATTGATCCCCTTCAAATGTGGTATGATTTGAACGCAATACAAATGTTCAGTACAAATTTGCACATGAACCCCATACGAACCCCATAAGAATCCATAATAAAGCATTCATACTAATGTACTGAAACATTCAAATTTGAATTTGAATTCGAATGTCTGAACTTGGCTGAATTCATATCCGTTTCAAATGTTATGATTATCTGTGTGCATCCTTATTTGGAAATGCTTCCAAGTAGGGATGTGCATGGATATTCAAAAATTTGAAAATCTGATTCGAATTCGATGAATATTGACATTTGAATTTGAGTCGGACTTTTGAAACTCCGAATTTCTGAATTTGGATCAAATCCAAAATTTTTGAAAATCCGATATGGATTTTCACATGATTTGACTGAATTCGACATCATATGTCACATCTGAATATCGGGTCTATTGGGGCATATAATAGGGAACGCAAACAGGATGCAAATGGAATGCAAATGCAAAAACTAAACAGGATGCAACCAAATTCAAAAATTGGATACAAATATTGCCGACATTCGTATCATTTGATTCAAATCAAGTTTTTGAAAATACGGACCTGGATAATCCAAATCTAAATCGGATTTTTGAAAATCCAGATTTTTGACAATCCGGATTTTTGAATTTCGATTTCAATTGAATATTTGAGTATTCAATTCAAATCGGATTCAAATGCAAAAATTACACCTGTGAACATTCCTTCTTCCAAGTGTTTCCTCATGCCACTCATCTCTTCTGGACAGTAGAAATTCTACCATAAACCCAAGCACAGAAAGGCTGCGTTTTCCAAGTTAAAATCCACAGTTACAATCTCTCTCCAATGCATGTTCAATGCTCCCTGCATATTGGGCTACTTTCCTTTTTACTTCCCCCCACCCCCTCCATTTTCATTTCAGGGAGCAGAAACTCACATGCGTTAATTCCTTTTGAATTCTAATTTAATGGGAGGTGGATAGATTCTTAAAATGAATCCTATAATTTGAACATGCATGGCTTGCTACAGTTTCCAATTTATTCAGTTTCCTTCTATAACTTTGTTCCCTTGCTCTCAAATTGGCAGAAATGCACTTGAAACGTTTAGATTAGAAGCAAGGTTTTGACCTTGAAATGGAACAGCCTTTAGGGGTCTGGTTTAGAGGTGTGCAAATTCGGTCCATGTCTGAATGGGGCTGCTTTGTTTAAAAGCAAACTAGAAGTTGATTCAGAAACACTAATAGTGCAAGCGAACAGGTAATAGTTGACATTACATTACCCCTTTTTTTTCAGTGTGAAAACTGGTGGTGATGGGGTTAGATATGTTCAAAAAGTGTTCAAAACAAACCTGAGTAAAACTAAACAAGCCCCTATTCAGTTTAATTCAAAAATCTGTGCACTAGGGATGTGCACAAATATTCATCAGGTTCACAATTTGTGCAAATTAGTAGGAACTTAAACATTGCATTCAAATGTTAGAAGACTGAAATTTGAATGCAAAGCAAATGCTTTTGTGCCGTTCTTCAATGCTTCGTTATATTCGCAAAGCTGGGGAGGTGACAAAGTGACAACTATAGTGCATTCAGAGTTAGGGATTGTGGCGCCCGCCTTCTCAGCTGGGGCTGCCTCTTTATATTTTCTATTTTAAATAAATATAAACTTCCAAACTCTCTAGCTCTGTGTTTTATTTCTCTAGGTTGGTAGTGTTACTATTGTTTCAACCCCATTGCTATCAAGCCCCGCCAAAAAGCTCACCACTTTCCCTTCTCTCGCTCCTCAACATGGTGTGAAGTGGTCCCTGCGTCGCCAACCATGGCACTCCACTTCCTCCCACTCTCACTTCCCTTAAAGCTGCAGGAATTCAATACTCGAGCGTTTCCTTAACCACTACTTTAAGTAAAGAGTATCTCATACTCCGTTCTCTTTATCAACAAGAAGAATAAGTTTACTTGTTTACACTTCAGAATGAGACAAAAGGTAAGTTCAAAATAACATTTCACAAATGCTTCAGTTTGTCCTGCCTAACCTCTCTTTTTTAAAGGATTCTGCCTGCCTATTAACCTAGTTCAGTAACCCCTGCATCTATGTAGGTAGTTTCCCCTGAGGGTGCTGTACATATTCACAAGAACCTCCCACCCCAAAGACCCAAGCATAGAACCCCCCTTACAGTTGGGTTCTGCCTTTTATACCCCTTAGCACGGCATGTGCCATGTCTGATTGGCGACTACCCTCCCGACTAGTGAGCTGGGTGAGCCCAGCCCCTTGCTTACCTGCCTTTGTCATCAAAGTACTTTAGCCTCAGTTAACAATGTGAACAATTAACAGTTTATGATTGCAACACATGTTTTTAACATAGCTTGCATTTATAACATAGCAAGGAAACATGAGGCACCACAAGGACTTGCACAAATATTTTTGGTATTCGATTTGTACTGAATTGATTGCAAGAAAATTTGCATTTGTTTGAGCAGATCCCATTCAAATGTTATTGTGTTCGAATTTGAAACAAATGTTCAATCCCATATGAATGCATCCAAATCCCATACGAAGCTTCATACAAATGTATTGAAACATTTGAATGTCAATCTTCCAATTTTCCAACATTCAATTTGAATATGAATGTCTGATTTTGGCCAAATTCGTAAAGATCTGAATGTGACAAATATTCATGCACATCCCTATTCAGAGCAGATTCAAAATGGATTCAGAGAGGATTGAAAGCAGATAAAGCAGATTCAAAGCGGATTTGGAACAGATTTGGAGGGGTTTTGGAAGTGTGATTGGTGGCAGGCAGGGATTCAAATCAGATTCAAAGAGCATTCGCAGCAGATTCAAATCCTATCATATTCAAAGTGGATCTATTTGCACAAATGTTATTGTCTTTTGCATTTGCTTCGATGCAAAGCAACCACACAAAAAAGCATTTGTGTCCATCTCTACTGTGCCCATCTCTTGTTCGTTTTGGTCCTAAGACCAGCCAAAAACAAAAACAAAGTGGTTGTGGGTTGTTTTGTTCTTCTCTTCCACCCAGCCAAATTTGGAGTCTCTTGGATCTGCATGTGAGATACTCTGTTTTGCAATGCCTGCAGCTTCCTTACAGGGTTTTGTTCTTGTAGACATGCTCTCTCTCTCTCACACACACACACAAACACACACACAGCACACGTCCAAGCCCCAGGGCCCTGGAATAGCATTTGGGAGGCAATGTGAAACACCCAGCCTCCTCGTGCCAAGATACACCTTTCGTTGCTGAGATTTCTCAAGTGTTGTTTTCCACCTTGCACAGCATTTATCTGGCAGTTCGTCCACAATGCAAAGCGCTTAATATCTGGAGCAGCCTTAAATAATTCATTAGCACTCAATACGCCTAATACCTCTGCAGATAATGCCAATAAATGAGGTTAAATGGGAGCCCCACTGGTTTCTCGTGCGGTTGTTGGTTTAAGTGATGATAAATATGTGCCTTTGCCAGACAGGCGTATAATGGTAGGGAATGAATTAATTCTAATCAACCAAATCATAAAGTCGATGCATTCGCCTTCTCTGTATCTGCAAGAACTCGGAGCAGGGTGGGATCCGTCAGAAATAAGGAAAGTCTTGCTGGTGTGCAGGGAGGGGAGCTTGAAATACATTAGCTCCTTTAGCTAGTGAGAAAGTTGACATTGCAATTCACGAAGGACACGGATGTTTATTTTTTATGTAATTGGGCAAACCTGGTTTCTCCTGTTTTTTTCTCAGGTAGTGGTATGTTTTGAGAAATATTCTTTAACAACAAAGGACTTTAAAAAGAATTACTTTAAGAACCTGGTTCCCCCTAAATTTTAATCCTCCTTTCATCAGTGGAAAGGAAACATCAGCAAAGGGACAAAGCAATTTCTGTTGAGCCATCTGCATTATTTGTTTAAGGAATGTGCTGCCGGAAGAGCTACCAGCCTAGATGGCTTCAAGGAAGGGTTAGACAAATTTATGGATGACAGATGTATCAATGGCTACTAGAATGAGTGCCTAGGTGCATCTTTCAGGCTGGGGTGGGTGGGAAAGTGGGGTACTTCTAAGGCCATTTGCTGGGATTCTAGAGCAGGAATAGGTTTGACTTTGTCTCTGCTTGAGATGCCCATGAGCAATTGGTGGGACGTTGCAGCCTGGTTTCGTAAGGGATTTTGTTCCAGCCCCTTAATCATTCTGGTTGCCCTTTTCAGCACCTTTTCCAGTTCCACAATATCCTTTTTGAGGTGTTGTGACTGGAATTGTTCAAAATATTCCCAATGTGGCCTCACCATAGATTTATAAAGGGGCAAAATGACACTTGCGGACTTATTTTCTATTCCCTTCCTAATTATTCCCAGCACTGAATTTGCTTTTTTCGCTGCTGAGTTGACACCTTCATTTAACATTCAAATATCCAATTCAAATCAAATCAAATGTCAAAAATTGCATTCACGCAACCCTCCACTGATGAGTTGTCACAGGCCCTTCCCATATTGCATGAAAGACTGGACCATACCCTGGTCAAAGCCTCTGTGTCACACATGCTGGTGGGGCATGTTTTGTCAGCATTGGATGAACTGTGTACTGGACATGGGCACCCAAAATGGTACCCAAGCCTAGCATAAACGTAGATCCCAATCAGGAGGTGTGCTTTGGCCAGGGCTGTGGGCCTGCGCAGAGAGCCTCCTGAAGCTAGGCGTGGCCCGGCCAATCAGGAAGTGCGCCAGATGCACACGCAAAGCAAACTGGAACCCCACAGCCAGAATCGGCCTGGCTGCATTAAGGTAAGGAGAGGGGGCTGGGGGGGGGGGTAGGTGAAGCTCCCCAGACTCCAGAAGCTGTGATCCGTGGCTTCTGGGGCAAGGGTGAGCTCTGAGATAGGAGACCCTTGGCTCACCATGCTTGCTCCAGAGAGCCAATCATGGCAGGCAGTGGGGGGGGGGGGCTCAGTTAGGGACACTTTTGCAGTGTGGAGACATCCAAAATGAATGTGTCCTAACTGTGGAAGTACACATTAAGTACAAATTAAGACTACCTTTAATGTAGTCTTCTGGGAAACCGGTTTAAGGGCCACTTAGCACACATTAGAGGCACATTGCATGCGAGCTAGTGGGGACGCATGTGTCTCTAATGTGTGTTGTAGTGCGGACGGGGTTCTCGAAATCTGTCCTTAATGGGTACTTAATGTGTGTTAAGGGTCCAGTGTGGAAGCACCCTTAGATCTTCTTAGATCTGAATTAAAGGATCGCGGTGGAAAAACACCCCAAGTGCAGAGATTGTCTAACACTTCAAGTGGACTGAAAGTGAAGTAAAACATAGGTACAGCTGGGCCCTATGTTCGGATCCTTATATGCTATTCCTGTCCCTTCGCTGTTATGCTTTGGCATACAGGGGAGGTAAAAGAAGAAATATTTATAGGGAAGTGTCTGCTATCCTTGGGAGACGTTCTCACTGACACTGAGGATTAGGGATTCACATCTCTAACAGGTACCCAAGCGTTGCATTGCAGTATGGTGTGCCACTGAAAGTCACCCCCAGGTAGTCCTGGAACTCAGAAGCAACCCATTTCCATGTTTCCTGTGTTCTGGAACAAGACCCTTGGTCCTCTTCTGGAACAGATTAGATGGCTCCACGGGAGATTCAGATTAAGGGCCTCCTTATTCTGGATCTGGCTTTGTACAGTGTAGACAGAGGGTTTTACCCTACTTACCTCCCTTAATCTGGATCTAAGATGATCCAGATCTAAGAAATGGGTCCTTCAACTAATCCAGATTTAGAAGATCCAGATCTAAGGAAGTACCCAGTGCATCTCCACGGGCAGTGTAGCACCCAATATCAATGGGTGCTAGGCAAGCTTGCAGTGGGAATGCTGGAGCACCCATGTGGAGCATCCGTTTGTACCCAAGTGGGAGACATCCATCATGTCACATTTTGGGGGAGTTGATGCATGTAATCTGGATTTGATGTCTGATGATCGGATTGTAGACCCCCTTAATGGGGTCCACAGGAAATCCGGATTAAAGGTCCTGAAGGACTCATTTAGTACAGGTGTGAACAAATCGGGTTCTAATGGGGTCTGCAGTGGAAACAGGGTCTTCCTGATTTCAGCCTAATGGGTCCTTAATGGGTACCTAATGCTAGTAGAAAAAAACCCAGAGCCAGACCAGTGGGTACAGGGCCTCCTTCATTTGCTTTAGGAGCTTTCTTAATTCGGACCAAAAGTAAGAGCAAAACTTGTGCCCGTATTAATGCCCATCCCTTCTTGGGGACCTGTTAAAGATGCAGGTCCAAGGTGGCCCCTAAGACTCTTATTCAAGCAAAAGATGGAAGCAGGTTAGAAAGTTCTCTTTCTTTTTTAAAAAATTAAGCCATCAGAAATTTCTTGGAACCTCAAGATAATTATGATAAAACTCACATGATTTCTCTGGAGTACCCAACACATTTTCCCACCTTCAAATATAAAAATACTGACAGAGAGTTTAAACTCAACTGTACTCTAGGGCATAATCTACATTTTACTGTTTACATCTCAGAACTGGGTGTTTCAAAAGATTAATTGCACATTAATTAACTGCAATCTCATCTGTATGGCCAGAATCCCATCCATATGCATTTTCATTTTCCGGCCTGTGCAAATGCAAAAAGTATGTGCGGATGCAATTGTGCATACTAACTTGTGCATAGTCCCAGTGCACTGAAGTGGGCCTGTAGGCAGTTTAGTTAACACAGACAGGTACTATATAACTGCTCTGTATTTTCCAGGAAGACTAGCATTAGGGCCGATTTGATGCCTTCAGAGCAGATATGTTACAGGATATGTATTGGATATATATCAGATACATATGGAATACATATGGATACGTATCCGATATGTATGTGTTTGTATTGGATATTCGCTTGAATTTGCATGAATACATTCATATCACATAGAATCCTACCACAGTCGAAGGGGATCTATTTGAACGAATATGAATTTTCTCTCACTTCAATTTGTGCCCATCACTATATAGGATTGATAGGCTAAGGGCCTTTCCACACAGGGTTTGAAAATGGATTTAAAGCCTGTTTGGGGAGGGGTTAAGATGTGGCTTCCACAAAGGGAATGGAATTAGGGTCCCTTTGGGGACACCACGTCCACACGTCGGTGCACAAAACCGGTTTCTTAAATCGGTTTTGCTGCCGAAATCCTACCCAGATGTAAGACCTGAAAAATTAGATCTTACATCTGGCTTTTCCCCGGAAACTATTTCGGAAGCAAACGCTTCCGCAACAGCAGGGGGAAAGCCCGATTGCTGGTGCATGCCCAGCTGTCAAAGAGGGGTGCACATGCTATCCCTGTTTGACAGCTGGGGCTGCCCACCGGCCTCCACCATTGGCTCCTTCAGAGCCGGCATGGCGAAGCTGGCAGCTGGCTTTGCCAGGGTCCCCTTCACCCAAAAAGGTGCAATTGCGCCTTCTTGAGTGAGAGGGAAGCTGCAGCCGCCACCCCCCACCCTGCCTGGGGTCGCCCGCATGTGATCCGGTCCTTACCTGGTTGCTGCCCGGCAGCTTCTGGCAGTGGGAGGCCCAGTGTCCATTGTGTGTGCGTGCACCATGGCCTCCCATTGGCCAGCTGCCCTCATGAGGGCAGCTGGCCAATGGGAGGCCATGGCGCGCACACGCACAGTGGATGCCGGCCTCACGCTGCCAGAAGCAGCATGGAAGCGAGGAGCCAATGGTGGAGGCCGGCGGGCAGGACCAGCTGTCAAACAGGGAGAGCAGGGCCTTCAGAGGCCGGATTGGGGTGCACCAGCACCCTCTCCAATCCGGCCCTGCCGCCGCTGCCCCACGCGTGTGTGGACGCGCGGGGGCCTCCAAGAATCTGTCCCTCTTTGAATCTGTCCCTCTTTTCCAGGAAAACGTTTCACCGGAAAATGGATCTTATGTGCGTAATGGCCCTCAGTGTGCCAATGCCTTGAGCAGGAATTTCCATTAGTGCACAGAAGAATACCTAAGTGATTATTTTTCTTTGCTCGTGGCTCTTGGACCACAGCCAAAACGGTTTGTGTAATATTCCTAGCGCAGTTTGGAAAGCAAGTGAGTGAAAACTATTAATCAAAGCTTGTCAATAGCTGTTATGTTAGAAATATATTTCCAGAGAGTATTTCCCATCGAGATGCCAGATTCCCAGGAGAAACATGAAGAAATGGCACTTCCATCTCTTAGTAAGATAATAATGTCTGGGTTGGGGTGGGGCGCGCACATCCCGAGACCTTTGAGACAGTGTTCCCCTTTGATTCATTCTCAGGATGTGCACAAATGGGTTTGTTGGCATTCAGTTCATACCAAATCGAACATTAGTGTATTTGTATTCAAATAGATCCTGTTAGAATGTGGTAGGATTCTATCTGACATCAATGTGTTCATATGAATTCATACAAATATCCAATACAAATGCATACAGATCCTGCATATGGATCCTGGGTACGGATCCGGAGACGTTTTCGCATTACTCCCGTTCCATTTGGAACGGGAGTAGGACGGGAAGATTAAGACAGCTCCCGGCGCTTTCACCTTTCACACACAGACGCACCAGAACGCGTGTAAACGCGTTCCGGCGCGTCTGTGTGTGAATGCTCAAAGCATCGTGAGCTGTCTTAGCCGGCAAAGGCCGGCCAGGGGCGCGGAGACAGCCGCGGAGGCAGATCGGCAATCAGCTGATTGTCAAACAGCTGATTGTCGAAGCCGCGCCGGCGTCGGAGGCAAGCCCGCAGCTGTTAGGGAGGGAGAAGCAGGCGCGAATGCTTCTCCTCCCGAACGCCTGCGGGCGGCTCGTCCGCGTTCGAATGCATGTAGAGCACTTTAAAGTGCTCTACATTTCGAACGCGAGAAAGACAGCTGCGGACACGTCGGAGCGCAAGCCCCGCTCGGGCAATGCGTATGCCGTGTCCGCAGCTGTCTCCCATGCGCACCGTTCAGCCCCGTGCGAAAACGTCTCTGGATACCGATACTGTAAGAACACATATATACCGGGTACATATCCTATACCAATGCATTTGTATCAGATACGTATTCTATATGAATGCATATCAGATATGTGTTCTATATGAATGCATTCATATCAATACGTATCCGATATGTAACCCCAGTCTAACGAATGTATGAATTATTCATACAATTGTTCTGTAACATTCGTATTCGTATGACTGTTAATGTACAAATGTGATAACATTTGATTTGTGTACAAATGTCCGAATTCATCCGAATAACGAATGTTATGAATATTCATGCATATCCTTACTAGTCAGCATTAGACTCTAATTGTCAGGCTGGCAAAGAGTGACCACGAGACTCTTTCTTTAAAAAGATGAACAGTGATTTATTTCAGTTCAGCGTAAAGGCATTTTTTGTTGGAAGCAACTTTGAACAGAAAGCCCAGCATATTTATATGTTTCATAGCTGGGCGGGGTTTGGCCTTCAACCAATGAACAATAACTATTTTTCTAACCCCAGTTTAAACTTGGAGCCAAAATGTATCAGTCGACCCCAGCAGGGAGGGGGGAGTCAACTGTCACTTCCAAAACAACAGGCAACTACTATATACATATATACAGAATCACAATCCAGTTTTCAGGAACACCTGAAGAATTAGGTCTTCAAACTGTTCCTGCTTGCAAATTCCGGATCACAGGAGGAAAATTCTGCTCAGGGACAGGATAGGGAACAGATGTGGGTGGGACCGGAAGTCCCCATATTGGGTGAGGTGCCAGCACCACATTCCAGCTACGTAGTCCATCCCGCAGTTGCTTCACATTGGACGTGCACCAAGTTACGTCTGATCCTTCTGGATATAGGTGCTGTGGTGTCCGCACAGCAGCCACGTGATGCGTTCCTCAGTTACCGTTCTCCCAAGGCATGTGTGGATACGTTAGGCCTCATTTGGTTCCATCCCTATTTCAGATGGAAGTGAAGAACACCCTAAGTTTTAATGTTTTAGGGAAGTCCTGCAGAGAAAGAGTCATTTTGTGCAATGTTTTGGGTTCTGTATTTTTTGTCTATTTTTGAATGGCCATATGAGCTGTTTCAATAGTTTTCTCCACTTTATTTATTATTTATTTTTCTATCCCGCCCTATACCCGAAGGTCTCTGGGAGGGTAACAACCTTAAAATCCACTATATCAAATAACAGTATATAATAGAACAGTAAAAACCATCACAACATCTAAAATCCAACATGTTAAATATACATCAGTCAATTAAAACAATGGTGTTTACAGTGGGGGAAACAAGGCTGACATTTATCCAAAGGGCCTGAGTAAAGAGGTGCGTCTTCACTTTCTTCCTGAACATGAACAGAGAAGTAGCCCAATGCACCTCATGGGAGAGACTATTCCACAGCCTGGGGGCCATTACCGAGAAGGCCCTCTCCTGGGTGCCCACCAGCCTCGCTGCTGAAGGTGGTGGGACAACCAGGAGGGCTTCTCCTGCAGATCTTAGGGCACAGGCAGGTCAGTATGGGAAAAGGCGTTCCTTGAGATATTTGGGGCCCAAGTCATTTAGGGCCTTATAAGTCAGAGTTAACAACTTGAATTGGCAGCCAATGCAATTCTTTTAGAACCGGCATGATACGTGTCCAGCTAGCTGTTCCAGTCAGCACTCTGGCGACTGCATTTTGCACTAGCTGCAACTTCCAGAGCGTCTTCAAGGGCAGCCCCATGTAGAGTGTGTTACAATAGTCCAATCTAGAGGTTGCCAGGCATGGATAACTGTGGCCAAATCATCTCTGTCCAGAAAAGGCTTCAGTTGCCGCACCAGCCGTAGTTGGGCATAGGCACTCCTGTCCACATCATCCACCTGAGCTTCAAGTGTCAGTACGGAATCCAGGAGTACCCCCAAATTACACACCTGTCTCTTCCAAGGCATTGCAACCCTTTCAAGGACAGGATGTCTCCCAACTACACGGACCCTAGACCCTGTGACACAAAGCGCCTCTGTCTTGTCTGGATTCAGTTTCAATTTATTCACCCTCATCCAGCCCATTACTGCCTCCAGACACCTGTCAAGCACTTCCACCGCCTCTCCTGATTCAGATGGTACAGAGAGATAGAGCTGGGTATCATCTGCATATTGCTGATACCTCACTCCAAATCTCCTGATGACCTCTGCCAGCGGCTTCATACAGATATTAAATAAAATGGGAGACAAGATTGACTCATGGGGAACCCCACAAGTGAGTTCCCAGGGTGTCGAGTCTCCCATCACCACTATCTGAGATCGGTTCTGAAGATAGGAGCAGAACCAGCACCAAGCACTGCCTCCCACTCCTAAACTCCGTAGCCTCTCCAAAGGATACCATGGTCAATGGTATCAAAAGCCACTGAGAGGTCCAGGAGAACCAACAGGGTAGCATTCCCCCTGTCTCTCCCAGAGAAGGTCATCAACCAGGGCGACCAAGGCAGTTTCCATGCCATAACCAGGCCTGAAGCCAGATTGAAATGGGTCTAGATAATCAGCTTCTTCCAAGCATGCCTGCAGTTGAGCAGCAACTACTCTCTCTAGCTATTTGCTTAAAAACGGTATGTTGGCAACCAGGCGATAGTTGTTCAGATCTGCCAGATCCAGGGAAGGTTCAAAGTTTTCCTTCTGTATTTCTATCATTGTTTTCCAATGTCTTGGAAGAAATATTCTTCATGCTTTTGAGTGTCTCCACCCACCTCTGCTTATGCGTATTTCTCATTATTTAAGCCTATGCAAAGATTTTGCTATGTTCCCCTGGGGGTATGAATTTGGTTTATTTGGGGGGCTCCAAACTATCCAAAATCCTTCTCCATTATTAATCATAACGTTTCCTGAGGCAAGGATGGTTCCCTGACTGAGATAAACCTACTCTGAAATTAGACTTTCTTCTCTCTTTTTCGCTCCACTCAGCCGTGACCGTAGGAGCTTTTAGGTACTGAGGGCAAGTAATCTCTTTATGGGATGTTTTATCATGGATCTTCACAAGACAACTATTAATCTTAAATCATACTTTTATCAAGTGTTTATTTTCCCTTTCCCTTCAGGCACTCTGGTGGTTATCAATATTGCACCTGTCACTGGGAGTTATGAACTGCATCTTCAATACTGCTTGGCTACGAAAAGAAGAACCAGTAAAAGACTCAGATGGGATCCGGAGCATTTTTACAGATGTTTTGCCTTGGCCCATTTTCATTCTCTCCATCTCTTTTAGGACTTCTGGCATCCCGTTAAGTTAGCCATGAGTTACACCAGTCTTCCAGAATGTATTCCACATCCCTAGGCGCAGTAGAAAACATAGACCCATTCTGCGCTGACTGGTGATCCAGATTAAGGAGCCCCTTAATCTGGATCACAGACCTCCGTTCTGCATGTTAATGTGAATCAAGGAGGCCCTACACTCCCAACTGGTCTGGCTCTGTCTGCACTAGGCAGAGCCAGAGGCAGATTAAGGGGCCCTTAATCTGGATCTCTTGTAGACCCATTTTATGGGGTCTACAAGGGGACCAAGGGGCTTGTTCCTGATCACAGCAGGCATGCAGATGTTATGCCTCCATGTTCTGGAACTATTGGTGGCTGCTTTTCCATGACTTGTCAAAGCACATCAGTGAAAACCACACAGACCCAGACTCCAAGGCTAGGAACTGATCCAGCCCATGCCACCACAGAATCCAGGTCAGTGGGTCCAATTAAGAACATAAGAACACAAGAGAGGACCTGCTGGCCCAGGCCACAGCCCATCTAGTCCAGCATCCTGTCACACACAGTGGCCTGCCAAATGCTCATGGGCATTTCAAACAGAGACAAGGACAAACCTTTTCCTGCTCTTGAATCCCAGCAAATGGCATTAGAAGCAACCTGCTTCCGCCCCCACCCCCCGGCCTGAAAGATATACCTGTCCTAGACATTCATTCTAGTAGCCATTGAAACATCTGTCATCCATAAACTTGTCTAACTCTACCTTTAAGTGATCTAGGTAGCGATCTGGTAGCTGTCACCACCTCTTCCGGCAGCACATTCCATCAACTGATGACCCTTTGGATGAAGAAATACTTCCCCTTGTTGGTTTCTGCATCACCCTACCACACACTCCATTCACCTGGAAGGGATGTGAACAGAGCTTGCCAGCCACTCAAGGGGAGGCCCGTTAGCATGCCATGTACAACACTGCTTCTACTATCCGAGAACATCATGAAGTGTCTGGGATCTCCCTCTAGCTGCCCCGATCATCAATAGTAAAAACCTGTCCACAGCTCCATCAGAAACACCTAGTGAACACCTGGTTACAGAGTTTCCAGTCTCTCCTCGGTGTGAACATTGTGAGTGTGAACTATCATGCACCATGGGATGATCACCATTGAAACTTCCTGGCAGAAACCCAGGGTGGTGGTGGTGGTGGTGGTTCCACTTGCCTCCCTTAATCCAGATCTAAGATGATCCAGATCTAAGGAATGGGTCCTTCAACTAATCCGGATTTAGTAGATCTGCGTCTAAGAAGGCACCCAATGCGTCCCCACGGGCGGTGTAGCACCCATTAGTAATGGGTTCTGGTGGGCTCCCAGTGGAAACACTGAAGCACCTGTGTGGCAAGTCCAGATCTACCCACATGGGGCCTCCCGTCACCTCATGTTTTTTGGGGGTACCACAGGGGTGTGTGCAAACTCTGTAGATGCTCTGTAGATTCTTCAAAGATCCTCTAGAGCAGCTCCCGAGAATCTTCGAAGATTGTGGCAAATCACTCCAGAGATTGTCCTGAGCTCCATAGAAATGGCATTGCTCTGATGGGTCATCTTTGAAGCCTGTGCCATTCTCTGGAGTTTTCTTTGGAGCCATCTTTGGAGATGATGCATCTTTGGAGATGATGCTTCGGAGCTTTGGATTTTGGGGCACCGCCCCCCATGGGTGCCCCATGGAGCTCCCCCTAGACCCCATTGCCTGATCGCAGTGGAAACACGCTTGGTATAATCCAGATTTAATGCATTTAATGGGGTCTACAGGAAATCCGGATTATAGGTCCTGAAGGACCCTTTGAATCTGGATTTCCCTAGAACTGGTGGAAACAAATGTGGCTCTAATGGGGTCTGCAGTGGAAACAGGGTCTTCCTTCTCTAAGCCTATGGGTGCTTAATGGGTACATAATGGGTACTTAGTGCTGGAGGACACCCCCTCCCCAGATGTTACTGTAGCTGGTGGTCCAGCCTTACCAGGCTGGGCCATTCACACTTGAAGTGCTGGTGTTCCATTTTGGGAGTGAACCAGCGCTTAAAGTGTGGATGCTTTCCTCTGCGCTGGATGTTCACCCACTAAAGAAGCATGAATGGCCCATATTCTCCAACATAAAAATGGGCTTCATCTCATTGCTCGTCCAAGGATATGTCACCAGCCTTCTTGACTTTGCCCATCTATCCTGCCCAATATTTCACCCATGTTCTCCTTTCTGCAGCTGTGTCAAGAATGATGCTTTTCTCTACTTCATCTGCTTGGTTGTGTTGGGTGTTCAGACTGTCTGTTCAGCACGCAAGCTTCATCTGCCAGATTTCCCTTGCCTCCCTATCTATTAAAAAGCAAGAGAACTTTAGTTTCTCCCATCTAGTCCGCCTCTATTTTCATGCTGGAGGCTTTTCATTGTTTTAGTAGGCTTTGATATAGGAATCATCTGTTGTTATGCCAGTCTTGGTTTTTAATTTGGCTGAGTCTGCTGTTTTCAGTCATTTAATTTTATGGTAATTCTGTATTTGTTATATTTTAATTCTTAATCGCTATTTTAATTTTACACTGGTTTCTGTTTTTTGGGTGAGACAGCAGCATGAGATAATAATGCCTCAGGTCTATTCTATCCCCAGCCAAACAGCCTTTGGTAGAGGCACATAAAAGAGCAGAATGAGTGAGCATCACAGAAGGCCTCCATGTGATCTCAAAAGGAGGTAGGAGCTACGCAAAGGACTTTGGAGAATGAGAAAACCCCTTGGTGGATAAACTGAGGCCTTTTCACAAAGACTAGCACACGCAGGGACCGATTCCCCATTCACATCTAGGCAGGTAAGGAACGCATGGGGATGCATCTCTACCTGCTTAGATGCAAATGGGGAATCCGTCCCCATGTGGCCAAGCCCGAAAAGGCCGGCACGGGCAAGGAACACCCCGCCCAGGCCTGCCGCCATTGGGTCGGAGTTGACCCAGGGCCAGGCTGGTCCCATACCTTCCCTGAGTTCCTGCGGGCGCTAGCTGACCCAATTGGGTCAGCTACAGCTAGCAACCCCCGCCCCCGGCACCCCCTTCCAGAGCTAGGGTGTTCCCAGGGATGCGTGCACAAGAGGGACTTACCTCCTCACCGCTGGAGTTCAGCAGGAAGCAGGGCAGGGCTTCCTGGTGCGGTCAGCAGTGCTCTGTGTCCATGTGTGCTGCTGGTTCTGATTGGCCAGTGGCCCACACCTGTGCAGAACACCTGGTTCAATGCCAGGCATTGTGCACAGGTGTGGGCCGCTGGCCAATCAGAGCTGGCAATGCCCTCAGATGCACAGTGTCACCAACCACACCAGGAAGCTCCACCCCTGTCAGGCAGGGCTAGCTGCCTGCCATAATATTTGAATATAAGATGTCTGCCACCTATGTGATTCTGTATATATGTATATAGTAGCTGGCTGTTGTTTGGAAGTGACAGGTGACTCCCCCCTCCCTGCTGGGGTCGAGTGATACATTTTGGCTCCAAGTTTAAACTGAGTTTTGAAAAATAGTTATTGTTGATTGGTTGAAGGCTAAACCCCGCCCAGCTATGAAATATATAAATATGCTGGGCTTTCTGTTCAAAGTTGCTTCCAACAAAAAATGCCTTGATGCTAAGCTGAAATAAATCACTGTTCATCTTTTTAAAGAAAGAGTCTCGTGGTTATTCTTTGCCAGCCTGACAACAGCCGGGCTTCCCCGTCCAGACTACAGGGGTGAGGAGATAAGTCCCTCACACGCACACGTCCCCAGGAAGGCCCCGGACCTGGGTGAGGGGTGGTCCTGGAGGGCATCCATGGGGCTCAGCTGCCTTGATCTAGGTGGCTGAGCCCTGCGGATGTCAAAGATCTGCCCCGATGCACTGGCAGATGTGCTGCTCTGTGTGGTAGATGAAACTCACATTGTCAGCGCATCAGGACGGGGGTGCACATGATGGTAGACGGGGCCCACGGACCATCACACATGCTTCTGATTCAATGCGCTGACAGCATCGGGTTTGGTCTACCACGCAGAACAGCACATCGCCCCAGCCAAAGACACTGCCAGCCTGTATACGAATCTGCCCAAAAATTATCTGTATCTTGCACTTAAAATACGGGATTAAAACTGGATGCAGTACAGGATAATACGGGATGCATACGGATTTTTAAAGGAATGCATACTGTGATGACCGCTAGGACCCCTCAAGCCCAAAATTAAGTTATTTTGGTTTAAAATGCAAAGTGTGGCGAACACGGTAAGTCCAGACGTTTAAAAGTGTCGCCAAAGCGTTTTTTGTCAAGGGTAAGTAGCCTAAGGGAGGGGCTAGTTGAGCACTCCAAGGGGAGGGGTGAAATAGAATGCTGGAGGAGCTCAGCCAATCAGGGCGAAGCAAGCCAGCCAGGCCCATATAAAAGGGAGCCTGAGGGGATAATTTGGGTTCTCTGCCTTGGGTCATTAATCTGGGAGGTTAACGAAGGAGAGAAACGGGCCTTAAGCTGTCCTGAGGGAAGCTGGGAATTGGGGTCCTGAGTCTGTTAATACGTGTTTGATGTTGCTGGTGAAAAATATAAGGGCAAGCAAACACATATTGTACTGGTTGAGAGTTTTCTCAAGAAGTTTAAGAGTCTTTGAACTGAGTGTGAAAGTTAGGGACTGAACTGTTTGACAACAGAAGCTGAAAGTGTAACTTGAAGAAGAAGCTGACTTGAGACTTAACTGTATTCAATAAACACATGTTTTTGTTGTTTCAAAGAAGCTTCGTGGAGTTCTCTGTTTATAAAGGGAGCCAAATAGGGCCAGGGTTCTAAACAGTAACTGTATCCAACCCACTGCTGGAGATCGGCAGAGTGGGGGCAGGGTGCTGTCTGCCGCAGCATCAGAAGGGAGGCAACATTATTATCAAGCCAAAGAGAAGGAAAAAGGAAATGGAAGGTGCGCCTCTTGGAAGGGAATAATAGAGATTGATTTACAAGTAAACACAACGCTACCACACTACCAAATAAAGATAAATATATATATATAATAGATAAGGGCTGAGAAGTGGCCTTTACATCTGGTGGCAGCGGTGGGATAAATAGCGGTGACCCACTGACCACCAGGAAAGTGAAATAGAAAAGTGGGGATATAAGTATTTGAGATTTGATATTTTTTTTCCTTGGTCTTTACACATACAGATACATTTAACAGATATGAATGTTGTCAACATTCGTATCTCTAAATACGAATCTAACATTCAAATGTAGAGATTCGAATGTTATGGATTAGATTTATTTATTTATTTATATTTCTATTTATATCCCGCCCCATACCCTAGGGTCCCTAGGGTGAAGAGGTATTTATTTATATTTATATTTATATTTGGATTTTATGACGTTCGGATCTACTCGGATTCAAATGTTAAAAATACATTCGTGCGCATCCCTGCTTGGAAGCTCAACGCAAGCATCTCCGTCTGATGTTTTTGTGATGCGCTAAAGGAAAGAAGAAAACTGCCCTGGTGTAAAGTGCAGGGAGAGCAAGATCCAAAGCAGCTGCGTGAAATGGAATTTAGCTTGATCTTCCCTGTGCCTCTCAGCCTGAAGACGACGAATAAGGCAATTGGCTGTTTCCCTTGGATGGCCTTCTCCTCTGTGCTGGCTCCCATCATTCCAGATTATAAGCAGCAAGCACCAATTCACATTAGTTTAGGGAAGGGCATGTTTTACATGTGAAAGCCATCCGCTGCCAGCACTTCTTTGCTCCCTGATGTGTTGCCACCAGCCCTAGAACAATTTGTCTGAGCCTCTTTAGAGAATTTTGTCTCCTGATGTTTTAAAGCAGGACTCCTCCAAGCAGGAATAAATAAACAGCACTGCAGCAGCGACTGTTCCGTCCGTTGATAGGGATCCGTGGCTTTTCTGAATGTAAGAAACCTAGGAGGAGCCTTGATGGATTTAAATCGGATTTTTTTTTTGACATTCGGATTTTAAACGTTCGACTGAAATAGAA
Organism: Aspidoscelis tigris stejnegeri; assembly: GCA_023333525.1. NCBI lineage: Eukaryota > Metazoa > Chordata > Lepidosauria > Squamata > Teiidae > Aspidoscelis > Aspidoscelis tigris. Next base: position 5,654,478 of record JALMGA010000004.1, on the reverse strand, counting down.
TGGTTTGACACTGGATTCGACTCAAATTCAAATGCAAGAAACCCTATTCGTGCCCACCCCTACTGTGCTGTAACATCCTGTCCAGGTGTAATTAGTCAAGTGAGGTATTGGACAAAGACTACAGAAAAGCAATTATTTATTTATTTATTTATTTCAATTTCTATCCCGCCCCATACCCGAAGGTCTCTTCCACCATCCATTTCCTGTGCTTTCTGAAAAGACCTCAGTCATAAACACTGAACCTGAGGCGTTTTCATGGGCTGAGTACACTTCCCCATCTGCACTGGCAGGTAAAGGACATGCTCCAAACGCATCCTTTCTCTGTCTGCATGTGAATGGGGAAGTGTACTCAGCCCGTTCGGGCAGAAGACCCTCCCCCGGCCTCCCCCAATTGGCTGCCTTGTGTCCAGAGGTGGGGAGGCCAGTTGGGCCCCTTCCCTGGGGTCCTGCCATCTGCATCGGTCAGGATCAGGCCGATGCAAGTGGTAGGACCCCCACCCTACATCCCCCAACTCACTCCAGGTTCAGGCATGCGCAATCGCTCCTTAGCTGCTGGCCGCCGGGTCGCAACTGGCACGAGGAGGCTGAGGAGGCTCTATGCATGTGTGCATGGTGGTCCCTGATGCGTCAGGCACCCGCGCCTGTGCAGATGGCCAGTGGAAATCAGGCAGGTGCCTGACGCATCAGGGACCACCCTGCACGCGTGCATAGAGTGTCCCCAGCCTTCTTGTGCCAGTTGCAACCCGGCGGCCAGCAGGTAAGGAGTAATTGTGCACGCGTGACCCCAGAGTGAGTTGGAAGGTGTAGGGTGGGGGTCCTCCCACTTGCATGGGCCTGATCGTGGCTGTTGCAGGTGGCAGGACCCCAGGGAAGTGGAGGCCGGGGGAGGGGCCCAGCTGTCACAGAGGGAGACCATGCTAACTCTCTCCCACTGGAACAGCTGGGGACACGCCAACTGCGCGGAGACACTTTCAGAGCAGTTTTTTTCTGCTCTGAAAACTGATGTGCGAATGCAGCATCCCCGCATGTTCTCCACTCATTCAAAAACCCCTCATGCGAAAAGGTCTCAGGATACAACAGTTCCCCATTTCAGTTTCCCCTTTGCTTAGATACAGTAGACCAGCGGTTCTCAACCTTCCTAATGCCGCGACCCCTTAATGGAGTTCCTCATGTTGTGGAGACCCCCAACCATGGGGGCGGAGCAGCTGGGAGGTGGGAAGGAAGGGTGGCGGGAGACTAGTCGCGACCCCTCTGAAAGGGTAGTTCGACCCCCAATGGGGTCCCGACCCCCAGGTTGAGAACCACTGCAGTAGATGAAGTCATGTCCCTCAAAGATTGCCTGTCTTGGCTACAATTTTTCAAAAATATTTTTATAAAAGGTGGTGGTGGTGGTGGGGGTTCTTTTATTTCATTAAGTGTTGCCTGGACATGTTTTATTTGTTCAGCACATGTTTCCGGATGGCAAAAATCACAGATCAATTCTTCAACACTTTTTTTTCCCCTGTCTGTATTTCAAGTCTGGCAGTGTGGTTATTGGCTTCATGACTGTATATAAGGGATAAAAATAACCAGATATTTCTATTATCTCCTTCACCACAGCAACAAACAGATCTACAAGTCTCGGCTTTGCTTTCTTTTGTTTTTTACACATAGGTTTTTGGTTTTGTTTTAACTCTGGTCTTTACGTGGAGCTATTCAAATACAAGAGCAGAGTCCGGAAATTCTTTATGGGATTTGGAGTTCAGCTCTCGCTAGGAGGAAAAGCTTATCTGTAAACAGTACTCGGAGACAGAAAACTCTCTAAATTAGGTTTATCAATTGCAAATTCCCTTTTTGTTTTAAGCATCATCACCAAGCACTAGATATTTAAGTAAGGTATGAGCTTATTGAAGACTTAACACAGACGTAAACTGCTCTAGATTATCAGTCCTTTCTGTAGTATCCAGTGCTAGCTGCTGCCTACCAGCAGAAGTGGAGTAGCATAGGGGAAAGGGATCAGAATCATAGGCCCTTTCTCCACTGGGCCTTATTCTGGATTGTTGATTTCCATAGACTGCATATCGCTAAAATCACAGCAGATAATGCATGCAGACGACATTCACAAGCATGAGAGTAGACACAATGATTCTTTCCAATAAGGAAGGCTTTTATGGTCTTCATGATTGCAGTATAGGCACTAGCTAAATGCACTGCTGGGTATATGAATGGATACATAAAAGCAAATACATGGTTTACAGCTTAACGACTAAGATCTACATCTTCAGTCAAGAATACACAAATCAAGCAGTACATATCATAGCATTGTTAAGGCAATATGAACACTTGTGAGATTGCATGAAGTCACTAAGCCCAGCCTCCACCTGGGCTTATTTGATTTATCTGGAATAGGATTATTCTTCTCAGCAAAGAGGAGGCCTAGCTGAGATAACCACGCTGTTCCCACAGGAAAACAGAAACTTAGTTGTGTCTATGTTACAGAAATAACACATGACCTGTTTACCAGAATGTTCCTGGTGAGATGGATGGCCAAACAAGCATTTCCTTTTTTAACAATATTCTAACATGGATGATATCCTGGAATAGGGATCTTCCATTCACAAGACAGTGCCAACTATGACTATTTTTGGACTAGCAACAGAGATCCCATCAGGAACCCGATAAGTACTTAATTGGCATGGATCTCTTACATGGCCATCTGTACACAAGATCCCTTAAGGGAGCCCATTAGGACCCATTCTAAATGTGCTGTATCCACAAGCACTGCCAAAATCCAGATTTAATTTAATGGCATCTTTGGGCCCTTAAATCTGGATTAACACTAGACTCCTTTAATGGTGTCTTCCATGCAGACATATGGGGTCCTCACCATGAGCCTTTTTGCACTTACTTCCCTTAATCCATTGGGCAGGAGTCTGTGAGCCGGCACCGCAGCAGGGGCTGGCTGGGACTGATCTATAGGGGGAGGTGGAGCTCATGCCCCCAAAGGTCACCACCCCTTTGCATTGGCCTGCCAGCATGTCATGAACTGGTGACTCAGCTGGTGGCACACAATCTTAGTGAGCCAGCAGAGCCCTGGCTTCTGTGGCAATGGCACAGTCCAGTCCACAGAGAACCATTCACATTTCTGGCCACTGAGGAGCATCCCTCCCAGCCAGAAATGTGTATAGTCCTCCTGTACCGGGAGTTTACTGACTTTAGTGCATGGGTAAGTGCAGAAATGCCCAGCTGCCTTTAGGATGGGAGGCTGGTACGTTGGGCATATGACTGTTTCTCTGTCCTACCCCGATGATTGATCACAGGTTACCAGAAAACATCATCTGGGTGGTGCTATTGTTACTTATTTGCCTCCATCAGTTCCTGTATAGAATCTAGAGTTGCCAATTATTCACCCAGAGGGTCATTGGTCTATCAAATTTGCTGCCAGAAGAGGTGGTAACAGCAACCAGCCTAGATGACATTAAAAAAGGTTTGAACAAATTTATGGATGACAGATGTATCAATGGCTATTAGAATGGATGCTTGAGTACATGTTTCAGGCTGGGGGGACAAGCAGGATGCTTCTAAGGCCATTTGCTGGGATTCGAGAGCAGGAGAAGGTTTTGCCCTTGTCTCTGCTTGAGATGCCCAGAAGCAACTGGTGGACCACTGGGTGAGACAGGATGCTGGACTAGACAGCCTGTGGCCCAATCCGGAAGGGTTCCTCCTATGTTTTTAACAAATAGACACAGAGAGAGAGAGAGAGAATTATACATTCCAGCTAGGTGGGAAAAGATTTTGACTGAGCATTGAGAAAAACACCCCAACAGTGAGAACCAAGTGACGGTAAAGCAGACTTCAGTGGGCGATGCAAGTTCTTTTTTGCTAGAGACAATAAAACAGAGGCTGGATAACCATCTGGCGTGGATGCTAAAGCCAAAGGCTGTGACGCACATCCTTATTTACTTACATGAAATATTTTTACACCACTTCCTACTTGTAAAATCTCAAAGTGATGTATAGTAAAGAATAGAATGCCATAAAAACAGAACAAATGGTACACGCCATAAAAACATTATTGAGAACAGTGTGTGAGCTAGCAGAGACTGTTCGCATCAGGAAAGCCCAAGGAAAGAGAAAAATCTAGAAGATGGAAATTTGAACAAGGTCTTAAGAGAGAACACCTCCAAATTCTGTTTAGGGTTAGGGTAAGGGTAAGGGTTAGGTTCAGGTTTAGGTTGTTTAGGTTTAGGGTGAGGGTGAGGGTTAGGGTTAGGGTTAGGGTTAGGGTAAGCATAAGGCTTAAGGTTAGCGTTAGCGTTTTAGCGTTTTAGCATTAGCGTTAGGGTAAGAGTAAGAGTAAGGGTTCGGGTTCAGGTTCGGGTTCAGGTTTGGGTTTGGGTTCGGGTTAGGTTTAGGGCATAAACAAACCTCAGCACTGTTACCTGTGTGTGATAACAGAGTTAGTGTTAGTGTTTGTTTTTGTGTTATGGTTATGGTTATGGTTATGGTTATAAGGGTAAGGGTAAGGGTAAGGGTAAGGGTAAGGGTAAGGATAAGGATAAGGATAAGGGTAAGGGTTAGGTTAGGGTTAGGGTTAGGGTTAGGGTTAGGGCAAAGGTTAGGGGTTAACATTAGCATTAGGGTTAGGGTTAGGGTAAGGGTAAGGGTTAGGGTTAGGGTAAGTGTTAGGGTTAGGATCAGGGTTAGGGTTAGGGTTAGGGTTAGGGTTAGGGTAAGGATAAAGATAAGGGTAAGGGTAAGGATAAAGGTAAGGGTAAGGGTAAGGGTTTCGGTTTGGGTTCGGTTTCAGGTAGGGTTCAGGTTAGGGTTCAGGTTCTTGTTAGGGTTAGGGTTAGGGCATAAACAAACCTCAGCATTGTTACCTGTGTGTGATAACAGAGTTAGTGTTTGTGTTTGTGTTTGTGTTATGGTTATGGTTATGGTTATGGTAAGGGTTAGGCTTAGGCTTAGATTTAGGCTTAGGCTTAGGCTTAGAAGTAGGAGTAGCATAAAGTTTAGGGCTAGGGTTGGTCCTTTGCACCTGCTTTCAGTTTCAGGGCGATGGCGTCCTGGTAAGGAGGGGATCCACCACGCTACCCAAAGGGTGAGCTAGGGCGGGCTTTAGGGAAGCGATCCGCCACTTCTGGGGCGAGGGCGAGCCTAAAGTTAGGAGCCCCCCAGCTCGCCATGCTTGGCTCCGGGCAAGCCGGGGGTGGGTCATTTCTTAGCACACTTGCGCTGTGCAGCCGCATCTGAAACGGATGCAGATTCACAGCGCAAGACCACTAAAAATGTGGTGTGCAAGAAACACCCATTAAGCACGGATTAAGCACGGATAGGTGTGGACACACCTACCGGAAGTGTGCTTAATTGCCCCAGCTAATGCGGATGCGGTGGAACCAAAGCGGTTTTGCCGCCGAAATCCGGATTAGAAATGGGCTTGCCGTGCGGACACGCCTCACCAGAAGTGTCCTACATAGCGACCCGTGTGCGGAGGTGCACTTTGGAATCTGTGCTTAATGGGTGTTAAAGGGCCTGTGTGGAAACACCCTTGGTTTTCTTTGAAGAAGTGTAATCAGGTGCACGTGCAGAAGAAAACAAATTGAATACCTTCTAGTCACACAAGATAGAAACCCAGAAAGAAAAATATGTTCCCTTTCCAACTACTCTTTCCCAAATGCCTCAGGCACAAAGAAAAGAAGAGAAGAAAACAATTACGATATTGATTGTGATTTCTTATTGCACTTTTGCTGATTAAATAAGCAAATACCTGACCTCTCTTTACACAGCACTTGAAGTCCTGGTTGTACTCAGAAACCCAATGCTAATAAACAGCTAGTTTCATTAATATGCCGAAGGTTTATAATTTGTTTTGAAATCTTCCTTCCATTAGAATCCGTAGGCCTATTCACACATCGGCTAATTGTAGTGAACAATTAGTGAACTTCTGGTGAAGAGCATCTGCACGTGGCGTAGACTGTTACAGCCTCCAAGCATGCGTGCCCTCACCAGAAGTTCACTAATGGTTGATTAGGTGTGGAGCATGAAATTGTGCTCCACACCTTAACCAACATTTACCAGCAACTTACCTGTTGTGTCCAGCTGCAAGACCATCCACACCTCTTCCGGCATTCCGGGGTCAAGTTCGAATTTGATTTTTTGGAAATACAGATCCAGATAATCTGGATTCGAATCTGATTTTCAAAAATCCAGATTTTTGCATTTTGATTCAATTCAAATCAAATTTGAATGCAAAAAAATGCATTCATACACATCCCTATTCCAGAGCAGGACCTCCATATTCTGAATCACACTCCATCTAATGCAGATAGAGCATATCTATGTGTTTTCATGGACCTCCGTCTCTTATCTGATAGTCTCCCAGTTCAATTCAACACTCCTACACAAAGGCAGCTGTGTGACTTTGGGCCAATCACAGCTCTTTTTCTGAGCTCTCAGGGTGTCTGTTGTGAGGAGGAGAACAGAAGGTTTGTCAGCCACTTTGAGTCCCCTTAAGGGTAAGAAAGGTGTGCTTCAGAAACCAACTCTTCTTTTTTTATTGGAAGTGCATGAATGAAAATTGTGGGCGCCTCCCCATGGAAGCTGGTTGCTTCTCTGGTGACATGCATCATAAAAATCCACAATGTAACGCGCAATAAAGCTTCCCCATGTGGTTTGGGGTAGCACGAATTCACACCGCAAGTGCCTGTCCCCATGGAACGGCGGAATGGCGGAAGTGGCGATGGCGGCGAGAGGAGCATTGCAGTATCTCCTCATCTGCCCACTGGCAGAGCGAGAGAGCGAGTGAGATTATTTTCCCATTCCATTCATCCCCTCCTCCCCTGCGAGCCATGGACAAGGAGGGGACGAATGGGAAAATAATATTTCCTGCTCGCTTGCTCTGCCACGAGAGGGGAAGATTGCGTCTATTTTAAAAAGCTTCCCTGCTCTTTATAGCCCCTCTACTGTATCCACCTGGCAGTTGCCCAGCTGGGTGCCCTATGCCCACCTGTCAGCTGGGCAACTGACAGATGGGTATAGGGCACCCAGCTGGGTAACTGCCAGGTGGATATAGGGGCTGTCATGTGCACAAGCACAGCTCCACTAAAATATTATACATTTTTGCAAGGCTGTGCTCGTTGCCATCATGGTGTTAGCGGCGGGAACAATGAAGCCCCGCCTGGTAATAACCCGGGAGTGCCTGCATGACCCCTGGGCAATACGTGTTAATGCCCTATTTCGCATGGAAAACACTTGCAAAGTGGGTTTTTTAAACACATATTGGCAGCATCCCCACTTATTTGCCTCTCTAGTCTCCTTCTACTGTCACTCTATTCAAGCGGACATTAAAAGTGTCATGCACTTCCGGAATAAGCATCCGCATGAGGCTCAGCAAAAAGCGCATTTAAAATGCACCTTCTGTCCCCATGGAAACGTGTTTTCTTTCCCTGCATCTTTTTCTCCCCACCCCCTCTCTTGTTCAAAGGAAAAATAGCCATCGTTTCTCTGTTCGTTTCCCAGATCTCTGTCCCCCGAAATGGCTTCCCATGCCACCTGCAGCCATCAGCCGGGCGATGGTTTGCTCATTCACTCTTAGCACTTTCACAGAACACTGTCAAAATAAACCCAGTAGAGCAGCGGTGACTTTAAATACACCCACTTCACGCCTGATAACAATGTTGCAATCCATCCACTTCATGCCTGATAACACTTCACGCCTGATAACAATGTTGCAATTCTCCGCAATTCTGGCTCTTTGAAAGTTCTGTGCTTTAGAAAGGGAAGGAAGGGAAACTGCAGCATTTCTGGGAGATGTGTGAATGCTTTATGGCTTTATGGCTGTGTGTGCAGGCAGCAATCCCCGCCCCTTTTGCCACCGAGCGTCCCCAAGGTAAATGCTGCAAGGAAAACCCGCAACTTCCAAAAAGGGGGTGCTCAGAGGCAAAAGAAGTATTTTAGCACACTTTAAATTGCTTGGGGATGCACCCATTGACTCGCGTGTGCCATGTATTAGTGCCTTGTTTGGGGCCGCTACTGAGGTGATCTCATAATCACCTCACAGTTTTTTTCAGCATGGGGATGCCCCCGTGTGTTCTACTCGACTTGTCTCACCCATTTAAGGGGACTCAAAGCGGCTGACAAAGCTTTTCTATTCTTCTCCCCACCACAGAGCGCCCTATGAGGTAGGTGGGGCTGTGATAGCTCAGAAGACAGCTGTGACTAGCCCAAGGTCACCCAACTGGTTTCATGGGGAAAGGTGGAATCAAACCCGGTATTTCCAGATAAGAGTCCGGCTTCCTACCCACTGGCTCGTAGCAAAGCCCATGGCAGAGTATCATAATGGCTCATCTGGGGTGCAGAAATATTCTAGCTTCTTCAAGAGTTCTCCCACCATGGTGAAAAAAGCCTTTCGAGAGAGCAGGAGCGAACAGGAAAGCACATACAGCATTTCACTGTGGTTGTCCTTGGAGAAAAGCATGTAAGTCACAGCGCTGAGACTGAACAACGTTAAGTACAGACCAGAGGTGACAATAGCTTGTATCACAGTATCTCTGCGTGAGGTGGAAAGGGAAAAAAAGGTACAATGCCACAAGACTGCATTGTAACCGTGACATGTGATGTAGCAAAGGGAACAACGCATGGGACCAGTGGCATTCATGTCCTGTGGGGAAACGATTGCTTATCCCAGAAAAAGGAATGGAAAGGAAAAGGTGGTGGGTGTGAGAGAGAAAATACCTGAAAGCTCCAGCGAACAGACATATTTGACTCCAAACCTATTTGTCTCCAAACTACACAGTAGTCACTTTTCACACACACACACCTTTTCTTTCCACCTTGGAGGTTTTCACCAATTCACAGAAGTCAAGGCTATTAAGAACTATTAGCCCTAGTAGCAATGGAGAAGGTGATCTGCCTCCAAAGGCTAGCTGCTGGTAGCAAGCTGTGTGGTCTAGTGGTTAGGGAGCCGGACTCCTATCTGGGAATGCTGGGTTTGATTCCACCCTCCCCCATGAAGCCAGCTGGGTGACCTTGGGCTGGTCACAACTCTCTTCTCAGCTCTCACAGCCCCACCTTCTCAGGGTGTTTGGTTGTGGAGAGAAGAACAGAAGGTTTGTTAGCCACTTTGAGTCCCCTTAAATGGGTGATAAAAGAGGGATAGAAAAGCCAACTTTCCTCTCTGAAATTGGTCTGAAGCCAGATTAAAACTGTAATGTGAATGCAGCATGCTATAGTAAAATGTTGTTTTGTTTTACCAGTTTGGTCTAGTGGTTAGGAGCCAGACTCGTATCGGGGAATACCAGGTTTGATTCCTCACTCCCCCACAATACCAGCTGGATGACCTTGGGTTAGTCACAGTTCTCTTCTGAGCTCTCACAGCCCCAACCACCTCTGTTCTGTTGTGGGGACAACAGAAGCTTTGTCAATTGCTTTGAGTCCCCTTAAATGGGTGAGGAAAGTCAACTCTTCTTCTTCTTCTTCTTCTGTTGGTAGGGTTCCATGTGCAGCTGGCTGTTCACTGTGAAAGCAAATTGATGTACTAGATGGGCCATGACTCCAATCCAGTTGGGAGTGCCTCTTAGGTTCCCATGGTATCCTCCAAGGTTTGAAGAAGCCGATGTGCAAGTGTTTAGCTGCAACTTTCCAAATATTTCTGAACAAATGAAGAAAGAAGTCAAGTTCGGATCTCCTGAGCATGGTTCGGTTGCTGCCCAATTTGACATTATGGGTCAACTGACCCTAATAATATCCATTCCAAGATGCATTGGATCTCAAGGCTTTGCACAGAGGCCATTGAGATAATTTACTGAGAACACTTGGAATGAAATTTGTTGCCTTCTGTGCATAAACCAATTGTTCTGCTCTCCAGTTTCATGTGCTTTTAAATTGGGGTGATGGGAGCTATAGTTCAAGAATATCTGGGAAATGACAGTTGAACAACCTCATTTTCAGGCAGACCAGCATTTTATTGTATTCTCTGTTCCCTCCCTAAAGGAATGTACAAGTACATATCTAGGCATTCATTGTGTTCAAGTAAAATTTGAACGCATGCGTCATGCCCATCCGTGGATTATTTGGCTATGTCTATGGCAAATATGTGAGCATGCAAGCTTCCATGAGTTTGCGCACAGTGCAAATTTATGCACAAATATTCGTAACATTTGAAATTTGCCTGAATTTGCCTGAATTCAGAGATTCGGATTCTAATCAAATGTTGGCACATTCAACGATCGACATTTGAATTCGAATAGAATGTTTTGATACATTTGATATATGTGTATTTTAAATGTTGTGAGACGCCCAGAGACCCTAGGGTATGGGGCGGGATATAAATATAAATAAATAAATAAATAAATAAATAAATATAAATAAATAAATAAATAAATAAATAAATAAATAAATAAATAAATAAATAAATAAATAAATAAATAAATAAATAAATAGTGCTCCAAGAACTAGCCAACACTGGTTAATGGGCTCCTTTCCTGTCCAGCAAACAGGAAGGGAAGTGCAAAAATGCTCCTGATTGACCATCAGTGACAGCAGTCTGGAATTGGCTCAGGAGCCTTGAAAATGTCCCACCACATCACACCTTATCTTCTCCTTACAAAAACAAATACTAGGAAAGACCTCATGGGGTGTGTCTCTGTGATCAGGATACTCCAAGGCGAACCTGAGTTAACCTTCGAGGGTCCCCATGGAAAGCCTCTAATCTGGGCTACATCCAAAACAAATTGCTCAAATCCACAGCACCCCACCCCCACCCTTTCAAACTGTTCTTGCTGTGAATTAGGAGGCAAGCATTATCCTGGGACCTTGGGGACACTCCCGGGTTATTGAAGGCATAGATTGGTGGATGGGGTTTCTCCTGTGCTCACTGTCCCTGCAGCCATGAGGAATGTATCTCTCTTAACAATCATCAGAAGGATACATATGTATCCAGCAAAAAGCTGCTGTCAGGCAGAGGTTTGGTTGCTATCCCTGCCATGCCATCTTGCTGTGCCATCTTGCCGATTGGCAAGAAGAAGCTGTTGTCAGGCAAAGGTGTGCCTGCTGCCAAGCGAAGCTGTGCAGCTCTGCTAAAGTGGCTGCTGGGTACTGACCTATGATCTTTCCAAGTCTCAATCAAAAGCCAGGGAGATATGAGATTTTTGGTGGAGCCAAAGATCTCTTGGGTGGGCAGAGAATCCCATGCATTCAGGACAGTAAGTTTTATAGCTGGGTAAAATGAAATTGAAGCCTCGGCTTCAAGCAAGGAGATGTTCTCCCTTCCTATCGAGGTGGAGGGGGTGGAGAAAAAAGGATGCAGTTTCCCAATGCAGGGGTTTACCGCGGTTTTCATGGGAACAGGCAGATTAGCCTTGAAGCTGCACTCTCCTCAAACGCATGGGGTGGTTGTAATTCGAACTACAACGCGCTTTGGGGATGTCCAGAGTCAGCGCCACAATAAACAGAGCCCATGGGGATGAGCCCATGGAGGATCATAAACAAATACATATTCTGTGTGTCCCAAGGGTCTCAAAATCTCCCCAGGGGCATCTAAAACGTCATACCTGAACGCACCCTAAGAATGATCAGCTGGAACGGAATTATTTCAGTTGAGGAAGGGACAGATGAAACAAGACAGAATAGTTGTAATGAAGTTGGACAGAAACATGGAATATTATTCTAAGTGTTGCAGCCATGAGAAAAGCCAAGGGAGTTAATTTGTTCACCTTTCTTCCATCGCATGGAGTTGGCTGCAATCGGAACCATCACTGCTTTATTTCCAGACAGAAAGAAAAAAAAATCACAACTGTTCAATTCAGACAAGCTAATTACCCAAGTGCCGTAAGGATTGTTTGCAGAAATAATTCCCACCACCACGCATCCTGACGAAATATATAGAATCCTGATGACAAAACCCAGCCTATTCTAGATAGCCACGTTGTTACACATAATCAAAATTTATAAGTTTATCACAACACCTATAAGCTTATATATTCTACAAATGGATCAAAATGAGATTGGAAAATAGTTTGCCGCCAAGTCCTGATTTATGATTTGCAGCTATCTGTTCTACAGATGAATTCCATCCACTGTATCCCTATTGCAAAATTCTAATTTACTTTTAAAATATACATACAGCTGGAGATCTGTTTCAGTTTCATTCGCCGAGACGAGATTTAGCCCTCTGGTTCATTTCAGCAGCAAGTAACTCTCTATGCAAACTATGATGCCACCTGCTGAACAAGCCTTTCCATTCTGTCGCTTCCTTTGGCCCAATCTACATGAGCATCAGAATCACTAGCCCAGGCCTCATCCAGAACAGTCAAGGCAGAGAGACAGTATTTGCTGTATGCTACTCCATATATTGATAACGGAACACAGAGGACCAAAAAGTTGTCAAGGCATATATTAAATTTCCATTCCCACCTGATTCCCATGATCTCAGATATGTCCTATGTTTCCCATAATAACTTACTTGGGTAGGGATACCTTGGCCGCAGTGATCCACAGTCTGGTAACCTGCAGTGTGCTCTACATGGGGCTACCCTTGAAAATGGTTCAGAAGTTGGAACCGGTGCAGAACGCAGCAGCTCAACTGCTGACTGGAGTCTCTGGCCAGACCTGCAGCATGCCAGTCCTGAAGGATCTAAACTGGTTACCTATTCACTACCAAACCCAATTCAAGGTGCTGACACTAACACAAGCCAGGTTGGTCTAGTGGTTAAGGAGCTGGACTCTTGTCTGGGAATAGCATGTTTGATTCCATCCTCCTCCATGAAGCCAGCTGGGTGACCTTGGGTTAGTCATGGTTCAGTTCTCTTCTGAGCTCTCACAGACCCACCTACCTCACAAGGTGTACTGTTGTGGGGAGAAGAACAAAATGTTTGTCAGTCACTTTGTCCCTTTGAAGGGTGAGAAAACTGGGCTAGAAAAGCCAGCTCTTCTGCTGCTTCTAAATGGCTTAGGCCCTGGGTATCTGCAGGAGTGCCTTCTCCCATATAGACCTGCCCGTGCACAGAGGACAGGGCCTTCTTATAGTTCCTTTTCTTCCAGAGGTGTGAGGCATAGGGAGAGGCAGGAGGGCCTTTTCTGTGGTGGCTACCAGACTCATAGCCTCCCTCTTGAGGTTTGCCAGGTGCCCACACTGTATAGTTTTGGTACCGGGTTAAAACATTTCTTTTCATCCAGGCTTTTGATGTTTAAATTGCTCCAAGCAACTAGAATTGGGAAATACTGTGTGTCCTTAGCCTAGACCACACTTTTTTTTCCAGCAGGAGGCTTTGTCTAGATATAAAAAGGCCAAACCTCATCTTAGAAAGGACATGAAATAGCATCATAACTGGTTGTACCAATTATGAAGTTGTACCAAACTGAGGGAAACCTCTGGCTAAGAGCATACGGACGCCCAGAGTGCCCAAACACCCCCAACTTTGATAGCTGTGGAGCAGTAATATACTAGATATACTAGGAGGAGTGCCAATGCCAGTCCTAGCACAACCCCAGACACACCCTTTGCACCTACTTTCGTGCAAAGAGTGCATGGGTGAGGGGCAGCATTCACACATTCGAACATCTAGACTTTTGAATGAATAAAACAATGCTCCCGTCCCGATTCTCGAATATGAAAATTTAATCAATTTATTTTTTGCACTTTTGCAGTATTTTACTAATGAAAATAAGCTTTTTCAATGAAAAAGAAACTATATGTTCTGGCAATCTGAGGGGGCATCCCCATTATAAGCTTAATCCAGTTTCCTTAAACCGAAATAATAGAACCGGATGCAAACGCAAATTTGCCTGTTCCCATTACTTTCAGCTTAATTGCATTCGATCTGGATTCTGAGGATCGTACGTGGCGTACGTGACTCAAGGGAGGACTCAAGTGGCTACTTTTTAAAAGCCACTTTTCAGGGCTGCCCTGCCCTCTTTCTCCTGGCATGAACGCGCCACCCATAAGTGACCCCTTCAGGGAGCCTAGCTGGGTGGCTGCCGCTTGCCTGGAGGAAAAACAGCAGCAGGCAGCCAGCGATTCTTTCCCCTCCTCTCCCCATTTCCCAGGGCACACAGCAGCAGCAGCAACTCAAGCCCCCTTCACAGCTACAGCCTTTAAAACAGAACCTCCAGCTGCTTTACTTTCTTTTCCCTTTCTAAAGGTCAGAACTTTCAAAGAGCTAGAATTGTGCAAATTTGCAACATTTTTATAAGGTGTGAAGTGGGTAGATCGCTACAGTGTAGCTTTAAGGAGTGGATTTTTATAGTGGCTGTTTTGAGGAGTGGATTTTTCTCAATGAAATCACTATCTTTGGAAGCAAGCTATTGGGGGAGGGAAACCCTAAACACGGATTCTTATCCCTTAACACCATATGGTCGCCACAGTAAAAAATGTAAAACTTTTCAAGCGCACAAACCGGAGTGAGACCTGTTAAAATGAGGATTAACATTTACAATGCTTTGGGGCGATTTAACATGTGGAAAGCGTGTTAAGCCAAACTGACGTGGGGTCTGCCATGATTGAATACCGTTTGAAATCGAGATAAGTTTGTAATGGGGATGCGGCCTGAATGTTCAAATGAATGATTCAACGAAGAAACAAGTTTTCAGACACTCATTTCGATTGCAAATTGTTGTGATTTTTTTCATACACGCAAATCCCCGTTGTGTTTTGGGCCAGTAATGTCCAAGGAGGAAACACACATGCGCGCGCTCAGGACGAGCAGTAGCAAGCAGTGAAGTTCCAAAGTCCGTTGAGGGTTAAAGAGTTAAGCAAAGTCAGGGAAAGCCGATGTCAAAGGGTATCAGAGATTCAGCGTTGTCGGTAGTAATTCAAGAAGCAGGGTCAGAAGGTCCGGGAGTCACAGATTTATGATTGTTTTGTCTGCAACAGCTCCTGTTCGGTCTGAGCAGCTCTTAAGTAGAGCTGTGAGCGGCATGACCCTTTTTGCACAGCTGCTGCTTGAACTGCAGCAGGTAGGAGCGTCTTAGGTCTTCACACTGTTGCTGGAGAAAGCTCTCCGAAGGGCGTGGCTCAGCATCTTTGCTAGGGCTGTCTCCAACTTGGGACACAAGGTCACTGTTTATGTTTGACTTCTCAGGTGCTCCTGGCAGGGAAGCTTGTCTCACCTTGTCCAGCATGTCTGACATCCTCCTCATCCTCAGAGGAGGAGGGGCTGAGGGCAGGAGGCATGACAATCCCTATTCCAAATCTGTTCACTTGCTCCCTGCTTTTGCCCAGCCATCAAAGTTTAGATACATTTACAGATGACAAATGTATCAATGGGTACTAGAATGGATGCCTAAGTATTTCCCTCCAGGCTGAGGAGATGGTCAGGAGACCTCCAAAGGCCATTTGCTGGGATTTGAGAGCAGGTGAAGGTTCTGCCGTTCTCTTCTGCTTGAGATGCCCAGAAGCAACTGGTGGCCCCACTGTGTGGGACAGGATGCTGGACTACAGTAGATGGACTGTGGGCCTGATCCAGTAGGGCTCTTCTTAGGTTCTTAAGAGCAGGATTTTCAGATGCTATCTAGAGGTGGTCAAACGGATTGACCAAAATGCAGAGAATAAGTTGGCTTGGCATGCATTCTTGAACTTTCACCTGGAAACACAACAGTAACTTTCCGTTCCTGTTAACTAATAGATTAAGCAATTCTCCATTTCAGTCCCTATGAGTCACAAGTGTGTCTTCATTGTGACAAATGAATCAGAATGAGTGATAGCAACACTTTTGCAATAATGAGATATTAATTAACACTAAGTGACAACGTGGTTCCCTTGGAAGTGTGTATTATATCTCCTTGGGTGTCAAAAAGTATTTCTCCCCCATAATTAATGTAATTGCAACAAGTATTCATTTTTATTGTCACGGTGTGTAACTAACCTAGATACTGAGAGCAGCAGGAGGAAATAGATAGTAATAACAGAGTTCCAAGGGATGACTTTCCACTGTTAGCCTTTGAAAAATGCAGTTTTTAGGGATGTACATGAATATTTGTAACATTCAAAATTCATATGAATTTGGCTGAATTTGGACATTCATATCCAAATTGAACATTGGCACATTCAAGGATGGACATTCAAATTAGAATTGAATGTTTTGATACATTCATATGAAGCTTCATATGGGATTTGTATGGGGATCACATTCATTCATGTGGGATCTGTATGGGACTGAATGTTCATATCACATTCGAATCCCACTGCTTTTGAAGGGGATCTATTCAAACAAACACAAATTTTCTTGCATTCAATTCAATATGAATTGAATACAAAATATATATATATTGTGCACATCTCTAACCGTTTTCCCTTGTGGGGAACTCCTTCTGTTCTTTTGCAACTACCATGTGCTTCCAAATGGGATTCAATTAATACCACCTTCCTTTGGCTCCAGTCTTAAATCTAACACATGCTTTCTTCCACTCTGCAGCCATTAAGAGCTAACATAAAAGTTAAGAGAATGTTCTGGCCAGAGCAAGCTATCTCAGATGGATTATTTTATTATTTTGTTTATTGTTAACATCTTTATAACCCTCTTCACCTTGAGGTCATATAAGTGGATTGCCCCTATCTTCTATTTTATAGGCAGTAGACAACAACTCCTTTAGTACAGCAATAAGCTGAAATATCAGCTTGATCGCTGGAAACTTCAGATCAGCTGAAAAGCCTGGATAAAATGGTTCAAGTTTAATAAGTACTAAATCCAACAGAAGGAAGGCATGTCCATCAGGTCAGCTCTGAAACTCACACAAAACTTAGGGCCAGTGTGCAGACTTGATCCAGAACAGATTGGGACCAGTTCCCGCTTGATCCCGATTTACAGACACCAAACTGCACAGGTAGCAGGAGAAGAAGAGTTGTTTTTTATACTCCACTTTTCTCACCCTTTAGGAGACTCAAAGTGAGCCAGTTTGCTCTAGTGGTTAAGGAGCAGGAAGCTTATCTGGGAATACCAGGTTCGATTCCACCCTCCCCTATGAACTCAGCTGGGTGACCTTGGGCTAGTCACAGCTCTCTTCTGAGCTCTCACAGCCTCACCTACTTCACAGGGTGTTCTGTTGTGGGGAGAACAGAAGGTTTGTCAGCCACTTTGAGTCCCCCTTAAATGGGTGAGAAAAGTGGAGTAGAAAAGCCAACTCCTCCTACTCCTCCTCCTCCTCCTCCTCCTCCTCCTCCTTCTCCTCTTTCTTCTAAGGGGGGCTGCAAGAGCTCAGAAAGAGACCTGTGACCTGTCCAAGGTCCCCTAGCTGCCTTTGTGTAAAAATGCAAACTTAAAGCATAAAAATTACCAGATAGGAGAATATCTGTGCATATCCCTAGTCCTTGCATGCCTTCCTGTTTATGCTGGAACAATCTCACATCTAGAAGAGAGGGGGGGGGGGGAAACCCTATCACTGTAAAGCAGGCTTCACTCAGTAGCTTGAGAACCTGTTAGAATCACTGCCAACGGAGCCATCCCAAATTATGAGCTCCTTCCTTTCTGCCGAATGGTTGCTTTTACAGCACGAGAGGGATTGATTTCACAATCCAGCAGAGGTCTTCCCTAACTTTAATTGTTCCACTGAGCCACTAGCGGGAGCCTCATCAAGCATTGCTAATTTCTAATAATGTCAAGCTTTTCTAATTTGGGCATGGAATGAGCAATGGGTTTTCAAGGGGAACAAGAGCAAGGGAGCAGGAACCGACTCAGACTACAACATAACATGGTTGTAACACTTCGGGGGGAACAAGAGCCAAATTCAGGAAACCAAAAGGCCTTTCTGCACTTGCCTCAGGTCAATCTGGGTCAGTGAGTTCAGAATAAACAGGCCCACTGAACCAAATCGTGCGGAGGCATGGGTCGTATCAGTGCTGTATATACTAGGGATGGACAGAAATGGGTTCTTTGACATTTGATTTGTAATGCATCGAATGTTAGTAAATCCGTATTCGTACGAATATATTCCTTCCAAATGTGGTAGGATTCTATTCGATACAAATGAATTCATACAAATTTGTACAAATATCTGATATGAACGAATACATATCCGATACGTATAAACATGAACACAAACCTATACTTATCCGATATGTATCCAATACATATCCGATACATATCCCGTCACAAATCTGCTCTGAAAGCATCAAATCCAACCTGAATCCACTTTTAACCCACCCTTGATCCATGTTGAATGCAATCTTTATCAGTTGCAGCTGTGACTGGTGCAGCCACATTCCCACCTGACTGCTTAACAATCCTTTGTATGTCGGGGGATTCAAATTAGGTACAAATGTTCAATAGGAAATTCAGATGCAGATCGCATATGAATCCCATACAAATCCCATAAGAAGCTTCATATGAATGTATCGAAACATTCTATTCGAATTCGAATGTCAGTCTTCGAATGTGCCAACCTAATGTCCTAATTTGGCCGAATGTGTATGAATTTTGAATTTTACAAAAATTCATGCCCATCCCTATAATCCCGTTATGTGATCAGTTGGTGGCGGTTCCAGATGAGGTATGAATTTTTTACAGATTCAAAATGTTGAGGCAGCTCTGCCCCCTGATTGCATGAGTTAAATACTAGTGGCTCCGCATCCATGGTGAATGGTCACCAAGCATTTGCTGCAGATCTGAACCACATGTGAAACTCACCACATTTGAAGTGTCTACATTCACACAAACACTAATTTCCTTCACATTTGTTTTGATGGAAAGCAAACACGGGAAAGGTTCAAAACTGTTGCACCGTAAGAGTGTTTCTAGAGTGTGGGACATGCGTGATCCTGCCCTCTTAGCACTTATTAAAACCCATCTGGTCTGATGGAGTGTTCAGCAGAGAAGAAGAAGATGCTCTGTGCATGTGCAGTCACTTCTGGGGGCATCTGAGGTACCAGGACACTTCTGTGCAGTAGCTCAGATGACCCCTCACACCAGAAATGAAAACAAGCAGGAAGAAGAGTTGGCTTTTCTACCCTGCTTTTGTCATCCATTTCAGGGGACTCAAAGTGGCTGACAAAGATTTCTGTTCTTCTCCCCACAACAGAACACCCTGTGAGGTAGGTGGGCCTGTGAGAGAAGAGAGCCGTGACTCACCCAACGCCACCCGGCTAGCTTCATGGAGGAAGAAGAAGAAAAAGAGTTGGCTTTTCTACCCCACTTTTCTCACCCATTTAAGGAGACTCAGAGCTTTCCTATTCTTCTCCCCACAACAGAACACCCTGTGAAGTAGGTGGGGCTGTGAGAGCTCAGAAGAGAGCTGTGACTAGCCCAAGGCCACCCAGCTGGCTTCGTGGGGGAGGGCAGAAACAAATCCGGTACTCCCGGATAAGAGTCCTGGTCCCTAACCACTAGACCAAACTGGCACACAGGAAAATGATTCACTCGCATGACCTGTGTGCCCCAAGAAGACCACTTTCAAACTTCTACTTCAAGGTCCACATCAGGGCCAGGACATGAAGTCAAATCTTATGGTAAATAAGAAGAAATCTTATGCAGTCGTGGCTGAGTTTTTCTCGCAGTATTGAGAACGAAGCATTCACTCAATTTATCGGCATAACACCATTCCAAAAATATTGCTCAAGATAGTTACAACATTATAAAAGTTTACACAGGTCATAAAATATAAAAATCGCACAATCAATAATATTCAAAGTAAAACAGTACAGAACATTTCAACGCGAATGAACATGACATTCAAAGCAACAGGCAGTGGTGCAGCAGGAAGAACTTTCATTTCGTTGTCAGGAGAATCACAGTTCCTGCTTCCGTGAACAACCCTTCAGAAGAAGCAGCAAGAAATGGCCAGGTGCAGCAGCAGCCACCCCAGAAGCCTATTTGCACTTGGACCTGTGGATGCAATTAGGCAAGTCCTGGGACAGAGCATTCGCTCTCTGGATTGGGCAGTTCCGTCCAGAACCGTCCCATCCTGCCCTGGGGCTACTCTAATTGTGGCCAAAGTGTGGAGCATGAAATCGTGCTCCACGCATGGCCCAAGCCATCCCCAGCTGTCCCCAAGCTGTCTGGCAGGGACAGCATTCACACTCTCCCTGCTGGACAGCTCTGGAGCCCCACACCAGGCTGCCACCTTTGGGTCCTATTGGCCCCGCCAGCTGGCAGCCCCTTTCAGGGTTGGGGCAAGATTGGGCCAGGGCTGTCCTGGGGTCCCGCGAGCTGCCACCAGGGACCTCCTGGGTGCCCAGCACGCTGCCTCCCAGTTCCCCATGCCCAACCCACCTCTTTGGACACCTGGTTTGAACTGGGTAGGCCCTGGGGTCGGGCTTGTCGGGATCGAACCAGGCATTCTGCTCAGGCACATGTGATCACACGTCTGATCCCCGGCAGGATGCTGCCATTTTGATTGTGGCATCCCGAGTGACTGCACATTTGCCAGCACCGTACTGTTACCAGTTCTGCTCCAGTAATAAACTGGAAGCAACTATGGAGGGAGTAAAATTTGGATAATTTGGATTATTTTTGAAGCCCAAAGAACACCAAATTTAAACTTCCCAGGGGAATCAGTAGCAAGATCTTTCACAGGTTTTAAAAACGAGGAATAACCAGTAAACAGAGACAAAACCCATTTTAGACTCAAAAACCAGTTTCTTGTTAAACCAGGGCAAAGAATTTATTAGGAATACAGAAAAGTTGAAATGAAATATCAGAAGCGTTTCTAGAACAGAAATAAGCATGCAACAACTGCAAAATGATTAAAGAAATGAACATTTCCCACTAAGAAATCTTTGTGAATTTAACTGAATTTATCCCTCTTTTATTAAAACAATTAATTTATAGTTATGCAGCAAAAGCTTCCCAAAAACCCCAAAACAAATTGCTTTGCATGAGTAAGATGTTTAAGAAATGAGAGCATAATTCTTCATTAGAGAGAAAAAAAAATTGCAAACGACAGCCAAAAAGGGAATGGAAAACTCCTAATACTAGAAAGAACCCCTAACAAAAAAAAAAAGTTCTAAAGAAAAATAAGGGAAAGTGAATAGAGGATACCAATCTTCTGTCTCACCAATGATGTCTTCTCCATGTGCAGAAGTTTGAAGTTACAGAGATGCATGACCACAGCAAACTGCATCTCTTTCAGGAACCCGAAAATGACTTAAAAATTGGGAATCCCTTCAGTCTCAGTCAGACTGATCCCCAAAATGGACAAAAATCCAAAAAAAAACCATTAAAAATAATCTTTATAATTGCCTTTACAAAACCAGCCAGATCCAGAATGCAAAAGTTTTAAACTGCAGTTCTTGCAGCAAAACTCTGTAGCAGAAAGAAGAAAAAGGGGGGGGGGGAGAAAAATTTCTCCAGGTCTCTTTAGCCTCCCATGATGGCCACAAGAAGACCTCCCTCCTCTGATGACCAGAAGGAGAAAAACCTTAAAACCATCTCTTCTCTGCCATTTTTATAGCAAAAATTGGAACCAAAAAACTGCTGATGTTCTTCCCTTGTTAATGAATAAAAATGTGTGTGTGACTCCAGTCTTAACAACATTTCCAGTCAGTGCATCTCCTGACCTCTCCTTGACACCCTCAGACAAAAAGTGTAAATGGCGAGTAAACTATTGTATCCCTGTTTGATTTGCAAAAGTTTACCTTAAATTAACATTTTAGCACCTCTACTGACTCACTTAATCCCTTCAGCTAGACCCACTCAATGTGTGTAGATATCAGCGACCTTTTACCCAATTCTGTTAGGGTGTAAACAAGGTGTAAACAGTGAGTCACCTCCAACATCCTGCATTCTAGTACTGGTGAAATGGGCCATTTCCCATTTAGATAGTAATTCCAAATTCTGGTATACTTATTTTACCCAGATCTCTTCCAAAAATCCATTCCATTTTATTCTTTATTATTTTATTAAAATTAGACAAACCAATCTCTGTCCCAGATTCCATGGTTTTATTTCTCCTTCATTATTTAAAAATCTGTTACCCCAAAAAGAGAAAACAAAGACTTTTTAGGTGCTAGGACTCTGTCTTGACTCAATCAAGATTAAATCTCAGGCTGTGTTTCTTGCATACAGACTTTTATCTTTTGCAAACAGCCAGCTTGTGACTTGAGAAAACTGTGTCCTTTTTTTTAAACTCCAGGCTTGTCTTTCTCCCAATATGGCTATTTTAAGGCCTTTCCACGTTTCATGGTCTGCCTTTAGCTTTTAATTATGACAATAATAAAGCCAAATTCATATGTCAAAACCTGGTATATTTCAAGTTCCGGTTTTGTAACATTTCTTATGATATCTACACATCCAAAGTTGATCTGGTAACATATTTCCCTCCTCTGGTTTCCGACATTGTTACCAACAATTTGGAAACCATAAAACTCATAAAAATCTTTAGAAAGTATAAAATATATTTTCACAGAATCCCTGGACCAGAGAAAGTATGCCATTCTTCTGTTGATATCACCAGTTGGCAAATCCAAAATGATTATGACCAAGTGTGATATTTAAATACAAAAATCATCACATGGAGATGGATCTTGAAAAAGAAAATTCCTCCAATTGTATTCTAAACTAGGTCCAAAAATTTGAACCATTTCCTTTTTATTTCACCAGTACCTCAATGCCGGATTTCATATGAACCATCATTTATCCTTAAGAAAGATAAACATGAAGTCCACTATTTATTACACTATATTATGTTATAGCTTAAACTGAACCCCAAAAATGAAAATTTCCACAATACTACACTCACCCATCCTCTACATCTATCCTATAGGAGAGAAAAGTAAAGATAGAAAGAAAATCATGATTAAGACATATTTGTGGATATACTGTGTCATGCTTAAAACCATTTAAAACCATGAGCAAATCCCAAGAATGTAAGCATTTCAAATGACCATGATCCCTTCAATAGAAATCATAATGACTCAAAATATGTATCATAAGTATACCCCTCAAAAGTGTACATGTTAGTGACTCCTCCAATAGAAATCACCATAAACCAAAATAAGAATACAAATAGTCAGGATTACAATATCAGAACCATTAATATAAATGGACATAAAGATGAATTGTCTTCAGTCTTCAACAGCTTCAGGATGTCTTCCTCTGGAAACGAAATGTAGAGAGATACAGTTCCTTGCTTCTAGAAGAAATAAACCCAGTTTATTAACGCTAAGTTCTGGAACTAGCAACTATGTTCTTTTGTGAAGTACTGGCACTAAGCATAGGGAAGTCCATTGTCTTTTCCATAACGCTGCATCATAAACTTTGAAGAAAATTGTTCACATTTCTTCAAAGCGTTTCAAACACATGTCCTTGAATGAGAGAGGGAGAATCCTTGGTTCTTGGCCTCAGAACTCCATAAGCTGCAACGCCTTCACAGAGGGATGAACTCCAATGGTTCACGAGCACATTTCTTCCTTTGCAAAATCTGGCATCCTTGGACCTCCCCGGTACCGGATACTGGAACACTGGAACAAACTGGAACACTTGAGCTGCTCCGGATCTTTTCTCCAACAATGGTGGATGTGTGCAAGTATAGGGGCCTTAATTCCTATTCTAAAAATGTAACTCTTTCCAAGATATCAAAAATGAAAAAGAAAAATAATTCCAAACAGAAGGACGAGTGGAAAAATCACCCTCCTCTGCATCTAAAATAATAATAAAACACAAAATATCTCTGGCTTTATAAGGGCAAAAAGAAAAGTATAAAACTTTACCAAAAATTCAAAACTAAGAAAGGAAAAAAATGAAACATGGCAAAGACTTAAAAAAAAAATCAAAATTGACTTTTGCTGCATAAAAAAAATTAAAATTAAACCCATAGAGAAGACATAAGATTTCAAAGACAGAGTCTTGGAAAAAAAAACTTCCTATGCTAATCTCTATGCTAACAAAAGCTCAAAACCCAAGCCTTTCTTGCCTCAAGCAAGGAAAATTTCGCAATAGGTAAAGAGAACCTTTGCCTTTAGTGACTCAGAGCTGTAGCTCCTGAGCATACACAGAGTGCAATTCTATTCCTGACTCATAAAACCTCCCTTAGCCTTACAAAGCCCCATCTATTACCTATGAAAACCCCTATAAGAATAAAGATTTCCAAGAATTAAAAGAAAGATCTCAGAAACATATAGAGAAAAGAAAGGAAAAGAGGAAAAGCTGAAAGATGAAAGATGGACTGAATTTCATCATAAAGCAAATGGCCGAAGTCCTTAATCCTATTCCATGCCAGAATTCTTAAAGCCATTTCAGATCCCACTGACCCAAATGAAGAAAATGGAAATTCCTTTTCCCAATTGAGGAACAAAAATTATTATTCATGGAGGCGGTTGGGGTGGAGGTTTTTCTTTTGGGAATTGCTTTGCCCGCATGAGGGAGAGATCCTTTCCCTGTGCAAAACAATTCCTTTTCAAAGACTCATCTAGAGCTCTTTGATTACAGATTGCAATCTTGGATCCATCCTTACTCTTACACTTCCCAATAAATCCAGAAGATTTATTGTGTTCACACCCTAGCACAACATCTTCACATTCCAAAGCAACCTGATTTCCAAGTATCAGATCTACATTTTCACTATTTTTCTGGACACACAAGTCCACTTTGTCTATCTCCAAGACCTCTTCTTCCTTTTCATCATCAAGCCCTTGACCAACACTCAGAGTCAGTTGGTAAACCAACCCTACCAGGTAGGCACACATTCGAACCAAGACCACTGAAGGTTCTCCCAATGCAACTTCAGAACTTAAATGGCAATCACTATTGCCCATTCCTGTAACTTGAGAAATAAACTGAACACACGCATCTCTCACACTTAAAGGAACAATTTCTCTTACAGAACCACACTGAAGCAAAGCCACCTTTGCTTGTTGCCTTTCACCAAAGGCCACATCCTGATCCTGACTATCAGAAACAGAATCCATACACAGAGACTGAAGCATTGGTTTGCAAGCCCAGCAAGAAAGCATTTCTGAATCCACTGATTCCATTATGCTGTCTTGAGCCTGATCTAACCCCTGCTCATTACTACCACTACTTTCATCATGCAATGCATTTTCAAACTCTTTTGTAGGTTTTGAATTAGTGTTCTGAGGTTCCTCTTTTTCACCAAAAAGAGGTTCTTTCAGCTCAACACTAACTAGTTCACCCACAAACTCCTCAATAGGACTGAGTGAATTTCCAAAACCCACAAAGGTATGAGAACTCTTACCAATTGCTAAAGCCACTCCTGCTTCAACTGGCAAAAATTCCTCTTGCAAATCCACACTACACTTTTCTTTTCTCTCTTCAACAATCTGATTCTGTTTCCCAACGGAAGCAACAGGACAACCATTAACTCTGAAAGCACTTTGACTACCACACACAATTTCCAACATTTCAAACACTTTTTGTCTCTCTTTTGCACATTCAGTCTCACTAGGAGGACACACTTTTTTTCCATTCGGGGCAATATTCCCTGGCTCAACTAGCCCCCTACAAGACAGATCCTGATTCACAGAAACCAAAGCTTGCAATGGGACATTTGTCCCATCACACCAATGCTGAGCAGGGCACCGTCATTGACCTTGCACAGTTGCTCCATTTGCAACTGGAACTAAGGACTGAGCACACGCAGCTCCTGTTCCCTGTATCCAATTCATCCAAGCCTCAAACAAAACATTATCAGGTTTCTTATGAAAATCCTTCATATTAAACCCAGCCTGTTTCAAAGCATTCCAAATCTGATTCCTCAAACTCCGTTCCCGTCTCTGCAACTGCGAGGCTGGCTGCTGAAATTGGGACTGTGGAATTTGCCTTCCTTGTCCAAAACTCAGCTGCTGCCTTCCATTTGCAGATTGAACCTGTTTAGGAGCTGCTGAAGGAGCCACTTGAACAGTATCAATTGGTTCTTTTTGCACCCTCTCCTGAGCAATGTTTCCAAAATCATCCACACTGTTTATCTCTTGGATTTCAACTGGAGCCATATTACCCTGAATACCAGAGGAAGCTATCTGCGTTCCCCCCTTGTTAACAAAGGCAATGGGCTCAGATTGAGAAGCTGCAGCTTCCTGCATTTTCCCAAAACTATCAAACCCAACCTGATCCTTGAGCAATTTCAAAGTTGCAAGGGACTCATCTAGCTGCTTCTCCAAAATTTCTTTTTCATCCTGACATTGCCACAATTCTTCACGAGTTTTTCGCAAAGTCTGAGACTTCTCAGTGTTACTCTTAATAAAATAACTCTTAACAATCTCCAATTCCTGGAGCAAACTAGCTTTTTCAGAACCAAAATTTTGTCTACACAGTTCCAGCTCCTGCAACAACTGATCTTTTTCAAAAACAGCATTTTTCTTAAAAATTTCAAATTCCTCCACCATCTGATTTTTCTCACAAATAGCACTTTTCTTGAAGGCCTCAGCTTCCTCCAATTGAGCCTTCTGAAGAGCAGCATTTGCTTTTAAGGCTTCAAGCTGCCGGTTCAAATCCTGCTTCTCCTGCCTAAGTTTCTCTACCTGATCAGCCCAATCCTGAGAGCATACTTTTAACTGCAATTTTAAATCACTTTCCATATCATTCTTCTCTTGTTTTAACTGTTCCAAATCATGCACCAGATCATCAATGGCATACCAGAATCCCCAAATTGCCACAGAAGATTTTGACTGTTTAAAAAGCTTAAATTTATTCTCCTGTGTATATTTTTCAAACCCCAAAGCCAAATTTCTTTTAATGTCTGAATGCATTCCCCGAAAACATTTTCTTTCCCAGACACATTCTCCTTGTTTGCAAAGCCATCGGGTCAATTTATCCTTCTTAACAAACAAATTCTCTGCCATTTTGCTTTATAACTTGTCAGTTCACCAAAAAGATCAAATTTAAAAGTTCAAAAAGCTCTGTTTTATGGATAATCCTCGCCCATAAGTTGCCCGCGTTGCTCCACCATAAATTCTGTTACCAGTTCTGCTCCAGTAATAAACTGGAAGCAACTATGGAGGGAGTAAAATTTGGATAATTTGGATTATTTTTGAAGCCCAAAGAACACCAAATTTAAACTTCCCAGGGGAATCAGTAGCAAGATCTTTCACAGGTTTTAAAAACGAGGAATAACCAGTAAACAGAGACAAAACCCATTTTAGACTCAAAAACCAGTTTCTTGTTAAACCAGGGCAAAGAATTTATTAGGAATACAGAAAAGTTGAAATGAAATATCAGAAGCGTTTCTAGAACAGAAATAAGCATGCAACAACTGCAAAATGATTAAAGAAATGAACATTTCCCACTAAGAAATCTTTGTGAATTTAACTGAATTTATCCCTCTTTTATTAAAACAATTAATTTATAGTTATGCAGCAAAAGCTTCCCAAAAACCCCAAAACAAATTGCTTTGCATGAGTAAGATGTTTAAGAAATGAGAGCATAATTCTTCATTAGAGAGAAAAAAAAATTGCAAACGACAGCCAAAAAGGGAATGGAAAACTCCTAATACTAGAAAGAACCCCTAACAAAAAAAAAAAGTTCTAAAGAAAAATAAGGGAAAGTGAATAGAGGATACCAATCTTCTGTCTCACCAATGATGTCTTCTCCATGTGCAGAAGTTTGAAGTTACAGAGATGCATGACCACAGCAAACTGCATCTCTTTCAGGAACCCGAAAATGACTTAAAAATTGGGAATCCCTTCAGTCTCAGTCAGACTGATCCCCAAAATGGACAAAAATCCAAAAAAAAACCATTAAAAATAATCTTTATAATTGCCTTTACAAAACCAGCCAGATCCAGAATGCAAAAGTTTTAAACTGCAGTTCTTGCAGCAAAACTCTGTAGCAGAAAGAAGAAAAAGGGGGGGGGGGGAGAAAAATTTCTCCAGGTCTCTTTAGCCTCCCATGATGGCCACAAGAAGACCTCCCTCCTCTGATGACCAGAAGGAGAAAAACCTTAAAACCATCTCTTCTCTGCCATTTTTATAGCAAAAATTGGAACCAAAAAACTGCTGATGTTCTTCCCTTGTTAATGAATAAAAATGTGTGTGTGACTCCAGTCTTAACAACATTTCCAGTCAGTGCATCTCCTGACCTCTCCTTGACACCCTCAGACAAAAAGTGTAAATGGCGAGTAAACTATTGTATCCCTGTTTGATTTGCAAAAGTTTACCTTAAATTAACATTTTAGCACCTCTACTGACTCACTTAATCCCTTCAGCTAGACCCACTCAATGTGTGTAGATATCAGCGACCTTTTACCCAATTCTGTTAGGGTGTAAACAAGGTGTAAACAGTGAGTCACCTCCAACATCCTGCATTCTAGTACTGGTGAAATGGGCCATTTCCCATTTAGATAGTAATTCCAAATTCTGGTATACTTATTTTACCCAGATCTCTTCCAAAAATCCATTCCATTTTATTCTTTATTATTTTATTAAAATTAGACAAACCAATCTCTGTCCCAGATTCCATGGTTTTATTTCTCCTTCATTATTTAAAAATCTGTTACCCCAAAAAGAGAAAACAAAGACTTTTTAGGTGCTAGGACTCTGTCTTGACTCAATCAAGATTAAATCTCAGGCTGTGTTTCTTGCATACAGACTTTTATCTTTTGCAAACAGCCAGCTTGTGACTTGAGAAAACTGTGTCCTTTTTTTTAAACTCCAGGCTTGTCTTTCTCCCAATATGGCTATTTTAAGGCCTTTCCACGTTTCATGGTCTGCCTTTAGCTTTTAATTATGACAATAATAAAGCCAAATTCATATGTCAAAACCTGGTATATTTCAAGTTCCGGTTTTGTAACATTTCTTATGATATCTACACATCCAAAGTTGATCTGGTAACAGTACGACAACTGCAGTCACGTATGGGGTCATCCAAGGTATCAGCATACTTGTATGTGGTAGCTCAGATGACGATGACCCCTCACACCTGAAATGAGAAGAAGAAGAAGAAGAAGAAGAAGAAGAAGAGGTGGCTTTTCTCACCCAAAGCGGCTGACAGACCTTCTGTTCTTCTCCTCACAACAAGCACCCTGTGAGGAAGGTGGGGCTATGAGGGCTCAGAAGAGAGCTGTGACTCACCCAGCTGGTTTGTGGAGGAGAGAGGAATCAAAGCTAGTTTTGGATTGGGATTGTGGAGGGTTAGGTTGCATGTGGTGCAGAATTTCTAGCCTGTAAACACCTCCTGCGTGTGCAGCCGCAGGTGCTCAGATGTTCACCTATCGCAAACTATGAGCCTAAGTGTGAATTGGCCTCTGGTCCTGGTACTACGCTGATAAACCTCAATATCCTGGTCTACCAGTGATCCAGAAATGGGTCCTCCTATCTGAATTATGCTCCAATCTTTGTGGATGGAGCATACAAGCAATGGGTGGGGCCTGCCATATTCCACAGTGCCGCATCAGGGTGACCTTTAGTCCACTTGCTGGTGCAGGACACCAGCAAATTCTGAAAGGCCCAAAGTCTGCATCAAGCTCCAAATTGAGAAGAAAAAATTAGAAATGTCCATCTGTGTGGTGCTGAAGCTGGATGCTTGTGAGTCAGTTGTCTGGCTGAGATCGCCCCAATGTATCCGAGGGTGGAAAGTGGTTTTTAAAATAATAGTAATAAATATTGGATAGAGCAGAGAGTTTTTGCTCCTGGCGTGATAGAAGCAATGGACTTCTCCAAGCCACTCTGCTGGCCTGGCTCATAAAACAGTTTATGGGTCCCAGACACAGCTGGCTACGGCCATAAAAAGGCAGTGAAAGTCCTGTTTCACACCCCTCTTCCCCAAACATTCAATAATTCATGGCTGGATAAATATTTTACATGGATGTAGGCCCAAACATAAATCCCTGTATTGGTAGAAGAAGAAATGAACAGAAACGTTCAATAATCTATGTAAGCAGGAAAAAAAAAGAGGTGTTTGGAGAAGGGGAAAACCAACAGATTAAAAATGGCACGGATTTTTAGTGGCAAATTAGCTGAGAATTGCAAAGTGAAGCGTCCATCTCCAATGTTGCCTTGGAAATTAGTCCGTGTTTACTGTGGGTCTAAAGGGTATCTTGGATCATGCAGCAAACATGGCAGGCAAATAACCACACGCCATAGACAGCTGTCTCTCATCCCAGGACCCCAAAGGGGTAGATTTCCCCCAAAATCCCAGTGCAGGCTTTCCTTTTGGCTGAGTCAACTGTGAACCGCTTTCATGGCATCGGATCTGCCTGATGTCGACTGGACGGGCAGAGCTCCAGGCGAACTCTTGTTCTCTTCCAAAAGTGCTTTTCCATTCTGCTGCTGGTCTCATCAAGAGCTTGTTCATCGTTCAAGCTGGACACCCAAAATCAAATCTGACATACGAGCAAATGTAGCAATTTGCTGGCAAATGCTGCAGCTTTTGGCATTCGTTGGAACAAATGCTAATGAAGGGCTGGGGAAAGGAATCCCAAAAATAAAGTTGCAGTATACGGCGTGGGAAGAATAGGAGATCCTGGCCACATGCAGACATCCATGGAAGGGGGTCATTCTCAGGGCAGTGAGTGGGTTGAGCTGATTTACACATCTCCTTGCCTTGATTTGTGCGGCAGTTTCCAAGGTGCATTCATGGGAGAGCAGATTTCTCAATCTGATGACGACCTGACATTAGCTGCTCAAGCCAAATAGAGAGAAGAAGGAGAAGGAGAAGGAGAAGGAGAAGGAGAAGGAGGAGAAGAAGAAGAGTTGGCTTTCATACCCCACTTTTCTTATCCGTTTAAGGGGACTCAAGAGGGTGACAAAGCTTCCTGTTCTTCTCCCCACAACAGACACCCTGTAGGGTAGATGGGGCTGTGAGAGCTCAGAAAGAGACCTGTGACTAGCCCACAGTCACCCAGCTGGCTTCATGGAGGATGGAGGAAGAGGAGAAGGAGAAGAAGAAGAAGAAGAGTTGGCTTTTATACCCCACTTTTCTCACGTATTTAAGGGGACTCAAAGTGGCTGACGAAGCTTCCTGTTCTTCTCTCCACAACAGACTCCCTGTGGGGTAGATGGGGTTGTGAGAGCTCAGAAACAGAGCTTTGAGTAGCCCAAGACCACCCAGATGGCTTCATGGAGGAGGGCAGAATCAAACCTGTCATTCCCAGATAAGAGTCTGGCTCCTTAAGCACTAGACCAAACTCTGTGCACCTGCGTGGCACATCAATTGTCAATGGCCACAAATTCAGCCATTCCCTGCTGTTGCCAGCAGCTCCTGTACCAGTTTCAGTGGTGGCCCTGTATCCCAAGATAGCAGAGGTACATCCACCTTGAACTCACTTTCATGGCACCTAAAAATGTGGTGCATATGTCCATGGCTTCTGTCTGAACTCAGCATGCCCCCATCTTTATCTAATAGGTACTTCTGCAGGTTCTGACTGTGTCTTCACTTAGTTTGTAGGGCTTTTATACCCTATAAAAGTGGATGCAGCTGCAGATACCACGTCTCCACTTTAAGTGACCCCATGTGCCCTCCATGAAGTACAACACCCTTCCAGGGTACCTAGGACTGAGGGTATGAAATCACACTCTTCAGAGGGACACCTTGTTCATTACATCATTAGGCACTTTTGCACACCAAAATAGAAACTGGGAAGTGATGAAGGAAGTTGGGTGGATCCATGGATTCAGATCTTCTGGAGGCATCAGTCAGATCCGGCCCATGCCTCCCCATGGCTGTGAAGCTCATTTGAGCTTTGTAGACCTACCCCATGCCTCTGGAGGCTCCAAATGACAGTTCCTAGCCTTGGAAGTTGGGTTGGGTTTTTTTTGAAGAACAGCTAGATCATGGAGGTTCATCATCTGCATGCCTCCCATGATCCCAAACAAGGTCCGGAGTGTACCCTCAACTAAATGGGTTTGCAACAGACATGGATTAAGGACTTCTTAATTTCAATTTGAAGCCTATTTGCACTTGGGCACTTAGTGAAGAAGTAGTGAACATCTGGTAAAGAGTGTACTCACATCAACTAGGCTATTACAGCCTACAAGTTTGCCTGCGCTCACCAAAGGTTCACTAAATTCATATGTGTTTTATATGTATCTGCGTGCATTTCATACTCATCCTGTTTTATCCCTGCATGTATCCTGTTTTAATCCAGTACTATAAGCAGAAATGCGTACAGATACATATGAGATGCCTACAAATAGGTATGTAATATGTATCTGTACATTCAAATGATGTGAATCACTCAAACGAATGTTTTGGAACATTACAAAATTCATTCAAGTGTTGAAATTTGAATGTACAGACATTCTATTTGGATTCAGATGTTCACATTTGATCAAATTCAATTGAATTTCGAATGTTTAGAACATTCGTGGACATTCCTACTAATTGTTGATTAGATGTGGAGCTTGATTTTGGGCTCCACGCCTTAACCAGTGCTTACCAAAAGCTTACCTGAAGCATCAAACGGAGTGACCATTCACTCTGCATCTAGTTTGCTGCATTTGGTGGGTGGGGAACACGGCACCCACACAGGCGCGGTGGTGGCGGCAGACATGATTGATCACTCACCCATGCCATAATCGGACATCCCATCCCCAGGAGTGGCGACCAGTCATAGAATTGTGAGAGGGGAGGTTGATCACAGATTAGCCTATGCTTGAACATGTCCTTCTCACAATGGTATCTGAGTGGCCAATCGCAGCAGTGAGGAGGTGGAATGTCCAGCTTTGGAGGCATGGGCACTGGCTGATAAATGGGAGGATCATTGGCATTCCTGGCCGGTAATAGACACTTTGGGGAAGCTTACCTCCCGGCTAATGCGGATGGCCCACCTTTACCTGAAGTTTACCAGCCTTAGGGCCTTTCCGCACAGGCTCTAAAAATGGAATTAGAGCCTGTTCAAGGAGGGATTAGGACATGGCTTCCGCAAAGGGAACGGAATTAGGGTCCCTTTGAGGATGCTATATCCACACATCGGCATGCAAAACCAGTTTCTTAAACTGGTTTTGCCGCCAAAATCCTACCCAGATGTAAGACCTGAAAAATCAGGTCTTACATCTGGCTTTTCCCCTGAAACCGTTTTGGAAGTGAATGCTTCCTCAACAGCAGGGGAAAAGCCCGATTGCCGGTGCATGCCCAGCTGTCAAACAGGGAGAGCGCATGCTCCCCTGGGTTCCCCTTCTTGCAAGGGGAAGCCGCGGCCTACCCCAACCCCCACCCCACCAGGGGTCCCGCGCTCACGCTCGCTGCCTTACCTGGTCACTGCCGGGATGATTCTGGCAGCGGGAGTTCCGCCGTCCATTGCGCATGTGCACGCTGTGGCCTCCATTGCCCAGCCGCCCTCACGAGGGTGGCTGGCCAATGGGAAGTGACCAACCACCCTTGTGAGGGCAGCTGGCCAATGGAGTGGACCCTGGGCGGGGGGCGGGGTGGTGGTGGTGGCTGTGTCTTCCCTCTCGCTCCAGAAGGTGCCATCATGCCTTCTTGGGTGAAGGGAAAGGCAGCTGCCAGCCTCGCCATGGCAGCTCCAAAGGAGCCAATGGCGAATGCCGGTGAGCAGGGCCAGCTGTCAAACAGGGCAGGGCCTCTAGAGGCCAGATTGGGATGGGTGCTGGTGCGTCTGCACCAGCACCCTCTCCAATCCGGCCCCGCCGCCGCCCCACGCGTGTGCAGACACATGGGGCCTCCAAGAATCTGCCCCTGTTTGGGGCAGGTTCTTTTTAAAAATGTTTTGCCAGAAAACGGACCTTATAGATCCATTTTCCAGCGGCACGTGCGAAAAAGCCCTTAGTTCACGGCTGTCTATTCAGCTAAGTGCAAAAAGGCCACTGGTTCCGTCTTGGACTAACAGGAGGCACAGCATTCTTTATTCACATTAACAAGCTGTTGAGGAGGCCCAGGATCCTGACTGTGCGCCCTTAGTTCCAGATCTACAGGTAAGTGCAGGAAGGGACCTAGTTTCTCATTTTGTCCAGTGTGGACCTTTCCACACTTGGCCTTATTCTAGAATATATCTTGGGATAGTGGTCTGCTGGCCACAAGCTAATATAGACTATGGCAGGCCTCACCTGGGGCCTTCCATAGTCTGCACTAGCATGCAGATAGCAGGACCCTATCTTGTGATATATTCCAGAATAAGGTCAAATGCAGAAAGGGTCAGTGTATTAAGAGGGGCGTCCTCTGTTTCATGCTAGTCCACTCTAAAAGTAAAGTGTGGAAATGGCCTAAGTCTTGTCCATTGTCTTCAGGAAGTTCAATCCATTAGGTGCCAAGCCTAAGACCAACATTCTTAGTATCTTCTGATGGCTCCGTTTCCCAAACTCTTCCCGTCTTCACCAGCTGAAGTTGGTTGATTCCTCCCCCCAAGTTTCATTCTTAATCCATCTTCTCTTCATTTGGCTCCCATCCAGAAACTGCTGCTTACATCTGTAGGCATCATAACCTACATAATGAATGTGCACGCGGTTGACTGCGCTTTGAATTATTCTATATTTCCCTTCATATTATTTATATAACACCATCAATGTGAATCACTTGCATTTGAAACGATCCAGATTCTGTCAAAAAGACACAGAGCTGACAGCAAAGGAGCCGAAAATAACCCGGCAATATTAAATTCCCTGGTTTCTACCTTCCGTCAATTAATACTTTTCCATTGTCTACAGCAGTGGTTGGGGCCATCAGTTCAACTTAGATGAATTATCTAGTTCTATACATCAATAAATGCAGCTGTGGGAGGGGAGAGCGATCAGGCAAAGTCATTGTTTACAGCCTATTCATCTTCATGAGCACTTGAGTATAAACAGAATATCCCTTCATTGAAGTTTCTTGAAAGTATGCATCAATATGATTTAAGACTGAAGGGCAAGTACTTGCTAGGGATTCAGTAAGATTTCTGTATACACAGTCATGGGTGAGGAATTCAAAGTGATGAAGCAGTAGATTGAGAGTAGGTGGGGCTGTGGGAGCTCAGAAAGAGAGTTGTGACTAGCCCAAGGCCACCCAGCTGGCTTCATGGAGGAGTGTGGAATCAAACCCGGTATTCCCAGATAGGAGTCTGGCTCCCTAACCACTAGACCAAACTGGCTCACAAAGAGGTTTCCTCGCCTGGCACCAACATTGGGTGTGACCTTTATTGTATGTGGTGAAAAAGCCAAGAAATGTTGGACTCAGTCGAATAGGCTTATGCATAAGGATTTTAAAAATTACCATACAAATGAAACCGGAACTCTTTCTTCTGGGCCTAATGGATTTGCCACTAGAGAAGACTTATGGAAGATTATCTCAATATATGATTATGACAGTGAGATTGTTATGTGCGCAAGGGTTGGGAGCATTCAGCATTGCCCACCATGGAAGACTGGTTAGCTAAATTAATAGACTTGGCAGAAATGGGCAACTTGACATGCTTGATTAGAAAAAGAACAGTAATGTGATTTTATTAAAATTGGGAGCCACTTATTGACTTTCTGAGCAAGGGAAAAATACTATATTGACATTGGGATTTGGTGATTAAAAAGTATGTATTGCTGAAAGAACAGAAATAATTGTAATAACTCAGGATAGGTACAAGCATGGATAGACACCTAGTTGTCAAACAAGATTGAAAGTCTTGTTTTTCCTCTTATTTTTCCCTTTTACTATCTGTTTTTCTAAGTTTTAAATGTATTTTGATTTACAACAATCAAGCATTAAAGATGTGCACAAATACTTTTTGGCATCCAATTCTTATTCATATGAATAGATACAAATGTATTTTGTATCGGTTCGAATGTGCAGACATTCGTTTTTACTTTATTCATATGAATTCAGATATTCAAATCTTCAATTCTAATTGAATCAAATTCAAAAATTTCATTCGTGAACACGTCTCCATCCCTGATCTTAACTTCCCTGGGGCATTGTCCCAGAAAAGTGCAAAAATGCCCTTTGTTTAGCACTTTGCTGTGATTAAGATACACTGTGGCTCCTTCTACACCATCTTATTTTGGATTATATCTGGGAATAGGAACCTGTCATCTGCATGCTGGACCAGACTATGCGTGCAATCTGCCATAGTCTGCACTAGAATGTGGATAGCAAGTGTCTATTCTGAGATATAATCCAGAATATGTCTTAGTGAAAAAACAGGCAAAGTCCAATACTTTTTTTGATCCACCCATTAGTAACTCTATAGTCAATAAAGATGATGCCTGGTTTGTAAAATATATACATGTTAAACAACTGATTAACATCTATTAACATCTACCTACATTCTTATCTATACCAAAGGAAGATAGACATATTACTTGACTAAAAAAAACCTGTTAATTGATACTTTCATCTACCTATTTATATTATATTGCCATGGTTCTAAACTTTCTATTTGATCTAATAATAGAATGATCACATTCTGTATTAAAATACTGTAATTTCTTATATCCTAATAAATTATTACACAAATTTTATGTCCCTTAGCTTATAATACCAATTTTCTATATTCCCGTTCGGTGAAATGATGAAATGTGATGCTGTTAACATGAATTTAATCAGTTTCTAATGTGGGATTTGCAAATTTACACCCGGAAATAAAAGTAATTGCTCATTGTTTCAGTTATTTCAAAACTTCTGCAATTATTTTAAAGCCACGGTTCTACATTTTGTGCAAGCTTTCATTGATCGTATTTTGTGTGTTGGTGTTTGATTTTTATAATTTTGTAGCACTTTTTTCCCACCTCTGATGTTATCACATCAACTGTGCCACATATTAATTGATTATTTTCTGTTAATGTTTATATTCCAATGGTGGCATGGGTTTTTTTTTATCTTCATCAGTTGTTTATTATTTAGATGCTGTTCTCTTGTTAAAGAATTTTGTCTATTTCTTCTTTATTATTTTCTGTGATGGCTGGTATTACATTTTGATTTTGCTTCTCAAAATTTCAATCATTTGATAATCTTTGGTTTCAACTGTTAACATTAACAGCATCTCTGGCTTGGTTTTCCAATTCTTTTAGTTCAATCTCTGTGAAACCTTCTATTTTGAGGATGTAGTTACACCTAAGTAGTGAAATAATGCATTGGCAAGATGATAGTTTTTCATTCCCATTATTTAACTCAGAAAATTTTCCTTTGGTTTAGATAATGCAGAAAGGTAATGACTAGTGAATTTGGAAGCTCATCTCCCTTTCGAGGTGGGCCATGTGAATTAAAACTTAGATGTAGCTAGAAAGTAAGAAGATATAGTTTTAAAAAAGGATTGGATAAATTCATGGAGGGCATGTGTACCAACGCATACTTGTATGGATGCCTAGATACTGCCTCCAGGTTGGAGAAACAGGCAGGATGCTTCTAAAGGCTATTGGTGAGGATATGAGAGCAGCAGAAGGCCTTGCCTTTGTCTTCTGCCTGAGGTCACCCAGAAGCAGTTGGTGGGCCACTGTGTGAGACGGGATGCTGGACTAGATGAGCTGTGGCCCAATCCAGCAGATCTCCTTAGAGGCAAATTCATAGAGGACAAGTGTATCGATGACTGCTAGAATGGATGGCCAAGCAGTGCCTCTAGTCTGAAGTAACATGCAGGATACCTCTCAAGACAAGATCAGAACTGTATTATGGACACAGCAATCCAGATTTCTGTGGACTGGATTAATTGGAACCACAACCATACTAGCTCTGTTTGATCCAGAGCAGGCCATAGGGCATCCACATATAGTACAGAATAGGGACGTGCAAGAATATTTGAAACATTAAAAATGCTATCGAATTTGTTTAAATTTGGGCATTTAAATTCAAATTGAATGTCTATACATTTGCTTTTTAACAGTTGAATGAATTGGAACGTTTTGAATCATTCGTACAAATTGTTCGGACCTTCATATGTGTACATTATGTGTACGCATTACATATGGATCCATACACATCTTATTTATTTCCGTACACGTTTGTACGGATATGTACAGGATGAAAATGGGATGTGCATGAATTCGTACAGATGGGTATGGGTGCGTACAGATGCATACAGACGCATACGAATGTTGCCGACATTCGTATCTTCAAACACGAATCAATATTCATACGAATGTATTCGAATCGGATTTGAATTTGAATACATTCAGTCTTTCTCTATTCGTTTGAATTTGAACATTTTCACATCCAATTCGATTCAGATTGAATCGGAAAACTGCATTTGTGCACACCCCTAGTGCGGAACTGGAAAGACTGTGCACATGGCGTTGAGGAACAGATGTTGTGATGGCAAGATTGTGAAGATTCCTTTGCAGTCACTTAGGAACAATGGACGCATTGATGGTGATCATGTCTGCACATTGCCTGTGAAGACCTCTCATCCCCACCACCAGATGTGCGTCTGATTGACAGGAACATGAGCCAATTGGATCAGGATTTGGGAGGTGCTTTTCCTGATAGTTCGTACCTACTGATTCAGAACAGTTCTGAAGTGGCCTCATTGTGTCTTTCCTTAGGCCTCATTTGCTCTGCTCCAGAGACCTCCTGATATGGTTGATCAACTAATACAGATCCACTAATGCAGATTAAGTGCAGAAAAGGCCTAAGTGGACGTGAAAGGTAATAAAAATCGGAGCTGTTTTAAAAAAAAATCTGACTGTCAACCTGCCATAAATCATATTCTATTTCCTTTATAAAGCAACACTAGAACACTTTTATAAAAAAAATCCTACCCCACCCAACCACATACAGCTAAGAAAGAAGAAAAAAATCATTTAAGTTGACGTTTGCAGTAATGCATGATGGCAGGTGAATTAGGGAAGGAGTTAATTAAAGCCTAAAAGTTAATTAATGAGTTCCAATGCACATTAAAGATCATTACTTCATCTGAAAAGAGTAATTAGATAGTCGTTCTTGATGTGCTTTATTCTCTTGGGTGTTAACGTTGACACACTACATAAGTCATCCAGTGTTAAGCAAATAATCCTCTGGCCTTGCTGTTTATTCTGTTAACAGAACTATAACAACCTTGGTTGCACATGAATGTTGCCTTTCCAACCTGAAGCTGATATCTAAGCATCTGTTCCAGTAGCCATTGACACATTTGTCTTCTATGACTTTCCTCAACCTTATAAGAACAGAAAAGGAGCCCTGCTGGATCAGGCCGCAGCCCGTCTTGTCCAGCATCCTGTCACATGCAAGTAATCCACCATTTTTTTCCGAGCATCTCAAGAGAGAGGAAGACAGCTAGCTAGACGCACATCACGCTGGTCTTAAAAGGGTCACATTGACTGCCAATTCACCACCGAGCCCAATTCAAGGTGTTAAATTTGACTTATAAGGCCCTAAATGACTTGGGCCCAAAATATCTAAAGGAACGCCTTCTTCCATACCAAATTGCCCATGCCTTAAGGTCTGGAAGTGAGGCCCTCCTGGTTGTCCCATCACCCTCAGTAGTGAAACAGGTGGGCACCAGGGAAAGGGCCTTTTCAATAATGGCTCCCAGATTGTGGAATAGTCTCCCCCTCAAGTTGCATCTTGCCCCTTCTCTCTCTATATATATTCAGGAAGGCAGTGAAGACACACCTCTTTGCCCTGGCCTCTGGCTAAGGTGATTATGGGTGTTTTTCCACTGTCACTAGAAGTACCCAGCTTCAGAGTGGACCTTTGTCAAAGGCTCCGGAGGATCGTCGGAGTTTGCGGCAAATCTTTGGAGTTTATGGCAAAGCTCCGGAGATTCTCTGGAGCCACTCTGGAGAATCTTTGAAGAATTTCTGGAGCATCTATGGAGATTGCGCCCCCTGTACCCTAAAACACCTGGGGTGACAGGTGGGCCCCACGTGGGTAGATCTGGATTTGCCACATAGGTGCTCCAGCATTTCCACTGCGAACAAGCTAGCAGATTTGACTGGGCAGCTGCTTTGTCACCTTCCCCCATTCATGAATATAATAAAGCTTCGAATTAATCAACCAAAGCATTTGCTTCACAGTAGGGTTGGGCGTGAATATTCATCACATTCAAAATTTGTACGAATTTGTCTCAATTCAGACATCTGAATTTGAATCAAATGTTGAAACATTCAAAACATTCACATTTGAATATGAATTGAATGCTTGGGGACATTCCTACAAAACTTTGTTACATTCATGAACCTGGAAAGGTGGGAAAGTGTCTACCCTACTCACATCTGCTACGGATCCAGAGTGGATCCAAAGTGGATTCAGAGTGGACTTGATGCATTCAGGGCAGATCTGTAAGGAATACACAAAGGATCCATAGGGGATTAGTAGGGGATCTGTAGGCAATACATAGGGACTTGTTGGCAGTTTGTAGCAGGGATTCAAACTGGATTCGTATGGAACATTCGTATCGAATTTGAATCCTAGCACATTTGAAGGGGATCTATTTGCATTCAATTTGATACAAACTAAATGTGAAAAAAACCCATTTTTGCACATCTTTACTTCACAGTGAAATGTTGATCTTTTAATATAGTCGACATTTGACTCGAAGACGAAGGCATGCGTTTTTATGTGTTCCAAATGTGAGGAATATTCGTTCATATCCCTACAAAACCGATTCATAACCAAAATTGTTCTTCAGAATGTGGCAGAACAGTCTGAAAACAGCAGCCAAACATGCCTTCCTGGCTGGAAAGAAAACATTCTGGGTGACTATTTCTTTTTATCCTGAACAAAACAGAGGTTGTACAAACATTTGAATGTTTGACTGCTACCTTCACTTATGTCTGCCTGAGCATGTAATTGTCGTAGCTTCAGACAAGAGAGACACACCTCCCAGTTGAACATATTCAAGAGAGTTACAGGGAACGGGAAGTCTGGGATTGCATTTTCTTCACATCTGCTTTGCTTGGCTTGTTTAGAAAGAGGCAATTAAATACTACAAGACTTGGCAACAGTCTGGGAGAAACTCAGAGATGCCATCTAGCCTCAATGTTGCCAAGGAATATCAGCCGGCCATTGAATCTCCTTTCCAGTTATGCTTATCATGAATTAAAATTGTACTGCGAGCCTCTGCAACATTGCATTTTACTCTATTTTGGGGGCAAGAGGCAGAACAAAGGCTAAGATCATAGTTCTTTATTGACTCGTGGCATATGCAAGCTTCTTTTCACTTCCAGGGATGTCAGAGAAGTGGAAAATAAATGAGCAAAAAGAAAAACATGAGGCAGCTCAAAAAGAGGTGGAAATCTCAAAATACAGTGGGTCTCTCTGGGTCTCTCTGAAAACTGTGCTTGAAATGCCTCTCTTGCACAGTCTGTGACTAATATCTGTTGTTCCTCGCGCCATTTATTTAGCATTGCTTGCACAATTTTGAAATGCTGTTTGCATAATTAGCATTTATGCAGCATTTCTGTAATTAACACAATTTTCTGTGTTGCTACACTCAACTTCTCACGCAGGATGCTTTGTTCTGATCTGGGCAGCAGAAGTGGATGAAGACCAGCCAAGACTTGGCAAGGTTTTGAAAATAATATTTGTTGCTGTTCGTGATGTTTTGGTGTCAGATGTTTTTTGTTTGCTTGCTTGCTTGCTTGTTTGTTCACATTTTTATCCCAACCTATACGTGGAGGTCTCTGGGCAGGTAACAACATCTAAAATCAAACATCATTAAAACAACAACACTATGTATTAAAAGAGTAGCATCTGCAAGTGGGAAGGGAAAGTGTACCCTCATTTAACCAAAGACCAGGGCAAAGAGGTACATCTTCACTGCCTTCCTCAACATGTACAGTGAAGGTGATAGACACACCTCAAGGGGCAGACTATTCTATAACCTAGGGACCATCACTGAGAAGGCCCTCTCCCAGATGCCCACCCCTTTTGCTGCTGAGGGTGGTGGGACAACTAGGAGGACCTCCCCTTCATATCCTCCCTGGCTTCCTTTTCAATATATTTATAGCTCTTTTGCTGGTTAAAAAGTCTAGAGATAATAGGCTTGCATTGTAAAGTGCCAGGAATTTTTCTCTCCATAGACTTGCATTACACACTCAGTGCTGTCCAAGGTGCTGAACTCTTTTCATTCCATGCCAATGCCTGCAGACAATAATGGAGATTCTCAGACACGTGGAACTTTAAACTACATTTCCCCCTTCCCTTCCCTTCCAGCCCCAGCCTTGCTCCAATCTCCACCCTAGATGCTGCCTTGATGTCATTTTCCCCACACCCCTTCTTTGGCTGTATAAACCCCCCTGGCAAGCTTAAAACACTCTCTTGATTTCCTCCTGACTCCTGTCCCCAGCCTTTTTATTTCCTTCCCCTGTTTTTTAGCCTAATCGGGTCAGCCATAACACATGGCTGGTCTCCAGGATCGAGCTGGTCGAAGCCTGGGTAATTCTTTTAGAACAAAGCTGGTGAATTGCAGCAGCTCCCCAGCTGTTGCCAAGAACTTCCCTGAGCCAAGTGGTGGATGACGTATCCAAAACATGATAATTTGCATGGAGCCAGTTTTCCCCACTTGATTTGATGCATTCCCCTCTCAAATGTGGGGAGCTTTGGCTTTGTGTGCAAGCATCTGATGAATGTTTGCAAATCAAGGGAACACTCCCAACCCTCCCTTCTTGTCCCATCCTGACCCCCCCCCCACTCACCTGCTGCTGCTGCACCATTTTTCAGCTTGTCTCCCGCCAAAGTAGACCTTCTGGAGCTGCTCATGCATCTCCCTGTCTGGAAATCACCACAATTTCACGGTGGGAAGGTGCATGAGCAACTCAGGAAGGCCTACATTGGCAGCAGACAAGCTCAAAAATGGCAGTGGAGGACATGAAGTTTGCAGTGGCAGCCACAATTAGGGCTAAGGGGACCCAGGGTGGGCAGATCTGGGCTTCATCAAATCTTTGACAAAGTCTGGCTCACATCAAGAATGACTATCTAATTCTTCTAATTCAAAAATGCCATTTAGTACCCATTAATGGGTACTTAATGGGTACTTCTAGTGACGGTGGAAAAACACCCTTAGAGTGAGAGAATTGTCTTATTTGCCTTTTATAAAAGTTTTACATATGGTGTATGTGTTTAGAGCCTCTTGTGGCATATATGAAAGGAGTTATCTTCATTTGGGATGATCGTATGAGCCACTGAAGACGACTATCAGTCAAAACGCGCCTGGCTTAAGATCCCCTTTTTGTTATATGGAAATACTTTGGACACAACTCTTTGTTTGCCTTTTCTGAGGAGTCTCAGATTGGTGCTCTTGCACTGCTGGACATTTGCTATCTCATTTTTTGTTTTTATACACCATCTCCCTCATTTTTTCTTTTGTATATTGTTATAAGCTTTTATAAGATATACTATTTTTATTAGTAAATTTACAACTATTCTTTATAATAAGGTTGTATGTTCCTTTTTTGGAATCAGGGCTTATTGGTTATTTCATGTTAGAAGGAGCTTGGTTTCTCTTCTTGATAGATCTTTTTTGTTGCCTGTGTTGAGTTACATAAGAACATAAGAGAAGCCCTGCTGGATCAGGCCACAGCCCATCTAGTTCAGCATCCTGTCGCACACAGTGGCCCACCAAATGCTCCTGGGCATCTCAAGCAGAGACAAGGACAAACCTATTCCTGCTCTAGCATCCCAGCAAATGGTCTAAGAAGCGCCCCGGTTCCCCCCCTCCC
This sequence comes from Aspidoscelis tigris stejnegeri, assembly GCA_023333525.1. NCBI lineage: Eukaryota > Metazoa > Chordata > Lepidosauria > Squamata > Teiidae > Aspidoscelis > Aspidoscelis tigris. The sequence goes on along the minus strand of JALMGA010000004.1, from coordinate 5,611,103 downwards.
ACCCCAGCCTGAAAGATGCACCTAGGCATTCATTCTAGTAGCCATTGATACATCTGTAGTCCATAAACTTGTCTAACCCTACCTTAAAGCCATCTAGACTGGTAGCTGTCACCACCTCTTCCGGCAGCACATTCCATAAGCCGATGACCCTCTGGGTGAAGAAATACTTCCCCCTGTCAGACCTTATTCTCCTACCCATCAGCTTCATAGAGTGCCCCCTGGTTCTAGTGTTGTGTGATAGTGAAAAGAAATTTTCTCTATCCACCTTTTCTATACCATGCATAATTTTATATACTTCAATCAGGTTCCCTCCGAAACGCTGTCTCTTCAGACTTGATCTATCGTATTTTGATTGTTTGGGTTATACACACCCACCCCTTGGCTCTCTCTCTGTTTCTCCAATCGGGCTTCCCTCTCAGTTCCCCCCCCCCAAAAAAATGTCCAAACTATTCATCTGAATGATCTGAAATATTTGTATCCATATTCATGTTAATGTACAAATGTTGTAACATTCGGTTTGTGTACAAATGTCCCAATTCATATGGACTCTTGTGAATAATGAATGTTACAGATATCTGTGCACACACCTACTCTACATCTGTTGCATGTGTGACCAGCGCAGCCCCTTTCCCACCTCCCCAGTTTAATGGATGTCCGAACTATCCGTACGAATGTCCGGAAACATTCGTATTCGCACAGGTGTCAATGTACGAATGTACGAATATTGTAACACTCTACAATCACTAATGATATGAATTTTCATGCACATCCCTACACTGAAGTGAGTTTCTCTTATACAGAAAGGAAGCCAAGCAGAAAGTGTTCAGCCTCTCCAAGCCACCCCAAAAGAGGAATAAGAGAGAACCTGGCAGCAGGCCAGTTCTGATTCTTTAACTGGGGATCAACTGGCATCCACTCCAGCCCTCCGGCCAAGATAAACATGGGAAGCAAATAAACTGGGCACCAAATTAATTGGAGACCTCCGTCTGGCCAGGGGCTTACTTTAGCAGTAATAAAGAAATACAGACAGGCTTGACTTGTTCATGCAACCCCACAGTTTGACCTTTCCTGCCCCCTTCACTCAGTAAGCTCTGAATGATGGCAAGAGTCTTGCAGATTGTTAGCTATGCGCTGCACTAGCTTGCCATAAATTCCCCATTTGATTTCAAATGTAATTGATGAATGCATTCAGCGAAACTAGAAGGCTTTCTCTCTTTCTTATGCACACACACCGCAATGGAGCTCTACCTTGCTTCCCAGACAGGCACTGCAGAAGACCCATGAGCATAAATTCACCATTATACTTGCAGTTTTCATAGCACAGTGTAACTAAGACTTCCACACTCTCACTCTAAGAGTAACTTGGTGTGAAAAAAGGCATATAATAGCTTTTTCTCCCGTGCAAACTTGGGGAAAAGAGAAAGGAAGCGACATACTGGACTGCAAGGTGGATTTCTGGATCATACATGCCATGACAACGATAATGCAACTATCAAGGGCGGGCTGGTGGGATTAACCATATGGGATTAATCAAAGGAAGCAGTGGCTAGTGGATCAAAAGCATTTTTTAAAATTGTTTCATACAACAAACTTGATACATTTATCCCTCCCTCCCTCTATATCCATCCATCCGTCCGTCCGTCCGTCCGTCCGTCTGTCTGTCATGCCCTATACCCAAAGGTCTCAGGGCGGTTACAACATTAAAAGCCAGTGAGCATATAAAATGAGCATTAAAACCATGACAGTGCCTGAATATGGGGGGGGGGGGGACATCCATTTTCCTGTTTAGCCAAAGGCCAGGGTGAAGAAGTCTCTTAAATGCATAAAGTGAAGATGTCTGACGCACCTCAGGAGAGACACTGTTTCACAATCTGGGAGCCACCACTGAAAAGGCCCTGTCCCAGGTACCCACCCCTTTTGCTACTGAGGGCTTCCCCTCCAGATCTTAAGGCACAGGCAGGTCGATATGGGACCAATTGGTGGGCTACAGTAGAATGGACAAAAGGAAGTAATTTTTTTTTCACCCTGAAAGTCATCGGTCTACAAAATTTACTACCAGAGGAGATGGTGACAGCAACTAGCCTGGATGATATTACAAATTAAGACAAATTCCTGGAAGACAGGTGTATCTATGGATGCCCAGGTACCATCTCCAGAGGCCCTTTCACACTTGGCCTGCCAGTGCACATTGGGTTAGTTTCTGGGAAGTACCATCTGCATTTTCAGGAGGTGTTTCCACACCAGAAACTTCTCCAGCTCTCCCAGAAGCTACTCCAGCGTCCACTAGCGGTAGTGCACAAAATTGTACTCTCCACGTATCCACAACCTTACTTTTCCCAGCCAACAAAGAGAGCATTCATACCTCTTCCAGTGCCGGTGGTCATTTGAGGTGCCACAAAAGGATGACAGCACACCAGGTGACCCGGGAAACCAGTGTCCATGTGCAGCAGGTCACTATTATCCCAGTGGTGACACTGGGACCAGTGCAGTAACAACAGCTGCCAGGATGACAATGGCGGCACCCAGACATGCACCTGGACCTCCTGTATGTCTGCAGATGCATGGGAAGAGGGATGGCATGCCCTAGCACTCGCAAATGTGAATGGTAGTGCACACCAGTAGTTATGCACTATTCCCATCCCGTGAACGGGATTTGAAGTGCAGAAAGCCCCCAGGTTGGAGAAACAGGCAGGATGCCCCTAAAGTCACTTGTAGGGAATTAAGACCAGGGCTTCTTTCACATTTTCATAGACAAAGTCATGGACACCAAGTGTATCAATGCCTAAGTATTACCTCCATGTAGGAGAGACAGGCTGGATGCCTCTCAAGGGCATTTGCAGGGGTCCGAGAGCAAGGGAAGGTTTTTTCTTCATCTTCTGCTTGAGATGCCCAGGACCAATTGGTGGCCCACTGTGTGAGATGGGATGCCCAGGCTCTGCCTGAGTTTCTCTCTCTACCAGGCGGCTCCCAAGGTATCACTTATCTCTTCGCCATGCCCTGTCCCATCAGCCCAGTCTCCTCTGGACAAAGGAAGGGTGTCAGTCATCCAGAAAACTGAGCAGCAATCCAAGCACAGCGGCTCAGACATTGAGGACCAGGGGTCAGATCTGGGGGCGCAGTCAGGAAGTTCTGGGGGGGAGAGCTTGGCCGTCAAGCCTCAGGCACGCCGTTGCCCCAATCTGATCAGGCAAGAGAAGAAGCAGCTGAGGAGTGTAGAGGTTCCTTTCCCAACACCTCTGTTTCTATTTCATTTGCTGCCACCAATTGTAATATAGAGTGTCGTTATAATGTTTAGGTTTGCGTGTATATGAATTACCAACACGAATTCAATGTCAGAACTTCCCTTTAAGTATTTGTCTTCTCTCTTCCTCTAAGGCTGAGTATCAATGTATCCCAAAGCGGTCCTAAAGACTGTTCACCTCCCCCACTAGCTCCCTCTATTGCTAGCAGTGAGCTAAGGATACTGTATCTTCTGACTCAGAGTTCAGGCTTGGCTTGGATCACTATCACAACGGAGTACAACAGATGAAGTCCTTTTTATAATAACAGGAAAGTAGGTTTATTGTGTACAGTTCACGTTGTCAATCAGTTCTTCTTTAAGTTACACTTCGTTTCTCCAATAATCAAGCTGTTAAGCTTTCACACAAAGCACAAGGACTCTCAAATTTCACTAAATAAGCATTCCATTAATATAACGTGAGTTAGCTTGCCTCTCTATAACTTCTTAAACTCTAACAATCATATAATATAAGACTCAGGACTCTAATTCCAGCTTCCTCAGCCAAGAGCCCATTTCCCCCCTTTGTTAACCACCCCTCGGTTAAACGATCAAAGGCAGAGAACACAAACTGTTACCTCAGACTCCTTTAAATATCAGCCTAGCTGGCCAGCTTCAACCTGATTGGTTGTCGCTTCGCCAGGGTTCTATTTCAACCTCCCTCCTGGAGAGCTAGAATAGCCCCTGCCTTGTCTGACTTACTGTTTCTAAATAATACACTTTGGTAACACTTTTGAACATGTAGACGTTCCATTTTCAACACACTTTGTGTTTTTACCAAAATAACTTAATTTGGGGGGAGAGGGGTCCTAGTGGGCACCTCAACTAGATCTTGGAATCTCGCACACGTGAGCCGAGAAGTGTGTGGGGCTGAGTCGCCTACTTAAGTTCTGCCCTTGCTGGCCTCAGTGTTGCAAACAATGGCCGTTCACCTGTGCAACCCCGTCTGCATATTGCCTATGAAACCTGATTCCTGGACTTTGTTATTTGACCCTGCTGAACTTCTGGATTCCTCTGACCTTGGACTGTTTGATGTTGCCTTCCCTTGAGCCCCTATGGACTGCTGTGAGTGAGCGTGTGCGTTTCCACCACTGACCCAGCCTAACTGAGACACGACACTCGTAGGGGTTGTTTCAAAGATAAAATGAAATAGAGGATAGTAAGGTGTCATCCCTTGATCTCTTTGAAGGAAAAATGGGATACAAACACCATAAACCATATATTTTAAAACAAAAAGACCCTTGAACAGATTAGATCCTCATTACAGCCCTTAAGATACATTCCTCCTTTTGGGGGGTGGGGGGGTTGTATTCATTAATGTTGGTTCATTTTTGCATGCAGAGGGAAGGTGTCACGTCTGCTCCAATCTGGCCCGGCTTTTAGGCTGTATGATGGTGGAATAGGTTTTAGATGGAGCTCACTATATTTCCATGCTTCTGTCTATTAAACTGTGGCCCAGAGTGTGTTCCCCAAAAGCAACCCATAAATTCATTTTACAAGTCAGGAATTTACAATATAATATGGTAAGACTTGGGTTATTCTGCATTCATGGGAAACCGAGTTTCCCCGTGAGTTAAATATGTCATTTACTGGAATGCCCTCTAACCCTCTTTCTTTCTGCCTTGTTTTGCACTGTGTGATAACTAAGCTATTTTCCCCTGCTCAACCTCAAAGTCCAAATCCAGAACATTTGGCTGTTTCCCGAAACCGTTTGTTTCTAAATCTCTTCAAAAGCTGAACTAGTTTTAGTGAATCTTTTTAGGGCTCACTTTGAAAATCTCAGGTGGCTTGACTGGTTTAGCATGTCCACAGTTCTAGCCATCCTTGCAGAACCTGGGTTGAAGAAGAAGAAGAAGAAGAAGAAGGCTTTTCTACCCCGCTTTTCTCACCCATTTAAGGGGACTCAAAGCGGCTGACAAAGCTTCTATTCTTCTCCCCACAACAGAACACCCTGTGAGGTAGGTGGGGCTGTGAGAGCTCAGAAGAGAGCTATGACTTGCCCAATGTCACCCAGCTGGCTTCATGGGGGAGGGCGGAATCGAACCCGGTATTCCCAGATAAGAGTCCGGCTCCCTAACCACTAGACCAAGAAGAAGAAGAAGAAGAAGAAGAAGAAGAAGAAGAAGAAGAAGAAGAAGAAGAAGAAGAAGAAGAAGAAGAAGAAGAAGAAGCGTTGGCCTTTCTACCTTGCTTTTCTCACCCATGCAAGGGGATTCAAAGCAAATGACACAACAGGCACCCTGTGAGGTAGATGGGGCTGTGAGAGCTACTTTCAGATCTGAATACAGTTGCTGGAGCTAAAATAACTTTAGGATAACTGAGCGGAATATCAGCCAAGGGTCTGAGGCATAACTAGGTGGTGGTTATAAATCCTCTTCTGCCATGTTAAGTTGGGCATTTACAATCAAATTATGTTGATTCTTCTCTTCTATAGGAAACAGTCATGCATAGCAGAAGAGCTTCGAAATGTTTATGCAATAAGATATTTGGAATAAAGTGAGCCCATCTCCCATTAAAGTCCTTGCGCTGAGTCTCTTATCAAGTCCGTTCCTTCAGGATATAAAGAATGGAAACAGCTTTGTGAGAGGAATAAAAACATGACCCAGGAAGGCAGCTTTGTTTTCCTCAACAGAATCTCAGACAAGGCGTTTAAAAAATTTCAAGCTGATCTGAATTTAAAAGACGATATTAAAATTCACTTGAAGGGCCCGTTTCTACGACTGAAATTCCTAAAACTGAGCTTACACAATGGATTGCTGGAAACTCAAATATTGTGCTTTAAGCACTTTCCCCCCTCAAGTTACCTATCGCTGTGGAATTCATTAAAAAATAAAAGCAGGCTGTTCAGAGAGATACTAGTGGCCTTTAGTGAGAGACCTATAAGGGAGGATGAAGATATTTCTCCAAAACTACCCTTTAGGAGGTAAATCTGCCTGAACCTACAGCATTTTAGTCTCTTCTGCCCTTTAAAAAGAAATATGTAAAGGCTGGGTTGGGATGGAAATCTTCTCAAAGTTCTACTTTCCTATGTGTTTATGGTGTTGAGTAACACTCCATCATGCCAACACTCACCTTTCCTTTATTGTAATTTTCATTACTCCCCCATCCTTCATTTGTCAAGACCTTTCATTTCAAGGGCTCTTCTAATGTAACTTCTAGAAGAATCTACTCAGAGCACGATTAGTGCTAGGGGAAAACCCAAGAGGAGGAGAGTTGGGTGTTCTACCCCAGTTTCCTCACCCATTTAAGGGGACTCAAAACTCTCTTCTGACCTCTCTTTTGTGTGACTAGCCCAAGGTCTCACAGCTGGCTTCATGAAGAAGGAGGAGGAGGAGAGTTGGGTTTTCTACTCCACTTTTCTAACCCATTTAAGAAGACTCAAAGCTCTCTTCTGAGCTTTCTTCGGTATGATTTGCCCAAGGTCACACAGATGGCTTCATGGAGGAGGAGGAGGAATTGGCTTTTCTACCCCACTTTTCTCATGCACTTAAGGGGATTCAAAGTGGCTGGCAAAGCTTCCTAATCTTCTCCGCACAATAGAACACCCTGTGAGGTGGATGGGGCTGTGAGAGCTCAGGAGAGAGCTGTGACTAGCCCAAGGTCACACGGCTGGCTTCATGGAGGGAGAAGAAGAGGAGGAGGAGGAATTGAATTTCTACCCCACTTTTCTCATCCACTTAAGGGGACTCAAAGCAGCTGACAAAGCTTTCTATTCTTCTCCCCACAATAGAAGACCCTGTGAGGTGGATGGGGCTGTGAGAGCTCAGGAGACAGCTGTCACTAGTCCAAGGTCACCCAGCACACTTCATGGGGGAGTGCAGAATTGAACCCAGTCTTCCCAGATAAGAGACTGGCTCCTTAACCACTAGGTCAAACTTTGCATGCCCAGCGATCACCCCAATTTCATCTACCCTTTGCCAGCCACTTTGAGTCCCCTTAAAAGGGTGAGAAAAGTGGGGTAGAAAAGCCAACTCTCCTCCTCCTCCTCCTCCTCCTCCTCCTCCTCCTCCTCCTCCCTATGTGTTCTTCTCCTGGCCCTATTTTGGTAAATATAGGGCTCGGAGAAAATTTGTTCATGAAGCCAAGGAATGATGATTTTGGTAAAGCTCGAAAATGACTTTTTCTGCATTTATCTGTCCGTGGTCTCAATCAGGGAGCTTGGACCAGCCAGACCTTCAGGTTCAGACCATGGAAACACATGATCTAGACCTGTGGCCATTCCACACTTACCTGATTAGGATGCCTTGAACTAGGGCTGGTAAACTTCTGGTCAAGCAAAGCACCCATTATTAACCAGAAGTGCAAATTTTCCTCCCATTTACCATCTACAGTGTCTGATGCCAGAAGTTCTTCTTCCTCCCTGCAACAACTGGTCACCATTGCAGAGAAGCATGTTTGAGCAGAGGGGCATATTGTCGGCAATCACGTCAGCAACCGGAGGCATGACCTAACAAGGCTGTGATCGAACATGCAGCGCCCACTACTTCATCGCTGATTAAACACCCCTCTCACAGTCCTGGGGATTGAAGGTCCAGTCACATCAGAGGTCAGCTATCAAACACAGATGCCACTGCCACCACGCCTGGGTGGACACCACCTTCTCTGCCCACCGACTGCAGGGAACCGGACATAGAGTGAATGGCCACGCCGCTGGACACTTTAGGTAAGTTTTTGGCTAACTTTGTTAAAGGCATGGAGCACAATTTAGTGCTCAACACTTAATCAACAATTAGTTGGCATGCTTGGAGGCTGTAACAGCCTACTCCATGCATGGATGCTCTTCACCAGAAGTTCACTAATTGTTGACTATTGGCCAAAGTGCAAGTAGGCCCCAGTTCCCACTCCAGCACTCAGAGTGGTAGGAACAAAAATTCCTTGACTCAGAACTCCTGGGGGAATGCATTTCAGTAACACACTTTGTTGCACCAAAAATGTGTCCCCTTCTAATCTCGTGTATAGAAAGTATGATTTCTGCATGACCCCCATGTTCTGGTTCAGGGCTTGATGGTCCTCTGATAGACCCATTTAAGTCAGTCTGCTGGCGGTCCCAATCAGGAAGCCCCTGATCTGGATCATCCTCCATCTAATGCATACAGAACATACCAGTGGGTGACAGGGCCTCATATATCCACATTAGGGATGTGCACAAACATTTTTTTTTCTTTTTTCATTTTGAATTGAATGAAAGAAAATCTGTATTCATTCTGATAGATCTCCTTCGAATGTGGTAGGATTCCTATTCAATACAAATTTTCAGTCCCATATGGATCCAATACGAATGCATATGAATAGCATACAAATCCCATACGAATCCCATATGAAGCTTCATTAGGTTTGAAGTTGAATGTCAGTCTTCAAATGTGCCAACATTCAGTTCAAATTTGAATGTCCGAATTCGGCCGAATTCATACAAATTTCAAATGTTACGAATATTCGTGTACGTCCCTAATCCACACTGACCACAGATCCTCCTGGTGGGGATTATCGATAAGTGCAGAAAGGGCCAAGAGCTGAATTCCAGGGCCACACCCTGCACCTTTAGAAAATGGATCAGTCAGAACATTATTACCCAACTTCACTGTAATTTTAGGTGGTCAGGGGTGCCATATGAACAGCCTACCATCTGCCTCCCGATCCAAAGAAAGGACTCTGCCGTTCTCCCGATCCACGATCCAAACTTCTGCATTTCCTTGCCTTTTGCAAGAACATGACGGTAAAAACAATGCCATTCCCCAGGAGGGAACTGGCTTAGTTGCTTCTAAACACTGATTGTCTTCTCTATCAATCCAAAGAGTGAGAAAGATGGAGGTTTTGATCTAAAGATTGGTCCCACGGTGCTTTGCAGAGATAACTCGGTGATTCGCAGTGCATCAGGAACAATTTTCAGCTTCTACATGTTTCACCGTCAGAACAAGCAAATCTGTTCTAAGCCATAAAGAGCTACATTTATAGGAAGGGTGGTCCATGAAATTCAATAACATCTCCTTTCGTTGTCACTTCAAAAATATACGGTTGAAATTAGAAGCCCAGTGGGGATACCTTGTCTAAAGGAACTATGAGATCATTTCTGTTATTAGAAATGTTTATTTCACTTTAGAGGGCAGGTGTAGGCCAGGGAAAACCATAACAGGCACCACAGTGTGACTCAGCACACAATGATGACCCACACGCTCATACTCCAAGAGGAAGAGGAGGAAGAAGAAGAAGAGTTGGCTTTTATGCCCCACTTTTCTCATCCATTTAAAGGGACTCAAAGTGGCTGACAAACCTTCTGTTCTTCTTGAAGCTTCTTCTAATTATATAGAGTAGGCCTGTTTTGGAACCAATAATTTAATGTAATTTAATGTTTCTTATTGGCTCCAAGAGCACCAAGAACTTAGTAAATGGAAGTCAAAGATAACCCCACAGAACGTTACAAAAGCTCTCAAGGTCCTTTCCGCGCTTAATTCTAGAATAAAAAGAAGGAGAGTTGGTTTTTATGCTCTGCTTTATGCTCTGCACTAGGCAGTTTGGTCTAGCTGCCATATGTGTTTCAGCAATGCCAGTTTGGTCTAGTGGTTAGGAAGCCGGACTCTTATCTGGGAATACTGGGTTCGATTCTGCCCTCCCCCATGAAGCCAGCTGGGTGAGCTTGGGCTAGTCACAGCTCTCTTCTCAGCTCTCACAGCCCCACCTACCTCACAGGGTGTCTGTTGTGGGGAGAAGAACAGAAGGTTTGTCAGCCACTTTGAATCCCCTTAAATGGATGAGAAAAGCAGGGGAGAAAAGCCAACTCTTCTTCTTCTTCTTCTTCTTCTTCTTCTTCTTCTTCTTCTTCTTCTTCTTCTTCTTCTTCTTCTGTTGGTGGGGTTCCATGTGCAGCTGGCTGTCAACTGTGAAAGCAAATTGATGTACTAGATGGGCCATGACTCCAATCCAGCTTTGTCAGTTGCTTTGAGTCCCCTTAAATGGGAGAGGAAAGTCAACTCTCCTTCTCCTTCTCCTTCTTCTCCTTCTCCTCTCCTCCTCCTCTTTAAGGAGACTCAAAGCAGCTGGCAAACCTTCTGTTCTTCTCCCCACAACAGAACACCCTGTGAGGTAGGTGGGGCTGTGAGTGCTCAGAAAGAGAGCTGTGACTCGCCCAAGGTCCATCAGCTGGCTTGAGGGGGAGTGCAGAATCAAACTTGGTGACTATGAGTTTTGAGTGCAGCACTCTAACCAAAGAAGGACCAGAAGAGTCAAGGTAATTCACTCACCCATCTCCTAGGGCAGTCTGAAAAAGAAGTGAAGACAGGTGACTCCTGTAAGTCTGAAAAACTGGGCCTATTTGCACTTAGGCCTCTGGGATGCAATTAGGACAGCTCTGGCACAGCTCTGGTACAGAATAGCTGTCCAAATCGAATATCAGGGGCCTAAATGTGAATTCAGCCACTGTTTGAAATGTTTTATGGAATACTTGCAATAGTGTTTGGGGCACTAACAGAATAATTTTTCTTTAAAAAAATCAGTTTGATACTAATGTACTAATTCATACAAATATCCCATATGCATCCAATATGAATGAATGCGTTTCCAATATAAATGGGAATCTGACACAAACACATACCTATCCAGTACTTATCCATAATGTATCTCGCTCTGAAAGCGTCAAATCCGGCCCAAATCCATTATTATTATTATTATTATTATTATTATTATTATTATTATTATTATTATTATTATTATTATTATTATTATTGTTGTTGTTGTTGTTGTTGTTGTTGTTGTTGTTGTTGTTGTTGTTATTATTATTGTTATTGTTATTGTTGTTATTGTTATTGTTATTGTTATTGTTGTTATTGTTATTGTTATTGTTGTTATTATTGTTATTATTGTTATTGTTATTTTTTGTTGTTGTTGTTGTTATAGTTCATTTCTAAAGTGCTGTACATGTGCTCAGCGCTGTACAATATAATATTATTCTTAGACAGGTCCCTGCCCTCAGGCTTACAATCTAAAGAGACAAGAAACAAAAGGAAAATGGTGTGGGAAGGAACAGGGAACAGCAAAAAGCAAGCGCTTGAGGTCTTCAGTTCCAATTTTTCTCTCCATTTCTTATTGCTGGAATTTTCCTATTCTCTTTACTTTGAATTTTCTCTCCATTTTTAATCCACCCTTGCTCCATGTCAGACGCCATCTGGATCCATTGCTGATGTAACTGGTGCCTGGCTTTCCCACCTCCCCAGCTTAATGAATGTCCGAACTATTCATCCAAAGGTCCGAACAATTCATATGAATGTCCAATACATTCATTTAGTGTATGAATGTACAGATTCGTACAAATTCATACGAATAATGACTTTTATGAATATTCATGCGCATCTTTTCTCCTGACACGATTGTGACTGCGCAGAACATCAGCATCACAGTGGTGATGCCGCTGATATCCTCACAGCCCTCAAGGTGCCGCCACTCTGAATAGGACCGGCCCTGCCAGTGAATGGAAGTAAGTATTTAAACACGAGGGGGAAAGTCTAATGTTGACTAGCTCTTCCAAGTGGGAGCACTGTCATGGAAAAAAGCCGACCATAGTGCAGCTTACAGCCAATTTTTTTTATTTGTATACAACAAGAACATGCATGCGTGGAAGGAGAAGGTTTCTCCTTGCAAGAATAAACAAGATCAAGGCTTTTATAATAGTACATTTAAGTCCACCCTTAAACCATAAACCGTTACAGAAATACTGGAATTGAAACCCTGGAATACTGGAATCTCCCCTGATAGGCTAATTGAATATGTTTGAGGTTCGTCTGTTGTAGTTCCCGTTTTCACAGGTAACGCAGCTGGCAATTGACTCGTGGTTTTCTGTTTTTCTCCCTGCTTGCCCTGTTACTCAAGCATTGCATCCTATTGCAAATCTTACTGTAAAGCGTGCCACTGTCTGACAGCCTAAAGAAAGCTGAGAGAGACAGCAATGAAAAATGGCCATGCTCTGGATAATATGGGATCTTGAGCTCCCCTAAATTCAGTGGGGGGGGGGGTGTTTCCCAAATTCCCTTTATTCCACTTCAGCACTGGTCAATGTTAGTTATTCGCACACCTTCCCCATCCAGTGCACAGGAAGGGGAGTATGAACTCGTCCCATTATTGAAACAGAAACTGGTCCATCTTTGCAACCTAATGAAGACGCAATCTCTATTGCGAATAGACAAAATCCACCAGAAACCACAAACAAGGCAGCTCCTAGAACGATTGCCTCATTTAGTCCAATGGCAGCCCTCACTCTGTATTTATCTCCAGAAATAATCTGGTCCTATTTGCCAATATACCAGCTTATTCTCTTTCCATCCTCTTATCAATAGAAGAAGTTGTTATTCAGTTTTTCCCTTTTGTAGTTTTGTATCGTATGTATAATTAAATCAATTTGTAATAATCATAAAAAAAAAACCGGAGGAAAATCTGTATTTATTTATATCCTATTTATTTGTTGTGTCTATGCCTCATTCACCAAAAGATTACAGACCAGTAACAAGAGACAGAGAGAGAAGATAAAACCCATTTGAAGAGTGCATTTGAAAACAATAAAACAAGCATTAAATCAGTATGATAAAGATTTTTAAAATCTAATAAATATACAGAGCTTAAATGCATGGTTTAAACATAACTTCTTGCAAAACAGACGTTTCTAAATGTGCTGGGCTTGCAAAGCATATGTTGAGAAATATCTTTTTCATGTTCAGAACTGCATTGATAAAAATCCAGAGAACTGTGTAATAGAGATGTGGATGTAATTTTTTGAGTGTTCGGTTCAAGCTGAATTGAGCAGGGACTCGTTCAGATGAAATTTCTTCAAATAGCAAGGTGGGTTTTTCAATTTGAACACTTTCAAACACCTTTGAACTTCATTCAAACACACCCTGTTCTTGCACTGCCTGTCAAAGATCCAGATCTAGAAGATCTGGATCTTTGAGTTGCATCCCTCCCTGGGTACCAGTCCTGAACCCTTACATTTGCATGAGCCCACTAGAACCTGATTGTAATGGGTGCTAAGCAGGGCTCCATGCAGACATGGTAGCACCATTCCAATGCTCTGTTTCACTGGAACTGGAAGGGCCACAGGTGGCGTAGCATGATTGGCCAGTGCCACCATCAGTCATGGTGGGGTCCCACTGACAGAGGGCAGGGTGGAGAGGCATGTCTTCATAGTGGCATATGAAGCCTGTTCTCAACTCCATGGACCACTATGGAGGCCCTGCAGGCCTCTGTAGCTGTTGGGGTGGGTGCAGAAGCAGAGCTGCATGTGCCGGTGGTGTTACGATAGATAATCCTGGGCTCCTGACCGGCTCGAGTCCCAGAGATCAGCCACATGTTAATGGCTGACCCAATTAGGCAAGAAAAATGGGGAGGGAAAATAAGAAACTGGAGGCAGAGATACAGCAGGAAAAAGACCTGTTTATTCTTGCAGGGCTTTAAGTATCAAACTCAAAAGGGGTGTGGAGGAAATGACTTAGGGCCAGGACCCAGAGAGGTGATTGGATGGCGCTGGGGCTCTTTTGGTCAGGTTAGGGGAGGTGGTTGGTTCCCCTTCGATGGAGGTCTTCAAGCAGAGACTGGACAGTCATCTGTCTGAGATGGTTTAGGAGATCCTGCCTTGAGCAGGGGGTTGGACTCGATGACCCAGGTGGTCCCCTCCAACTCTACCATTCTATGATTCTATGATTCTATGATTCTATGAATCCCATGATGTCACATCCTATAGTCCACCGGAAGAGAAGGAAGCTGTGCTCTTGATCCCATGTGGCCGAGGACTCCATTACTCCCTAAGCGCAGCTTTGTGGAGGGCCTCGGATGGAAGCCAGGTCCCTGTTGCCGATGGAGGAGAGAGAAGCCAGCAGCCAAGTCATCAGCAGCTGTCATTGTTGTTGGTCCTTCCAGGAACACCACCTGATTGCCCACGCAGGGTGGCCCGCACGAGCGCAAGGTTCAAAGTGGCAACGGAGCAGTTCCAGTGAGGATTCCATGAGGACATGGGGGGGTGAATCTTAGGACATCTGAGTGCACCCTACCACTGAGCACCCTCAGCATCTCCAAGGTAGCCCCGGCCGCAGCCTCTCTGGCGTGTGGCAGCTGAGGGCAAGCGGGGCAGTTCAAACCCTCGAGTCCCTGAGAGCAAAGGCATCTACCTCCGCCTCCACCACATACTGCTGCCCTATGCTGTAAGCTGGAGAGAGGAGGAAGAAGAAGAGTTGGCTTTTCTACCCAGCTTTTCTAAACCATTTAAGGGGACTCAAAGCAACCAACAAAGCTTCTATTCTTCCCACAACAGAACACCCTGTGAGGTAGGTGGGGCTGTGAGAGCTCAGAAGAGAGCTATGATTAGCCGAAGGTTACCCAGCTGGATTCATGGGGGAGGGCGGAATCAAACCCAGTATTCCCAGGTAAGAGTCCGGCTCCCTAACCACTAGACCAAACTGTCATGCAGCCTCGAGATTACAACAAAGTTTGTGCTGGCCAGCACAGACTGGTCACTCCTTTGAAGCTGCAAAATCTGCAGGCATTTTTATCAGTCTTTGCAAACACACTGACCTCTTTAATTCCTTACAAATGCAGTAACAGAAGAATCTAGGGCCAGTGTATCATTGTGTCTCCCCCTAACTTCATCTGAACTTAAATATGTGGGCAACCCAAGAGGAAATCTGGATTCCTGTGTTTTATTTTCATCTATGCATGGTCTGCTTCAGCCTCCTGAGATCAGGAGTTGGCAAACTGTGTGCTTTCAAAGAATATTGAACTCCAATCCTGCAAGAGTCCTGGGAACTGGTATGCCCGGTGGTCATCCTAGCAGCCCAGAATGCATCTAATTTGCTTCTATCCCATCCCTTCCAGTAACTGTCTTCCTGGCAGCCGATATTCCTTTGAGTGTTGTCAGTTCCTGCCTTTTTAGAAGCACAATCAGATATCAGTTTCATTGGCATGAAGAAGAAAGAATATCCTCAAAGACGCAACTTGGGCGTGCCCTGGAGCAAACCATCGCAGAGATGACTGTGAGAGTTAAGATTCAGATCCCTTGCCAGTTTTGCCCTGAAAGCATCCTCTTAAGGGCTGAGCATTGAACTGTGCAAGGCTTTGTTTCGGTTGCTTTTTTTCGTGGGGAAAACTGATACATGCTCAGCTCTGATCCCTCCGTCTCTGTGCTCAAAGCCCAATGAGAGATGCCTTTGAGATGCAAAGACGCGCAACTTTTTTTGGCAGGGAAAGGGGCTGCTGCAGCCTAAACAGTTTTGATGATGGATGAAAGAATCCTGAAGATTAAACACTGTAAAGCAAGACAAGAAGATGCAAGGAGAGCAGTGCCTGGGGGGAAGGAGGAGGGGGAGGAAGAGGAGGAGGAGGAGATGTTTCCTAGAACGTGCACAAATATTCACAACATTCATTATTTGTCCAAATTTGAACAAATTAGGACATTCGCACATGAATCAAATGTTACAACATTCATACATTAACATTTGTTCAAATACAAATGAACAGTTCGGACATTCATAATGTTACAGGATACGTTATCAGATACATATGCGTTCAGGTCAGATACATATCGGATATGTATTTGTTCATATCGGACACATATCAGACATGTATTTGTTCATATCAGATATTCATACGAATTCATATGAGTACATTCATATTGAATAGAATCCTACTGCATCAGAAGGGGATCTATTTGAATGAATACGGATTTTTTAACAATGGATTTGGTTAGGAATTGAATGCCAAAAATAAAAAATAAAATTGTGATTAAGCTTCTTTTAGGCCCTGATCACACCTATATGAAACAGGATGTCCTATTCACAATTCGAGCTGAGCTTATCCCAGTTCTGTCCACACCTAGATTGTTATAGGCCGTCCTCAGGCCGTCCTTGTTTTGGGCCGCATAACTCACACCTTTCTCCACGATTGATCTGAGCCTCCTCCATGGACCTCTTGGCTCTCCACCCCATTTGCTGCGTCAAATCTATATGCTTTCTTATTGGATGCTGCTGTGTCACTCAAGTGCAAGAACTAGTCAGTGTTGGGTTATCACACTCCTTTCCCATCCAGTAGATGGGAAGGGTAGTGTGAAAATGCCTAAGGTTTCTTTCTAGCTACTTCTGACCCATAGTTCCCATAATCCCCAGCCACCCTGGCCAATTGGAAGGAAGAATAAGAACTGTAATTCAAGAACATCTGAAAAGCCACAGTTTGGCCATGCTGAGAATGGAACTATAGTTATAGCAAATATGAGATGGCTTCCTTCCTGCCAGTTTGGTCTAGTGGTTAAGGAGCTGGACTCTTACCTGGGAATACCAGGTTTGATTCCGCACTCCTCCATGAAGCCATCTGGGTGACCTTGGGCTAGTCACAGCTCCCTTCTGAATTCTCATAGCCCCACCTACCTCACAGGGTGTCTGTTGTGGGGAGAACAGAAGGTTTTGGATACACCTAATCAATGGCTAGTGCACTGCTGGGGAGGGAGGACCTGCGTGGAGGCTGTAACAGCCTACTCCGCATGCATAAGCCATAGTGTGGCCATAGTGTGAAAAGACCTAAGGACAAAACTTCACCTGCTCTTGACTCCCTGCAAATGGCCTTAGAGGCCTCCTGCCTGTCTCCCCTGCCTGGAGGATGTAACTGGACATTCCTTCTAATAGCCATTGATACACCTGCCCTCCATGAATTTATCCAATCCTTTCTTCAAGCTCTTCAGACTGGTTGCTATCATCACCTCTTTTGCTCCTACACAATTAGTCTACAGGATCTCCACAGAAGATGCCACATACTTTAACTTAGAAAGTTCTCTTTTGTTTCTTCCTCTTTGCTGTTTATTCTTGGCTTTGGGGGAAGAAAAGCCCTTTGTTCTACTTTGCATTCTGCACAACCTGCTATTCCCAAGTTTAATACACAGCATCATGGATTTTGTGGCCAAGATACGGCACTTTTGCTTTTATCTCCATGGGTTCTCATTTCCTGATTGTAATGTCAATATCTCAGTACCATAGTGGATTTATGGGACAAGCTGTAGATAGAAAGGTTTCCTTGGCAATTAGTATACCTGCTTCTTCTGGTGACCCCATTTCCCATAGGCCTAGGATAATAATATATGGAATGGCTAAAGCCACGGGGAGCTTAAGAAGCCATGCAGGTGTTTAAGTACTTTTTGAACCTGCCTGATTAGTCCACCTCTTCCTCTTCATAAGCTTAGTCTCTCCCTTTGACACTTCCAAAGTTATTTCTGCAGAGCTTAAAATATACAGTTGAATAGGAAACTGTGAATGCTTTTAATTGCTTTAACAAAGATAATTGCACCCATTTTCTCAAAACACTTACAGTGGATAATATTTTTAAAAAGGGAATGTCTATGTGATGAACCTGAGGGCATAGCTGGTTAAGTAATTTTCTGCAACCCTCTGTGCTCCCCTTTACACTTACACACTGGATATGTTTTATCTAGACAGTACCATTCACCACTGGAGGGGTAATCATGAGTAGGTAATGGAAAGCAGATAAAATGAGAGGCATTTTCGCATGACCCTTCTCATTCACCGGACAGGAAAGAAGCGCGTTGACCAACGCTTGCACTTGAGTACTAGTCAACTTTACCCATTCCTTCTCCTGGGATCAGATACTTACTGTATTCGATCCAGGGCTCAGTCTTCTGCTGCGCACCGCCATTTTGGCAGCAATACTCTCCATGACTGCGCATGCATCAGCATTGTTGCTTTGATGACACAGATGCTCTGCGCATGCACAGTCACATATATAGTCATCTGAGGTGCCAGCATGTTGCGTCCTCTCATCCTTTCTATCAGGATCTGGAGCCCTGAGGAGCAGGAGGGGAGCAGCAGAGAGAACTGCTGCTGGGAGGATTCTAGGATGAAGCAGGGAGCAGCAGTGCGACTGTCGCTGGCTGGGAACAGCTGTGGGCTGTTGCAAAGGGAGCCTTGAAAGCTGAGAGGAGCAGCTGTGAAGCTGCTGGATTTGGGGTAGCAGACTGGGGGCTGGTATGAAGGTCAATCTGGAATTCCTGTTGGCTGAGGTCCACCATGTGTTTAATGACAGATCCAATCAGCAGATGGTAAATGATCAGGCAGGAGGTAGAGTACAGGCAGAAAGACCAAGAGTTTAATTTTCCCAGGCTTAAATACAGCAGTCCATAGGGGCGTGGATGAAATGATCTAAAGGCACAATCCAGGGAGGTGATTGATGGACCTGGGTCAGGCTGGCAGGTCAGAGGTCCTTGGCAATGTCACATCTTGTGGTAGGAGGTGGAGAAAATCCTCAAACAGGAAATGAAGAGTGATACTTTTAAAAGCCATGTGCTTTGCAGATGCCATAATGCCTAAAGGCAACTGCATGGAGTGGAAAGAGTCCAGCACCCTGGTGGTGCTGAGTGTGTACTACAAGCTTATGGAACAGGAAGATAGTTGCTCTTTTTACTCTGAGGCTTGAGAAATGGAAGGCTGTAGAAAAGGAAGCCAGAGGAAAAGCTGTGTGGCTTTTCTGGTTACTACACTAACGCACTTGTGCTGCACCTCAAATGATCCCAGGGCACTGGCAACGGTAAATGGCCATGCCACTGGATGTTTCAGGTAAGGTAACATTGGTTAAGGTGTGGAACATGATTTTGTGCTCCACACCTAATCAATAATTAGTGCACTTCTAGGGCACACTTGGAAGGTGTAACAGCCTACTCCGTGTGTGTATGCTCTTCCCAAGAGGTTCACTAATTGTGCACTAGAGGCCATAGTGCAAACAGGCCTCAGAATTATATCACGCATGAATCCTTGGATGTGGTCACACTTAAAGTTTAATCCAGCTTCATCCCATTTTCAGAGCGAGAGAACACATCAGCAAAGTGGCCAATAATTTTCTTTCCACATTAAAAGAAAACAGCTTGTCACTTTGCTGATGTATTCTCTCACTCTGAAAGTGGACTGAAGCTGGACTGAAACTGAAGTGTGACCACAGTCCTTGAAATATACTGCTTTCAGCAGCACGTTGCATATTTAAGGGTTGTTGCATAAAAAAGGAGGCAATAAAAGACAGTAGAGAGAAAAGCTCTTTTTGCATTGGATAGTAGACTGGACCTGGGTCTAGTATAGGCCTCGGTTTTCTGGGCACGCCAGTAGAGCCGCTAATCATGGGGGCTTTCTGCACTTCCTTGTCAGCCGCTTTGAGTCCCCATAAATGGGTGAGAAAAGCAGGGTAGAAAAGCCAACTCTTCTTCTTCTTCTTCTTCTTCTTCTTCTTCTTCTTCTTCTTCTTCTTCTTCTTCCTGTCCTGTCCTGTCCTGTCCTGTCCTGTCTAGGAGACGGGACCATTCAGATTTGCAAATTCTAGTGCATGCTATATCTCCTCCCATGAGTCCAGGCATCGGGATCTACTTGCTGGAGGCTGGTGCGACTGAGTGTGTGCTGGCACTGTCCCTGGGAGGATAGTGATGTGCACATGTGCACTTGTGTTTGTGCTCAGATGACCCACCCAGTGTCATAGAGGTGTTAATGGGCTTTACCAGAGATGGCAAAGGCCATCTCTGATCAAGATAAATCTGTATGCAGAGCACAAAATTGTGTTCCACATCTAGTTTGTGTGCTGAGCTGGAAATGGCCCCTTCGAGTGCAGATGTTCCATCTTGGAACACCCTGCATGCAGACTATGTGGCCAAATGCACAAAGGCCCATGCTTTGTTCGCATTGGCAAAATAGATTGGGCGAGAGCACCCAAAATGATACCATAGCCTGGTATAGTTGTAGACACAAGGCCAGTTTTCCAGACCACAAGGGAATGCATGTGAGACACCCTTGTGGACCATAAGAACCTAAGAGGAGTCCTGCTGGATCAGCCTGCATCCCATCTAGTCCAGCATCCTGTCTCAGTCAGTGGCCCACCAAATGTTCCTGAACGTTCTCAAGCAGGTGACAAAGGCTAAACCTTCACCAGTTCTTGAATCCCTGCAAATGGCCTTTACTAGGGATATGTACAAATGTATTTTTGACATCTGAATCTGAGTAGATTCGAATGTCAAAAAATCCAACTCGATTTGGATATTTAAGATTCAAATGTCATAAAATCTGATTCATACATTCGAATTTTGGATTTGTATTTAAAGATATGAATGTCAACAAGATTCATATCTGTTATATGTTTCTGTGGGGATCCCGTATTATCCCGTATTTTAAGAGCAGGATATGTATAATTTTCTTGTAGATTCGTATCATTCGAAAATCCATATCGGATTTTCAAAAATCCGTATTTGAGTTTGAACGTTCAAATTCAGATTTTAGAAAATCCGATTCACGTTCGAATGTCGACATTCATTGGATTCAAATAGAATATTTGGATTTTTTAATATCCGTGAATATCCTTAGCCTTTACAAGCATCCTGCCTGTTACTCCATTCTAGAGGCAGCATCTAGACATCCATTCTAGTAGCCATCAATGCACCTGCCTTCCATGAATTTGTCCAACGCTTTCTTAAAGCTATACAGGCTGGCTGCTGTCCCCACGTCCAGTGGATGAATAGACAGCAAATGAATGAACCGATGGTATCAAAGCAGGACACAAGAACAATTATCTGCTCTCTCTCCTTCTTAAAGAAAATATATTTTCTTTATTTTATCCTATCTTCCACTGCATGGTCTGGAAGACCATTCAAACAAACTAAAAAGTAGTAAAGTAGGGGTGTGCATAAATATTGGTAACATTTGATATTCAGACAAATTTGGACCAATTCAGACATTCATACATAAATAGAGTGTTAGGACATTTGTTCCTTGGCATTTGTATTCATATGAATGTTTCAGAACATTTGTGGACCTTGGGTGGTGGGAAAACGGCTACACCAGTCACATCTGCAACGGATCCAGAGTGCATTCAACATGGATTGAGAGCAGATTTAAAGATTCAGGGCAGATTTGAGACTTTTAGAGCAGATATGTTACAGGATTTGTACTGGATGTATTTCAGATACGTATGCGTTCATATCGGATATTTGTACAAATTCATACAAATTTGTACAAATACATTCATATTGAATAGCATCCTACCACATTCGAAGGGGATTTTTTCTAACAAATATGAATTTTCTTACCTTTAATTTGATATGAATCAAATGCAACCCCCCCAAAAAAAAAACATTTGTGCACATTACTACTTCAAAGATATTTCTTTAAAACAAGCAAAACCCCTCCAAATCAAGTCCAATGGGGGTTTAGAGGTACATCTTAAGAACATAAGAACACTAGAGAAGCCCTGCTGGATCAGGCCACAGCCCATCTAGTCCAGTGTCCCGTTGCACACAGTGGCCCACCAAATGCTCATGGGCATCTCAAGCAGAGACAAGGACAAATGTTTGCCTGCCCTCGAATCCCAGCAAATGACCTTAGAAGCATCCTGTTTGTCCCCCACAGCCTGAAAGATGTACTTAGGCATTCATTCTAGTAGCCACTGATACATCAGCCATCCATAAACTTGTGTAACTCTACCTTAAAGCCATCTAGACTGGTAGCTGTCACCACCTCTTCCAGCAGCAAATTCCACAAACTCATGACCCTCTGGGTGAAGAAATACTTCCCTTTGTCTGATCTGACCCACCTACCCATCAGCTTCATAGATGCCCCCTGGTTCTAGTGTTGCGTGATAGAGAAAAGAAATTTTATCTATCCACCTTTTCTACACCATGCATAATTTTATATACTTCTTAAACACCGTCTCTCCAGTCACCTTCAATACTGAGGTATTTGCTCAGCTATTAAGACTGAACATTGATGAATTTGAGCTCCATGGGCATGTCCAATATTTTATTTTCTTCTCCCCCCCCCCATTTTATCTTTCCATTTATCTTGGATCCCATAATCAGATCCTGTGGACACGAATCCTTAACTGAACTATGAGCTCTTCAAAGAAACACAACTAGCCTGTGAGCCATTGTTTCAAGACGTAATTTAAACTCACAAATTTTGCATCAAAACTAATTATCCCTTTCCCTTTCCTTGTTCATATGCTGATTACCCCTTATCCTTTTTTAAAAACAAAAACCTTTAATATATATCGTAACATATATTCCATTTCCCCCCCAAAAAAAATCTTCTTTAACAATAACTTTGTGATCCAAATCTTTCCCGTTCTACACAGTGCTCCATTTTATCTTTTCTACCTATTGGGATAGTTCTCAATCCTCCTCACTCGTTTTATTTATTTTATTTTTTAAAAAAGAATGAAGACAGATCTTGTGGTTTCTGCTGAAGAGGGATTTCTCCACGGTCGCACCCTAAGAGCAATGTGCTTTCTCCCTTCCAGGGATTTTGCTATCAACGTTATTCTTCCGCGCTATCGTTACCTCACCACAAGGAAAGGGAGTCTGGCGTATCTTCTCCGAACTCCCGCTCAGGTATTAAAAATAAATTAGATATAAAGAAGGAGCCCCTGAGAGATTAAACCGAACCCAGGATTTGGAGCACAATTATTCATAACCACAGAAGTTTTGCTATGGGGAAGGATGCTATCTATGAATAATAAAGGCCCTGTTTTTGTATTCATCATCCAGTAGCTTCATGATTAAATGGTGGCGGTTCACAAAATTACATGTGAGGAAAGGGAGAAGAGAGACCAGGAATGTGTGGGATTCAAAAATACGCTGACGCCGTAAATCAAAGGAAACCAATCTCTTGTCTCCCCAAACATCACTTAAAGGAAAATTAATGCTCAGCACCCTAGAAACCAGGCCTTCACCTAGTCATGGGAGGGGGGGATAGATATCTATTCCAGCCCCCTCATGTAATTAGAAATAATGGCTTCCTCCCATTTCATGGGTGTCAGAGGAATAGATGAGTTGTGTTTGTCCAAGAGTAAATAGAAGAAGAGGGATAGAAGGTTTCCAGCGACTCTTCGTTCACTGTTCACATATTTCTTCCTGTTATTGCACTCGAAATTTTCCTCATTAGAGAAACTGTGAAATATCCTTGTCTCCCTTCTTTTGTGTGTGTGTTTCAAAGGAGGAAACAAATGTGAAAACTAGCGAAGGATGAGGCAGATAAACACAGGCACAAACAGGAGATGGTGCATGGTCAGTCAATCCTGCCAGCGCTATTTTGCCTCAGGCACAAGATGAATTCATTTGGAAGCTAGAGAGAGAGAGAGAGAGAGACTTATATTTATATAGAAAATCAGGGTATCAGGTGCCACAATTTAATATCTGTGTTCTCTTGTCAAAAGTACATTCTACTAAGTTCCACTAATTAGGGAAGATGGGCACAGGTTTGTAACCATAGTGATTAAGAAGTTTAAAATGGATACGGCAAACTCTACAGTTAACATCATTAAAGCTATGTTCATATGCCGTTAAAAAGGGAAACTCTGAGAATTAGAGATCATCCATAAGAACAGAAGAGGAGCCCTGCTGACAGGCCACAGCCCATCTAGTCCAGCATCCTGTCTCACACAGTGTCCCACCAATTGCCTATGGGGCTCTCAAGCACAGACAAGGGCAAACCTTCTCTGTCTCTCATAAGAAGATAAGAAGAGCCCTGTTGGATCAGGCCACAGCCCATCTAATCCATCATCCTGTCTCACATAGTGGCCCACCAAGTACTCATGGGCATCTCAAGCAGAAGAAAAGGGCAAAACCTTCACTTGCTCTCAGATCCCAGCAAATGACCTTTATAGGCCTCCTGCCTGCCTCCTCAGGCAGTAGGAGGTTCCTGGGCATCCATTGTAGTAGCCATTGATACACCTGCCATCCATGAATTTGCCTAAGCTTTTTCTAAAGCTATCTAGGCCACCTCTTCCGGCAGCAAATTCCATAGACCAATGACCTGCTGGGTGAAGAAATCCTTCCCCTGTCTGATCTGACTCTCCTGCACATCAGCTTCATAGATGCCCCCTGGTTCTAGTGCTGTGTGATAGAGAAAATAATTTTTCTCTGTCCACCTTTTCTATGGCATGCATGATTTTACAGGTAGGACTGTTTACAATCTGTGCTAGGTATGTGCACAAATGGGTTTCTGGCATTCAATTCGTAATGAATTGAATGTTAGAAATTTTGTATTTGTTTGAATAGACCCCATTCGAATGTGGTAGGATTCTATTTGTTCCAATGTATTCAAACAAATTTGTACCAATGAATATGTATGCAATACATATCCAATACAAACGAGTATATACACAATATGTATCTGATACAAATGAATATTTATCCGTCACAATCGAATATGTATCTGATATGACAGAATCTGTATCTGATATGTATTCAGTAGGTATCCCATAACATTACGAGTGTCCAAACTATTCATACAAATGACCCAAAACATTCATATTCAGAAGGAGGAGGAGGAGGAGGTTTGGCTTTTCTACCCCGCATTTCTCACCCATTTAAGGGGACTCAAAGTGGCTGACAAAGCTTTCTCTTCTTCTCCCCACAACAGAAAACCCTGTGAGGTAGGTGGGGGGCTGTGAGAGCTCAGAGGAGAGCTTTGACTAGCCCAAGGTCACACAGCTGGCTTCATGAAGGCAGAAGAAGAGGAGGAGGAGGAGGAGTTGACTTTTCTACCCCACTTTTCTCATGCACTTAAGGGGACTCAAAGTGGCTGACAAAGCTTCCATTCTTCTCCCCACAATAGAAAACCCTGTGAGAGCTCAGAAGGGAGCTGTGACTAGTCCAAGGTCACCCAGCTCGCTTCATGGGGGAGGGCAGAATCACACCCAGTATTCCCAGATAAGAGTCCAGCTCCCTAATCACTAGACCGAACTGGCTCACGTTCAGACAAATGTTAATGTACGAATGTTGTAACATTTGATTTATGTAGAAATGCCTGAATTTGTATGAATCCATACAAATAAAGAATGTTACAAATATCTCTGCCCATCCTTCGTCTGTGCCTCTCAGCTAAAAGTTGGGCTTGCGAAATCTCACTGTGCAAATGGCTTTTTTGAAGGCTATGAATATAAAGCCTATATTACCCACCAGGAAAAAAACAAGAAACATAAAGTGTTGGGGTTAAAGATTTCTGTTGAAAACATGTGGATCTCACATTGCATTCTGAGAAATCTTCGTCCATAATTCATTATCTGGCAATCTTGTTGCAATCCGATTTGCTTCAAATATCTCCGAAGGTTCTTCTGAAAGTTCATCTGTCTTACTATCCAATTAACTTTCCGAAAGGAAGATACTTCTGCTCCAAGTGCTAGACTCCCGAATGAAGGCTGGTGTTCAGAATTAATAGCCAAACCGAGTTGGAATGGTCACTTTTTTGCTCCTAAGTGCCTCATAATTGCAGCTTCTCTTGAATGCTAGGGTAAAAACAGTAATCAGAAATAAAACCCTTTTTTCCTGTTAATTTAAAGAGCCCTAGGCTGGGGAACTGAAAGCTGGAATTAGTGCCTGTAGCGCGTTGCGGTGAACACAAGGATTATGGTCTCAGTTGCTGCCAATATTCGCTTCCACATTTCTTCACTTCTCAACTTCAGCAGAAAAATCCCAAACTGGTTTGAAGATGAAAGAACTATAAACACACACAATAAAAAGCAGAAAACACACTGATCCTTTTTGCACTTACATACATTAATTCTGCACTAGTAGGTCCACTAGTGTGGTCCTTGGAAAGTATAGATGTGCATAAATGCACAGGGCCGGTTGCATTGAATTCATATCAAATCGAATGTAAGAAAATTCATATTCATTCAAATAGATCCCTTCAAATGTGGTAGGATTCTATTCAGTACAAATGTTCCGTATGAATTCTATTCAAATATCTGATACAAATATCCCATACGTATCCCAGGAGCGGCCCGGCAGCGACCAGGTAAGGAGCAGATCGCACTTGGGCAGCCCCGGGTGGGATGAGGGTAGGTAGGCTGTGAGTTCCCCTCGCCCAAAAACGCATGATCGCACATTCTCAGGCGAAGGGGAAGCCGGGGAAGCTGGCTGCTGGCCTCTCCGTGCCGGCTTTGATGGAGACAATTGCGGATAACAGTGGGAGGGACCAGCTGTCGAAGCAGGAGAGCATGCGCTCTCCCTCTTTGACAGGGCAGGGCCTTGGGAGGCCAGATTGGGATGGGTGCTGGTGAGTCCACACCAGCACTCTCTCCAATCTGGCCCTGCCACTGCCGCCCCACGCGTGTGTGGATACATGGGGCCTCTGAGAATCTGTCCCCATTTGGGACAGATTCTCAGAGATAACGTTTCACCAGAAAATGGATCTTTATGGATCAGTTTTTCGGCGGCATATGCAGAAAGGCCTTCTGTTAAGAACATAAGAACATAAGAGAAGCCTTGCTGGATTAGGCCACAGCCCATCCTGTCGCACACAGTGGCCCACCAAATGCTCATGGGCATCTCAAGCAGAGACAAGGACAAACCTATTCCTGCTCTTGAATTCCAGCAAATGGCGTTAGAAGCGTCCTGCTTCCGCTCCCCCCCCCGCCTGAAAGATGTACCCAGGCATTCGTTCTAGTAGCCATTGATACATCTGTTGTCCATAAATTTGTCTAACCCTACCTTGAAGCCCTCTAGACTGGTAGCTGTCACCACCTCTTCCGGCAGCACATTCCATAAGCCGATGAACTTCTGGGTGAAGAAATACTTCCCCCTGTCAGACGTGACTCTCCTACCCATCAGCTTCATAGATGCCCCCTGGTTCTAGTATTGTGGGATAGAGAAAAGAAATTTTCTCTATCCACCTTTTCTATACCATGCATAATTTTATATACTTCAACCAGGTCCCCTCTCAAACGCCGTCTCTCCAGACTGAAGAGGCCTAGACGTTGCAGCCTGGTTTCGTAAGGGAGGTGTTCCAGACCCTTAATCATTCTGGGTGCCCTTCTCTGCACCTTCTCTAGTTCCACAATATCCTTTTTGAGGTGTGGTGACCAGAATTGTACACAATATTCCAAATGTGGCCTCACTATAGATTTATAAAGGGGCAAAATGACACTTGCTGACTTATTTTCTATTCCCTTCCTAATTATTCCCAGCGTTGAATTGGCTTTTTTCACTGCTGCCACTCTTATCTAAACAGTCCTTATAACTTCAGTGGTGCTTGGTTTCACAACAGTAAGAAATCCTTTTGAATTCACCCATTTTCTAACCTTACCTAACTGCTGGCATTCAGTTCCTTTGTAATCTCCCCTCAATTTGCTCTCCTCCTGCTTTGCTCTCAAGCATGCAAACAGCTCGTTCCCCTACCACGAAGGCTCTTTCCTCCCCTTCTCCTCTGTCTACCGAGAGCAGAAGCATGCACACACATGCATTTGGAGCTGCGCTCCCCAATCCCCCTCTATACCCCAGATGAGAGACCAAGAGGCTGCTCCGGCTGCTGCTTAAATAGTCCGTGATTCTGCAGTGCTTATTGGTTCCTTTTGGTGGGCTGGCGTGGCTTTGGCTGGTAAACACGCCCCTCCTGTCACTCAAAGTGCTGCAAAAGCGTGCTAAGCTGCTGCTGAGCTGCCTAGCCTCGGCGCGAACGCCACACTTCCCAATTTCTGAACGTGGTTCATGCTGGTGCACTGGTAGATTGGATTAAATGAGTCTGCCAGCGATCCAGATCAAGGACTCCCTTACCCTGGATCATGCTTTGCCTAAGGCAGCAATCGTGCCTAATGCAGGAATTGTGGCCTCGTAAATGCACATTAATGACCAATGAGGCCTAGGAATGGGTCTGTGCCAAAAGGTCCAGTCTCTCTCTCTCTCTCTCTCTGCACATACACAATATAAGAGTTAGAGGTGAGGCCTTCCTGCTTGTCCCACCACCTTCATTAGTGAGGCTGGTGGGCACCCAGGAGAGGGCCTTTTCAGTGATGGCCCCCAGACTATGGAATAGCCTCCCCCTCAAACTGCACCATGCGCCTTCCTTACATATATTTAGGAAAGCCGTGAAAACGCACCTCTTCACCCTGGCATCTGGCTGAGGTGATTATATTTCCCCTCCTAATACAGATACCATCATTTTAAACATGCTGTGTATTGTTTTAGGTTCGTTGAATTTTTAAAGGGCTTTTAATGTTTATTCTGTTTTTAATCTGTTGTTTTAACAGTTCTTACCTGCCCAGAGACCTTCAGGTATGGGGCGGGATAGAAATGTAAATAAATAAATAAATAAATAAATAAATAAATAAATAAATAAATAAATAAATAAATATAGTGTGTGTGTTGTGTGGGTGTATATAAACATACCCGCACACCCCTGAACACACACACATATACACACACATTATATGGGCTACACGGATATAGTGAATAAGAGGGAGAAGATTCAAAGTCCATTTGGATTCCTTTCCCAGAAACCCATGCAAATGTGGGATTGATATAAATGGAGACTGTATCTTCGTCTCTTTGGGGGGAAAAGAGAGGATTTGCAAAGCACCATCCATCTAGGCAGGCAAGGCTGTCTCTGGTACGCTGGTAAGTTCGTGGGGTTTACCCTCTAAGGGTTGAGGAGAGGTTTCCGGGCAGTTGGCGTATCTAGTTCTTTTTTAAGCTAGCCTGAGCATATGGTCTCAGGGATTTGACCACATGTTCCGAGGGAGGAGGGGATTGACCACATGGCCCAAGGGAGGGGGGACTTGACCACATGGCCTAAGGGAGGAGGGACTTGACCACATGGACTGATGGAAGAGGGACTTGATCACATGGCTTGAGGGAGGAGGAGTTTGACCACATGACCCAAGGGAGGAGGGGCTTGACCACATGGTCGGAGGGAGGGGCTTGACCACATGGACTGATGGAGGAATGGCTTGACCACATGGCCCAAGGGAGGAGGGGCTTAGCCACATGGACTGATGGAGGAGGGGCTTGACTACATGGTCTGAGGGAGGAGGGGTTATTTGTTTGTTTAAGAAATTTATATCCTGGCCTTCACCCAAGGGTCCCAGGGTGGGTTGCAATAAGAAAAAATGTATAAAATATTAATGTATAATTAAAATTGTAAAAAAAAAACCCAAACAGTTGTAGATTTGGAGGACCCAGCAGGAGGATCCGCATTCATCATCTGTGAGAAGCAAGGTCAATTCGAGTGGCCCACTAGTGAAGCACTAGTAGTAAGAAGAAGCTCCTGAAAAAAACAATAATTTAAACAATTTTTGAAAATTTGTACTTTCTTATTCATCATTTTCCAGTTTCTGGGGTTTCTGGGGAACGGGGGGGGGGGGACACTCATCCTGGAAACCTGTTGTGATGTAGATCACCTGTGAGAAGCATGCACTCCTTATTACCTGTGGCTGACCCTTCCATCCTATGTAGGGGGACCCGTCTTCCTCGAGGAGCACTCCCAAAGAGCTCATAAACCTCCCCACTGACAGCTCAATATATAATGTCTTTCCCACACTTGCCAGAGGTAATACTTTACAGCGTATCTGTTGCAAATCACTCTTTTTTAAAGCATTGGCAATGTCAGCAGTATGATGATTTATGTACTCTTTGTTGTTTCATCTCGATCGTTCCTTTTAAGAGATATGCAAATAGAGAAAAGCGGAGGGGGCGCACAAAGACTTCTGTTGTCACTGCAACAATGCATAAATCATCACATTAGGACAAATGTATGTTTACAAAATAATGCTACAGTTTCCCCACCCCCACCCCCATCAATTTCCCCTTGTCTCTGTGGCCAGTTTGGTCATATTTACATCTTTGGTTTGTCCAGAGAAGGAAAATTGTTGCACAGAGGTGCACAAAGAGCTGTTTTTCTACACTGGAGGAGAAAACTGGCTGTGTTCCTAACTGTCAGGTGCCACAAAGGCATGTCCACCTCTAAATGGACATCTCCATGTGGGCTTCCAGGCAGTTTTCTTGGCAGAGATACAGAAGTGGTTTGCCATTGCCCACTTCCAGGGAGAGCCTGGGAGTTGAACCGGCAGCCCTCTGCTTCCCATGTTATGTGGCATCCTACTGCCCAACTCTATAACCTGCCCTCAGGTATCTCATCCCAGGATCCACTTGATTCTAGAGTTATTAGAGTTTGCCCACATAACCCCCTTTCTCTTTCTAAGAATATAATCAAAGCTTTCTCTCCTAGCTCTCTGCTGAAGGTAGCAAAATGAAACTCTTCCTCTCTTAAGGGCAAAGTTCACGCATAGGGATACATAGTGGAAGGCTTGGGGCTTACAACAAGCACTCTAACGCTACGGCCGCATCCCCAATACAAGCTTAATCCAGTTTCCGTAAACTGAAATAATAGAACCGGATGCAAACGCGAATTTGCCTGTTCCCATTACTTTCAGCTTAATCGTGTTGGATCGAGATTCTGAGGATCCTACGTGGCGTACGTGACTCAAGGGGGGACTCAAGTGGCTACTTTTTAAAAGCCGCTTTTCGGGGCTGCCCTGCCCTCTTCCTCCTGGCATGAATGCGCCACCCATAACGGACCCCTTCACCGAGCCTGGCTGGGTGGCTGCTGCTTGCCTGGATGGAGGATAACCGGCAGCGGGCAGCCAGCGATTCTCCCCATTGCCCAGGGCACACAGCAGCAGCGGCAACTCAAGCAAGGGGGCTTTAAACATTCACACATCTCCCAGAACCTGCCCTGCTTTCCCTTTAAAGGTCAGAACTCCAAAGAGCTAGAATTGTCCAAAATTGCAACATTGTTATCAGGTGTGAAGTGCCTGGATTGCTACAGTGTAGCGGCTGCTGTGAAGGTTGGATTTTTACACTGAAATCACTGTCTTTGGAAGCAAGCTATTGGGAGAGGGAAACCCTAAACGTGGATTCTCATCCCTTAAAACAGTAGGGTCCCCACAGTAAAAAATGTAACACATATCAAGTGCACGAACCAGAGTGAGACCTGTTGAAATGAGGGCTAACATTTACAATGCTTTGGGGTGATTTAACACGAGGAAGGTGTGTTAAGCCAAACTGACGTGGGGTCTGTGAGGATTGAAAACAGTTTGAAACCGAAATAAGCTTGTAATGGGGATGCGGCCTACTTCAAGAGAAAACACAGAGGCTGAATTGTGCTTTGAACATAAGAACACAAGAACATAAGAGAAGCCCTGCTGGACCAGGCCACAGCCCATCTAGTCCAGCATCCTGTTGCTCACAGTGGCCCACCAATTGCCCACGGTCATCTCAAATAGAGACAAGGACAATCCGTTTCCAGCTCTTGAATCCCAGCAAATGGCCTTAGAAGCATCCTGCTTTTCTGTGGTGGGTGGGTCCAGTCTTTCCTTTTGGCCAATGTCCAGGGGAGGGCAGCACCTGTGGAGTTCACGTGGGGCCTCCTCTTCTCTCTTCATTTCACGTGTATGAGTCCTCTCTCTAGCATTTTTCCGCAAATATTATTATTAATATTATTATTATGTAAAAACAGCAGTTACACACAGCAAACGAGATCACTATGCTGGATTTCGTATTATATCACTAGTCGGGCATTTCCCAAGCACCTAGGACTGCGTGATGTATCGGCGAATTATGCGAGCAGACCCCAGTAAAGTTGCTTTTTGTAGTTGGCAGATGGATATTTTGTCAATGCCAATGGTTTTTAGGTGCCCACTGAGATCTTTTGGCACCGCGCCCAGTGTGCCGAGGATGACTGGGACCACTTTCACTGGTTTTCGCCAGAGTCGCTAAAGTTCAATTCTCAGGTCTTCGTATCTGGTGAGCTTCTCCAACTGTTTCTCCTCAGTTCTGCTGTCACCTGGGGCCTGTTCGCACTTGACCTTTTTCTGGGGTATATCTCAGGATAGGGGTGTGTGGCCCACATGCTAATATAGACTCTGGTAGGCCTCACCTGGGGCTTGCTGTAACCTGCACTAGCATATGGACAGCAGGCCCCTATTCCAGGATATATTCCAGAATAAAGCCAAGTGCGAATAGGCCCCTGGTATAGCAACGTCGATGATCCACACCTTCTCTTTCTCAACAATTGTAATATCAGGGGTGTTATGCACCAATTTTCGGTCAGTCTGAAGCCTGAAGTCCCAAAGTAGTTTTGCCTGTTCATTTTCAACAACTTTTTCTGGCTTGTGGTCCCACCAGTTCTTTGCCACTGGCAGATGAGGATGACTGGGACCACATTCACTGATTTTTGCCAGAGTTGCCAAAGTTCAATTTTTCAGATCTTCATATCTGGTGAGCTTCTCCAACTGTTTCTCCTCGATTCTGCTGTCACCTGGAATAGCAATTATTGTTGTTGTTGTTGTTAAAATTAATTGCATGGAGAAGAAAAGCACATAAAAAAGGAAGGGGGAACGGAGGTGGGGAACCAGGCTTTAAAAAGAGCCACAAACACACCTCACTTCCCTTGAGTGACCGAACAGCATCCAATAAGAAAGGAAGTACATTTGACACAGCAAAAGGGGTGGAAAGCCAGGTTGCTCACAGAGAAAGGTGTGAGCGATTTAGCCCAAAGGAAGGAGATTTCCCCCTTTTCATGTTTGTTCCAGACTGATGCACACCCTTTTCCTTGTCTCTCTGTTTGTTTCTTTAGCTGCTACAGCAAAATGGCATTCTGAGATGTGTGAACAGACATGCTGTGTTTCAGGGTTGTGATGTAAGTCTTACACATGTTCTTTTCTCACATTGAACACAGTGCCAGCAGAACATAAGTCTGCCTTCGGTGCTCAGATGGTTTGAGCATCATAACATTTATTTTTATTTTTTGGAAACTTATTTAAAAACTTGCTTTTGAGGGTTGTTTTGTTTTGTTACCTAGAAGACATGGCTGGTGGAAAGAAAGACGACAATGAAAAATGTTAGAAATGAACTCCAGTTTGGCTCCCATGTATAAGGTTTGGTGATGCTGTAAAGTATAACAGAAAGTTGATAAATCAATATTATCTTCTTTATTAATCTTGAGCTCTGTTTCCTTATTTATATCTGCAGAAGAAACTAATAGATGTGAGCATTATTTCTGGCTAAATAATAAAAGACTGTAATAATGTAAAATAATGTAAAAGACCACTGGTCACATTGGCTGTGGTGCCACTAAAAGTTCTGGGAGCATAATCAGAAATCCCTTGATTTTCTTGGACAATCATAGGCCCTTTTCTGCACTTACCTTGGTTAATCCGCATTAGCTAGAACTATATTAACTATATTTGTATTAGCTAGATCTGGACTGGCCACAGACAAAGGTTTTTGCACTGAGTGAGCTTTAAAACAACAAATGCTAGCACATATGTAGACCCATATTTATCTGGTCTACCACTAATCCAGATTATCAAACCCTTATTACATTTCTGATCCAGATTCACTCTGCTCCTGAGCAAACAATGAGTTCTTAGCAGCTCCTTGAAGCAGATTAATGAGTAAGTGCCGAAAGGGAGATATTTTTCTCTGGGGGTTCAGAAGGACCCTTGTTGCATGGAGACATGAGTCAGTTTGGTCTAGTGGTTAGGGAGCCGAGCTCTTATCTGTGAAGGCTGGGTTTGATTCCTTACTCCTCCACGAAGCCAGATGGGTGATCTTGGGCTAGTCACAGCTCTCTGCTGAGCTCTCACAGCCCCACCCACCTCACAGGATGTCTGTTGAGGGGAGAAGAACAGAAGGTTTGTCGGCAGCTTTGAGGCCCCTTAAATGGATGAGAAAAGTGGGGTAAAAAAGCCAACTCCTTCTCCTCCTTCTTTGAGGATATAGTAAACAAACAAACAAATAAAGTGCCTTTCTTCCCTCTCAATCTATTGTGTTCTTCTTTCCACTTGCAATTGGGCAGTCAGAATGGTTTAAATAAATTCTTCCACCATGCTTGCTGCAGATGGGAGAGCAGCAAGCCCCCCTCCCTCCCCCAGCCCCCCAGCCCTCCATTTCTGTCCCTGAGCTGCTGCCAGCAACTTAAACTTTAAACGAATGTAATTGCAAAATTGTTCTTTTAATATCATGTGCCCTAGGGAGAAGTGTCAGTTTTTATTTCCACTACAACCCATAATGATTTTTGATAGGTGGTAATAAAATATGCTGTGCAATGGACAAAAGTGTTATTAAAAAGAAGAGGAAGAAGAAGAAGAAGATGCCAGCACTCCCCTGATGGATGAAGTTTGTTTCCCCATGCAAGGGCTTTGAAACAGTGGTTGGACATTGTTGCTGCAAAATGCACAACGCTGCAGCCTCCGGACTTGTTTTGTTTTTAAAAGCTGTAGCTTAAAAGATTGTCTGAGACTTATATCTGAAATGATGGGAAAGAGGAGTCAGTTTGCACTCGACAGCAGCATCTGGCCCCAGTGGTGGTTATTCGCAATACAAGTGCTGAACCAGCTTTGTACAAGGCCAGCAGTTCTAGTAGTGAGAATGGTCAGTCCAGAGCCCACTTCGCCATTATCCTGCTAGTGCACACTGGGGTAGATTCTGGTAGCATCAACTGTGCTTGCAGGGGGCACTTCCACTAGGGATGTGTACGAACATTCATAACATTCAAAATTTGTACAAATTTGGCCGAATTTGGAAGTGAAAAGTGGGGTCCCCCCACAGTCCAGCGTTGGGACCAATGCTTTTTATTTTATTCATCAATGATCTAGAGGAAGGGGTACATAGTAAAATAACAAAGTTTGCTCATGATACTAAATTATTTAGGGTAGTAAAAACTGAAAGAGATTGCCAAGAGCTCCAGAGGGATCTCTTAGCATTGGGTGAGTGGGCAACCAAGTGGCAAATGTGCTTTAATCTTAACAAGTGCAAAGTAATGCACATTGGGGCCAAGAATCCAAATTACGTCTATGAACTGATGGGGTCTGAGCTTTCTGCAACACACCAGGAAAGGGATCTCGGGGTTTTGGTGGACAGTTCAATGAAGGTGTCAACCCAGTGTACAGAAGTGGCAAAAAAAAAAAAAAAAGCTAATTCAATGCTGGGAATAGAAAACAAGTCAGCAAGTGTCATTTTGCCTCTTTATAAATCTATGGTGAGGCCACATTTGGAATATTGTGTACAATTCTGGTCTCACCACATCTCAAAATGGATATTGTGGAACTGGAAAAGGTGTAGAAAAGGGCAACCAGAATGATGAAGGGTCTGGAACACCTCCCTTATAAAACCAGGCTGCAACATCTAAGCCTCTTCGGTCCGGAAAGACAGCATTTAAGAGGGGACCTGATTGAAATACATAAAATCATGCATAGTATAGAAAAGGTGGATAGAGAACATTTCTCTATCACACAGCACTAGAACCAGAGGGCACTCTATGAAGCTGATGGATAGGAGTGTCGGGTCAAGCAAGGGGAAGTATTTCTTCACCCAGAGGGTCATTGGTTTATGGAATTTACTGTCGGAAGAGGTGGTGACAGCTACCAGTCTAGATGGCTTTAAGGTAGGGTTAGACAAATTTATGGATGACAGATGTATCAATGGCTACTAGAATGAATGCCTAGGTGCATCTTTCAGGCTGGCGGGGGACGGGGGACGGGGTGCTTCTTAGACCATTTGCTGGGATGCTAGAGCAGGAATAGGTTTGTCCTTGTCTCTGCTTGAGATGCCCATGAGCATTTGGTGGGCCACTCTGTGCAACGGGATGCTGGACTAGATGGGCTGTGGTCTGATCCAGCAGGGCTTCTCTTATGTTCTTACGTTCTTACATCCCAGTGGTTTTTGTTATATATATATTTTTAAACCTTTATTATTTTTTCTTAATTTGGACAGTTCACCAAAACAACAATAATAATAAACAACAGAACCACTCAAACAGTGACTACTGTCAAAGAACATTCAAACCATGGAGGATAAGCAATTTGACTATTCAATAAGACAAAGATTATGCTAATAATCATTGCATGAACGTTAAGTTTAAAACTTAACCTTATAAACTTCCAAATTTAACCTTATAACCAGAGGAGCTTATATGAATAAAGATTGAAATGTTAGATGAGAGGGAATGAGGGATGTGCATGAATATTTGTAACATGATATTTGTACAAATTAGTACAAATTCAGACATTCATATATGAATCAAATGTTACGACATTCATACATTGACATTCGTATTGGTACAAATGTTTTGGGAACATCCGTGTACCTGGGAGGGAGCTGGGAAAGGAGCTGCACCAGTCACATCTGCAATGGATCCAGAGTGCATTCAACATGGATTGAGAGTGGATTCAAAGTGGTTTCAGGGCTGATTTGAGGTTTTCATAGCTGATACATTACGGGATACGCATCGGATACATACTGGATACATACGTATTGGATACGTATGCATTCGTATCGGATAATTGTACAAATTCATTTGAATACATTTGTATCAAATAGAATCTACCACATTTGAAGGGGATCTATTAAAATGTATACAAATCTTCTTACACTGGATTTGATATGAATCAAATGCACATCTCTAGATGGAATAGCAAACAACGCTGTGTTATTTGAATATACGATTTGCAGGGAGCAGGGGGTTTTCTGCCCTTGGCCTGCTCCTGCACTTTGGGGTAGCTTCCGGTAGCAGCATCTGCACTTGCAGGAACCGTTTCCACATCAGAAATGGCTCCTGCCACGCCAGAAGGGCCCTGGACAATCGGGAGTCTTGGTGGACTCCTCTGACACAGCGCCAAATTCAGCTTCTGGGGGTTCACTCGGCTGGGGAAAGTATTTTAAAAAGAGGGAGGGAGGAGAGAGGAATGAAGGGGAGGGAGGGAAGAAGTGAGGGAGGGAGGGAAAGGGGGAGGGAGGAGAGAGGAATGAAGGGGAGGGAGGGAAGGAGGGAAAGAGGGAGGGAGGAGAGAGGAATGAAGGGGAGGGAGGGAAGAAGTGAGGGAGGGAAAGAGGGAGGGAAAGAGGGAGGGAGGAGGGAGGAATGAAGGGGAGGGAGGGAAGAAGGGAGGGAGGGAAGGAGGAAAGAAGCAAGGGAGGAAAGGAAAGATGGAGGGAGGAGAGAGGAAGGAAGGGGAGAGAAGGAAGAAGCAAGGGAGGGAGGGAGAGAAGGATGGAGAGAAGGAGATGAATCTCCAGCACAGTATCCACATGAACTCTGGTGGCCTATGTTTTGGGAAAATGCCAGCATTCTGTAATGAGTTGGGACTTCCTCCTGTTGTCTCCAGGCAGCCTGGGTAAAACAAAATGGATCAAATAAATGCAGCATATTAAGTGCTGCCTGCATTCACCAGGTGGTGGTGGAGGAGGAGGAGGGAGGGAGGGCTGGAGAGTGGGTAACCATCCCACTGGCACCGAATGGCAAACTTTAACCTTCTGCAATGCA
Source organism: Aspidoscelis tigris stejnegeri (assembly GCA_023333525.1). Classification (NCBI taxonomy): domain Eukaryota; kingdom Metazoa; phylum Chordata; class Lepidosauria; order Squamata; family Teiidae; genus Aspidoscelis; species Aspidoscelis tigris. Next base: position 5,573,732 of record JALMGA010000004.1, on the reverse strand, counting down.
ACTTTTTGCTCTGTTGTGGGGCTGCATCACTGCACAGTTGTTGCAAAAACTACTTGCTTGGAAAGGGAAACAGCATCTCAGTTCCCTACCTCCGGACTCTCATCAGCTGACTTTCCGGGCGTTCATACCATCCTTCAGCCCTTGCTTTTATTAATTCCTGCACCTAGGCATGAGATGGATTGACAAAGAAAGGCAGGGATTTGAGAGAGAAGGCAAGGGAAGGAAATTGAATTGGCAGAGAAAGAATCCAATTAAAAATTAAAGTTTTATTAACATACCAATATTCACCACGAGTTTCAATCCATATTCCCCTGCACATTCGCCACCTAGGACTTGCAATTTAATAAACCCAATATCCCTTCTGCAAATCAGGTGCGCCCAAGTTCTCTTCTCCAGAAAGGAGATTACACATCTTATTAATAGTGCAGCGTCGGGCAAGGCTGAAAGCTTGCGTGTTTTACACGGTCGCCTATCATCTGTGAGACTGTAATTATTTTTAGCTGCTAATTAGAGATGCTGTGCCCACTCCAGTGGAAACTGACAGATGCCATTTCCAGAGGATCGTTGAACCGCTGGGGAAGAAATTCCAGCTGCAAACCTTATCAGTTGGGCTGGTGAGGGGTGGGGATTATATTTGGATTTCCATCTAGCAGGCATTCCCTATAAACCTCTGGTTCATTTTCAGTGACCTGAGCATCTGTGTTGCAGCCATCCGTAAGATGCTGCTGGGATTTTAAAAGCACTCAAAAGCATGTGGGAATTTCAGCCAGAGGTGTGATTAGGTGTGCGATCAGATATGCTTAAAGAGGCGCCTCTGGGGGAATTTGAGTGACAACAGACATTTTCTCCCTGTATTGCTTCATCTTAATGGCCCTGGTCTTACCTCTAGCTTAAGATGACTTCAGGTCAACTTCTGGTGGCATTACTCACATTATTTTTTTATTCAATTTGTTTTCCAAACCAGTTTATCCCCCATCAGATTGTTCTAACTGGAGTCCTTTTTTTCCAGAGGACTCAGCCTGCCCTAGCATTCCAGGCTGTCTTCTCTTCCTCAGTGTGAGGAGAGGTGCTGGCTAAAGGAGGCTGAACTGTGCTGTGGTGGGCGGGTCCAGTCTTTCCTTTGGTCCAATGTCTAGGGGAGGGCAGCACGCACAGAGTTCGTGAGGCACCTCCCCCTTTCTCCTCACTTTATGTGTATAACTTCTCTATCTAGTGTTTTTCCGCAAATTCATTTTTTAAAAAAAAAATTAATTGCATGGAGAAGAAAAGCACATAAAAAAGGAAGGGTGCATGGAGGTAGGAGAGCAAACATGCACCCTCGCCTCCCTTGAGTGACAGAGCAGCATCCAATAAGAAAGGAGGCAAGTTTAATGCAGCAAAAGGGGTGGAGAGCCAAGATTTCCATGGAGGAGGCTCAGGTCGATGGCGGAGAAAGGTGTGAGTGGGGCAGCCCAAAGAAAGGACGGCGTGGGGACAACAGGATAACTGCAGGATGCTTATGGATATTTACAGATGTGGGGAAGATGTGTACTACTGGATGCGTACAGATGTGTACAGATGCGGGGAAGATGTGTACATGCACATATGGAAAATGGAAGGAGTGTCAAGTGGAGTACCACAAGGTTCTGTCCTGGGCCCAGTTATGTTTAATGTTTTTATAAACCATCTGGACGAGGGAGTTGAAGGGAAACTGATCAAATTTGCTGATGACACAAAGCTAGGGGGGATTGCAAACACCAGAGAAGAGAGAGAGAGGATTCAAAAAGATTTAGAGAAACTCGAACAATGGGCTGCAACTAATAAAATGGTATTTAACAAAGAAAAATGCAAGGTTCTGCACCTGGGCAAGAAAAATGAAAAAAGCACATATACAATGGGAGGAATTCGGCTGAGCAGCAGCACATGTGAAAAAGACTTGGGTGTCCTGGTAGATCATCAGCTGAACATGAGTCAACAGTGCGAGGCAGCTGCAAAAAAGGCAAACGCAATCCTGGGGTGTATTAGGAGAAGCATAGAGTCCAGATCACGTGAAGTTATTATCCCCCTCTACTCTACCTTGGTCAGACCTCATCTGGAGTACTGTGTCCAGTTCTGGTCACCCCAGTTTAAAAAAGACACTGACAAGCTGGAGCAGGTTCAAAGGAGAGCTACCAAGATGGTGAACGGTCTGCAAACCATGTCCTATGAGGAACGGCTTAAGGAACTAGGAATGTTTAGTCTAACAAAAAGAAGACTGAGAGGAGACATGATAGCTGTCTACAAATACCTCAAGGGTTGTCACAAGGCAGAGGGATCAGCCCTGTTCTCACTCTCTCAAGGAAGGACTAGAAACAATGGGGTGAAACTGCAGGGGAAAAGATTTAGTTTAGATGTTAGGAAAAAATTTCTAACAGTAAGAGTGATCAACCAGTGGAACAGGCTGCCACGGGAGGTGGTTGGTTCCCCTTCGATGGAGGTCTTCAAGCAGAGACTGGACAGCCATCTGTCTGAGATGGTTTAGGAGATCCTGCCTTGAGCAGGGGGTTGGACTCGATGACCCAGGAGGTCCCCTCCAACTCTACCATTCTATGATTCTATGATTCTATATGAATGTTGTCGACATTCATCTCTCCAATTCCAATGAATTGATCTGAATTTGGTAAATACAAAACAAATCTTGTTAAAACTGAATTTAAAAGATTCTAATCGAATCAGATTTTCAGGTATTTGATTCGTTTAGAATAGAAGGTAAAAAAAAAAAAACATTTGTGCACATCCCTAGTTCTCTCACTCCAAAAGTAAACTGAAGCTGGATTAAAATGTAGGTGTAAACGCAGCCTGAAAGTCTCCCTTCCTGGAAGCCACCAACCCCCCCTGCTCTTGGGGAATTATGGCCATTGCAATTTGCTACTCCTCTATGTGCATGTCAAGAGACAAACGATGTGAAATGGCGGCCACCATAATCCTCTGGGATCACCTCAGGCCATGTCCCCATGCACACCGTTTCACGCAGAATGGGCACACATGGGACCGGAAGCGGGTCCAAGGCCAATCCCAGCCTGTCCCCATGTCATTCCTGGTGACGCAAGCTGGGTGCAGGGTGGGCACAGATGCACCTGTCCCCATGCAAAAAATGCCAAACCTGGCATGGGGGAGCCGCACCACCTTGTCTCTGCCCCCTCTCTCCTCATTGGAAGCCAGATTGATATCAGCCCATCTCTGTGCCGCCAGCTGCAAATGCCGCATTCCCCCTCTCTTAGCAGCACAGAAAGCCAGGACTGGGCTGCAAGGCACGGGAAAAAAGTTAAAGTTTACTTCTAATAATAAATTTATAATTAATTTTAAAAGACTGAAAGCCGCTACGAGCTTTCACAAATGCATACGTATCCGATATACGTGTCCCATAACATATCTACTCTGAAAACATCAAATCCGACCTGAATCCACTTTGAATCCACTCCCGATCCATGCTGAATGCAATCTGGATCCATTGCAGATGCGATTGCCGCAGCCGCTTTCCCACATCCCCAGCTTACCGAACGTCCGAACTATTCGTACAAATGTGCGAAACGTTCATATTCGTATGAATGTCCTAACATTCGATTCATGTACAAATGTCCAAATTCAGAAGAAGCCGGATGAACAGCAAATGTTGCGAACATTGGTGCACATCCTACTCACCTTTGCAAATGTGGCGGTGGAACCACAAAGCCAAGATGTAAGCTAATCCAGATCCACACCATCAGTGAAGGTTCTACCACGGTGCTGGAGACAATTGCCTAACTTGGGCCATCCCAGACCTCTTTGCACAGGTTCTGGAGTTTTCAGATTCCCAAGTTTTCTAAAGCTATCTTAACTACAACTTACCACTTCTGGAGGTACCTACCTTACCCCTTAAAAAAAGAAGAAGAAGAAGAAAAGTCAGGTCTTCTCTCTGCAGCTGCTTTTGATTACAAATACCAGAAAGAATCATTAGAAGAAAATTAGCAAGCTGGGGTGGAGCTGAGGAAGAAAACGCAGCCTTTTAAAAATTCAAGAGCTTCATCTCTAATCAAGTGTTTTCATATGCTTAGTGCTCATAAATCATTCTGAATTTCATTTCGACTGAAAACAACAACAGCAACCAGGCATGCCAACCTACCCTGAGTGATTTCTTTCCCTGCCACAAAGAGATCTTTCCAGAAGAAAAGAAAAGTACTATTTGCTATTATTTATTTGCATTTTTACCGTGCCAACCCTGTAACCAAAGGTCTAGGGGTGGGTCACGATGATAGAAACACATTAGGATAACTAAATAACAGTAACACCGCCTGAAAGTAAGGAGGGGAAGAGGTTTCCTCAGGCAAAGACTGAGGTAAATAGGTGCATCTTTACCCGTCTTCCAAATGTATACAATGAAGATAGCTGGTTCACCTCAGGGAGGAGACTTTCACAGTGTAGGGGCTACCACCAAGAAGGCCCTATCCTGAGTACCCAGCTCTTTAGCTACTGAAGGTGGTGGTCTAACCACCTCATCTACAGATCTTAAAGAACAAGCAAGTTGACATGAGATAAAGCAGTAGTCCCCAACCTTTTTTGCACCACGGACCGGCTTCTAGAAAGACCATTTTTCCATGGCCCAGAAGGGCCGGGTGGATCAGGGGCGGGGCTTTGGTCATATGGGGTCAGCGTTATGGAGGGGGTTGGAGTTTAGTGCATACTTATCATTTATAATGTCTCCTGGCAGAGAACATTACGCAGGGCATGACGGGATGGGGCAGCCGGCTGCATCCACCCCACACTGTGTGCTCTGAGCTGCCACAGAGCAGGGCACACTGTCAGTGTTTAGTGCTGGTCTGCAGCGGCAAAAAAATCCCCTATGGCCCGGTCCTGGTCCTCTAGTGTTGAGATATTTTGGGCCCAAGGTGTTTAGGGTATTACAGGTCAGTGGCAAATTGGAAGCCAGTGCCACTCTTTTAAGATGGTTGTGATGTGATTATGGCCAGCAGTATCAGTGAGCAATCTTGGACCTTTCCTGCTCTCACCTGTGGTTAGGGAGGCGCACGAATTCTTATTTTTGTATTTGATTTGTATTGAACTGAATGCAAGAAAATATGTATTTGTTTGAATAGATCCCCTTCAAATGAGGTAGGATTCATATTCGATACTAATGTTTACTTCCATATGAACAACATATGAATCCCATACGAAGCTTCATACGAAGGTATCAAAACATTTGATTTGAATTTGAACGTCAATCTTCAAATGTGCCAACATTCAATTCAAATTCAAATGTCCAAATTCAGTCGAATTTGGCCAAATTTTGAATGTCATGAATATTTGTGCACATCCCTACCTGTGGTAAATTCAGATCAATAGATCCATCCAGAATAATTAGACCCACTGGACCAGATCTTGTTGAGGCTATGGTGCACTGCTGAAAAGCAGCCCACCGGAGTTCTGGATCACAGAGATATGCCATCTGCATTCTTCCTCTGATCGAAAACAAGATCCTCAGTTCAATTTTAGACCTCATTAAACAGAGGCCTTTTCATACAAGGGATTTTCAAATGCATGTAGAACGCATTGGTACAGAGCATTCGCTCCTCTGGGCTGGCAGCTCCGTTCCGAGCCACCCCAGCCCGCCCCAAAGTGTCTACACACATTCAGGTTTCAGAGCACCAAATTGTGCTCTGAAACCATCCCAGCATGTTTGGGGACATTCCCAGCTGTACCAGAAGGAAAGCATTCGCATGTACTCCCTCCATGACAGCTGGGCCCCTACCCCGGGCTGCCCCCATTGGCTCCTGTGGAGCCAAGGGTGGGCAGCACTGGTGCCTCCCTTCCCTGGGCTCCCACCCACTCCACGGGCCCAGATCGGCCTCCTGGGGCCAGCGGGACCCCCACCTAACACCCAACACCCAACCCAGGGGCGCACATGTGTGAACCCGGCTTACCTGTTCAGCACCAGGCAGCAACTGGGGTGAGGAGGCCAGCCACAGTGTGCGCATGTGTGCGGCATGGCCTCTGATTCGCCAGGCACCCGCGCCTACTAAGATCCAATCAGAGGCCACACTTCACACATGCGCACAGCGCGGCTGGCCTCCTCGCCCCAGTTGCTGCCCAGCACTGAACAGGTAAGCCCCGTTCACACATGCACACGCCCCTGGGGAGGGTTGAGGGGTGTTGGGTGGGGGTCCCGCTGGCCCCAGGAGACTGATCTGGGCCCCTGGAGTGGGCGGGAGCCCAGGGAAAGCACCTGACAGGTCTCCCTGCCCTGGGTCTTGCCTGACCAATGGTGGGAGGTCAGGGGTGGGACTTGTGAGTCCTGGGACAGCCATTCGGCCTGAATGCATCTAAGACAGTTTCCCATCCACGTGTAGGCAGGTAAAGGATGCGTTTGCAACACGTCCTTTACCTGCCAATGCGAATGTGTCTTAGACACATTCAGGCCAAAGTGTTCTACAGCATTTTCGCTGTAGTGAGAAGAGGCCCCAGGTCTACAATAGGTCCACATTAAGGGCCTCTTAATCTGGATTTGTGAACCAGTTTGGTCTAGTGGTTAGGAAGCCAGACTCTTATCTGGGAATACTGTGTTTGATTCTGCACTCCTCCACAAAGCCAGCTGGGTGATCTTCAGTAAGTCACAGCTCTCTTCTGAGCTCTCACAGCCCCACTTACCTCACAGGGTGTTCTGTTGTGGGGGGAAGAACAGAAGGTTTGTCAGCCTCTTTGAGTCCCCTTAAATGGGTGAGAAAAGCAGGGAAGAAAAGCCAACTCCTGCTTTTTCTTCCATCTTGTGCAGATGGAGACACAAGAATGGAGTGTCCTTGACTCACATGAATAAGGAACGGAGTCTCCTTGATCCACCTTAATGTGTAGATGAGAAGAGTCTGGGATCCAGAGCAGAGGCCCCTAGATCTGGATCAAAAGATAAGTGCAGAGAGGACTGTGATGGGATCTTGGAAGTGCACAGTGGCTCTTGTGTCTGCTGCACTTTTCTGCACAATTCCTTTAATAGCAGATCTGGTGCATAAATACTAAGAGTTTTAGCAGGCTTGGAAGGAATGATGAATTGTTTTGATCTGTCATGTCATGTCATCTCATGCAACTCAGGAATGATATAATATTGACCAAGATCCTATTGAAATATTGTATATTGAATTTTCTCTGTGCTGCGTACAGTCTTAATTTCAACTTGGAACAGAAGATAAATTGGGTCACATTTCAAGTAACATGTAAATAATAACTGCAAATAATACCTCCATCCTTCACAGAAAGTGGTGGCCCGGCCAGTGAGGTCCAAGAGCCAATGTTGGTATAACCTGGGGCCAATTCACACTTCAGCCCATAGTCAGTAACTAGGTAACATCTGGGCAGGTGCAGCCGCACTTTCAGGAGGCATTTACAAGCTAGAAACACCCCCTGCCTGCCCAGAAGTTGCCTAATTATCAACTAGCTGTGGAGCACAAATCCGTGCTCCACAAACCTACCAACCCTTATCCCAACTAACCTGATCACATCCAGCCAGTGACCATCTGCAGCTCTGCTGGATGGGGAGGTCAATGGAGCTGCTGTGCAAGCATGATGGCATCTCTGCCGACCTCCTGACGCACCAATGCAGAGCTGATGCATGCACAGTCATAGAGGGAACTCTGCACAAGATGGGTGGTGCCCTGAAGAAGCCCTGCTAGCAATTGAAGAGACGGTACGTGTTTGATCACGGGGGTGGGGAGGTAGGCTAATATTGACATGCATTTGCAAGTGTGGACACCAGTAAACATTAGTTGATTGCACACCTTTCCCAACCAGTGGATGGGGAGGGAAGTGTGAAATGCTCCTGATGTTCTCACAGCTGCATAGAGACCAATCAAGCCTGGATACCTATACATGGGCTCATACCATCAACCAACAGCTGGTGGCCCTGATGCTGTTTGTGGTTACTTCCATAGTTACCACTAAAAACCATTTCCTACTACGTCTGGATGGACGTTTCGACATGTTTCTTCCACAATTCCCTATCCTAGGCAGTTATTTTCCATATTTGACTGGGTTGTCTTTTTAATTTCACCCCTCCGTGTGATGGACCCTTGCTCTTTCCTGGTCTCTGGTCTGTCGATGCTGTGAATTGGTCTATTAGGTATAGACCCAGCCAGGGCTAGTGTTTGACTGCATTAGGCAATTCTATAATCCAAAGAAATATGATTATGCTATACATTAAAGGAAAATTTTGAAATATATGTATAGTATAGTTAAGAAGGTCTAAGGGGCATGGAAGCTAAAAGTAGTTGGGTTTTAGTCCAGTCCCTCTAATATGACAGTGAATATATTTTCTTCCCCTTTGATTCTGTGTTAGAATTTTAGTGCTGCGTTATGACAAGTGTGGATTTTTAAAAGTTGGATGGAGAGCAAGAGCTCAGAACAAAAAAAAAAAATAACCCGAGCAAAGTTGACAAAAATATTTATCCAAAGGAAAGGGGGCTGGTGTGTAGGAAAGACATGGTTGGAGACCCTTTGAGATCATTGCTGAGAAGATAAGGGTGTGATCACACATGTCAGCCTGGTGGCATTTAGGGTCTCATCTCTTATCTGGGAATATGGGGTTTGATTCTGCATTGCTCCACAGCTCTCTTCTGAGCTTTCACAGCCCCACCTACCTCATGGGGTGACTGTTGTGGGAGAAGAACAGAGAGTTTTGTCAGATGCTTTGAGTCCCCTTAAATGGGTGAGAAAAGTGGGGTAGAAAAGCCAACTCTTCTTCTTATCCTCCTCTTCCTCATCATCTCCCTCTTTGGTCCAGTGGTTAAGGAGCCGGTCTCTTATCAGGGAGTACCGAGTTTGATTCTGTCCTCCCCCATGAAGCCAACTGTGTGACCTTGGGTGAATCACAGCTCTCTTCTGAGCTCTCACAGCCTCACCTGCTTCACAGGGTGTCTATTGTGGGGATAAGAAGAGAAAGCTTTGTTGACCACTTTGAGTCCCCTTGAATGGGTGAGAAAAGCTGGGTGGAAAAGCCAACACTACTACTACTACTACTACTACTACTACTACTACTACTCCTTCTGTCATACAAGAAATGTAAAATAATTCCAACCTCAAAGCAAACCTCAAAATCACCTTATTGGGACAGCCTGAACCTTTTGACATACTAAATGCATGCAGGGAGCATTCGCAGTGGAAATTACATTTCCCCCTTTACTCTTTCAGCCAACAATTGGGCCAAAAAGACGATAAAGGCAGCACTGCGGTACTAGCATGGCCTTCATTCCCCTACAGAAGGTGAGGGAGTGCCCCTCCAGTTGGGAAGAATGCCATACAAATAGCACAATCTGATCCATTCTTTGAAGAGGCCACTGACTGCTCAAGGGTAAAGGTTCTCCATTCACATGGCGTCTGCTTCAGAAGAAATACTTTGGGTTTGATTTTGGAACAGGAGCGTACACAAGTCCATTAAGTGTTTAACTTTGGGTACGATCATACAGCATTGTTTTCAAGCACCCCTGGTACAAAATGCACTCCTTGTATATCCCTCCCAAAAACAACTGAGCATTGAAAAGAACATCCTACCTAATACTGTTGCTGCTGCTTCGTCACCTCCAAATCTGGCAACACCACCCATTCACTACCGCCAGTCCAGATTTCTGGGTCCCTGACTGATCCACCATCTTTAGCAGCCATTTTCACTGACTACTGGAGTCCCCATAGCTACCCATGAATACTCACAACATTCGTATGAACATTTGTAACATGTGCACTAATATTCGTTAACATTCCTTATTCATACGAATTCATGTGAATTTGAGCATTAGTACACAAATCACCAGTTACAAAATTCATGCATTCATACATGTTTCAGACAATTGTACAAATAGTTCAGACATTCATACGAATAGTCCGGACATCAGTTAAACAGGGGAGGTAAGAAGCAGCTGTGCTAATCACATCTGCAACGGATCCAGATTGCATTCAACATGGATCAAGAGCGGATTAAAAGTGGATTCCGGTCAGATTTGATGCATATTCAATACATATAAGATACTTATCCAACATGAATGCATACGTATCCAATACGTATCCATTTGTATAGGATATTCATACGAATACATTCATATCAAATAGAATCCACATTGGAAGGCGATCTATTCAAAATGAATTCAGATTTTCTGACATTCACTTTATTATGAACTGAATGTCAAAAAACCCACATTCCTACTCCAAGCTCCATCGGGCCCAAAATGAGTCACTCCAAGAGTTGTGGAAGAGGTGGATAAAAGAGACTTGTGGACATGGTAAGCTTTCTTTTTCTTTTCTTTTTACATCTGTCTCTTGGGTCTCTAATTCACCCCCTTTGACTGGGCCAGGCTGTCTATTTTTCCAGGAGCAACAGCTGTTGTAGAAAGCAAGCTTTTCCATTACTTTAAAAAATGCAAGAGTCTAGAAAGGATGTTGATGAAGGGGAAATGGGGTTACAGCCAGTGCAGTACCTTCTGATCTTTTTGTAATTAGAGGTCACAGGAGAAGGCAGTTCAACACTCCTCCTTAATGGATACCTTCAGAAGACTTCAATCACTCCAACATACAGCCTTATTAAACATTCACCGAAGGTGCAAAGACAGAGAATCCACCTTGTTAATAAAAGGAATTGTCATGTCTTCATGTAACTCGAGTCAATTATCTCTCGTGTCAGCTGCTACGGAAGATAAGAATACTGTAAACACAGCGAAGGCTAAGAGATAACAATTCCTACAGCACTTTTCATATGTAAAAGGTGTCAAAAAGTAATTTACAAGGCAAAAATGGGAAGAGGGGCTCTGGCCAGCTTATCCTGGTGTGGTCTGCTTTAGAGATTTCCTTTTGAAACAAATCAGTTCTCTGGGCAACGATCGCCTAGAGTTTCTAACGGCATGTCCCATTGTCTTAATGACATGCAATGGTTAGCCATCTGCCAGAGCTTGTGGCACTACTGTGTGGGTCCTTGTAGTTTGGATTCCCATGTATTTTATGGCTAGTAAGATGGTAAAGGTATGGGGGGGGGGAGACTGGTTGATTGCTAAGATTCATACTGGTGGAGAAGTGAGGTTGCTACCTCTTCTTGCCTATAACAGTGGACAGGATGATGGGGCTTCTAGGAAAGAAGGGAGGAGGGAGGGAGGGATGGGAAGGAATAGAGGAGGAAGGAATGTGAGCAGGTGGGAGGAAAGAAAGGGAGGGAGGGAGGAAAGAAAAAGAAAAAAGAAAAGGAGGGAGGGAGGGAGGAAGAGGGGAAGAAAGAGGGGAAGGATGGGAGAGGGAGCAGAAAGGAGGGAGAGATGAGGAGGATGACAGGAGAGGGAGAAGGAAGGAAGGAAGGAAGGAAGGAAGGAAGGAAGGAAGGAAGGAAGGAAGGAAGGAAGGAAGGAAGGAAGGTCACCCAGATGGCTTCACAGTCACAGCTCTCTTCTGAGCTCTCACAGATCCACCTACATCACAGGATGTCTGTTGTGGGCAGAGGAACAGAATGTTTGTCAACTTCTTTGAGTCCCCTTAAATGGGCGAGAAAACAGGGACTTCACAGTAGGCCACACATTTCGCTTTCTTTCCACTTTAGCTATGTCCCTGTAAGATGTGTTGCATTTCCAATACACTTTAGAGAACAAACTCTTCCTCCTAGCCACTCTGGGGATGGTTGTATCAAAAGTTGGGGATATAAATCCAATAAATAAAACTCAAAGTTAACATTTGTAGAGGGCTTTAGTGTCTGTGGCTCTTCATATATATTACTTCAAACTCCCCTGAAGTGACCCAGTACTAATGGTAGCTGAAGTATTACCTTCTGTTCTCCTACCCACAATAGAACACCCTGAGAGGTAGGTGGGGTTGTGAGAGCTCAGAAGAGAGCTGTGACTAGCCCAAGGCCATCCAGCTGGCTTCGTGGAGGAGTGCAGAATCAAACCCAGTATTGCAATATAAGACTCTGGCTTAGGAGTGTGCACAAATTCAGTTTTCAATAATTGATTCATAACAAATCAAATATTCAAAAATCCAAATTCATACCACAAAAAAAACCCCTGAATGTCTGGACACTAAAACCAATTCAAGGACATTTGTATCTATTCATTTGAATATTCGATACGTATCCAATGATACGCATCTGTACTCATCTGTAGGCATCCTGTAGGCATCCTGTTTTCATCCAGTACATATCCGTATGTATCCTCATGTGTATGTATCCGTACACATACAATGGTCTTTGGCTAAATGGAGATATATTATATCTTCCCACTTTACAGACTTCCCACTTTACATATTACTGTTTTAATATATACTGTTGGTTTTAATATATATCTGACTTTAAATGTTGTTACCTGCCCTGAGACCTTTGGGTATAGGGTGGGACAGAAATGCAAATAAATAAATAAATAAATAAATAAATAAATAAATAAATAAATAAATAAATAAAGTCTGAATTATTCATACAAATAGCTCGGATTATACGAGTTTGATATGAATAATATGAAATTCGATTCTTATATGAATGTCCAAATTATTTCGAATTTACGAATAACTAATAGTCTGGCTCCCTAACCACTAGACCAAACTGGCTCACTTTGGTGGAAGCAGAGAGAGGGAGAGGGGAAGAGAGGGAGACGGAGAGAGAGAAGGGGAAGGAGAAGGAGAAGGGGAAGGAGAAGGGGAAGGAGAAGGAGAAGATGCATACGTAACTAGCCACACAGTTCTGTTCCCAACGCAGGAACCTGGCATTGGATGGCCCTGTCTCTTGCTTTCTGCTGGCCATTTCCAGCAAAAACAAGCACATTTTGTACATTTTTTGCGGGGGTAATTGCAGAAGTTCTGCCTCTTAGCACCCATGTTGAGTTTGTCCTCTGACTCTCCAGGTTATGTCAAGCACCATCTTTGCCCAGCATGCAACATCTTGTTCTGAAGAGTCGCATTCTCCTCTTAAGACTATTTTTTCTCATAGCAACCAGCACTCGACAATCCACAAACCTCAATTGCTTTCCCACACACACATCTCTCCCTTTTTTCCTCTTCAGATTCCATCTCTTTCCACACAAAGCTGAATTTTGCCCCGGCGTCAGTGAAATAAATTACTGCTAGGCCATTGAGGGTCTATGCTGTATACTTCAGGGAGAAAAGGAGATTTATTAACAGTCTACTGCTGCAATGAAGAGCACTGATCATATTGGTTATGATGCTCACATGCTCCAGTAGTGTCAAGGACCTTTGGCCCCCAGCTGGCAACTGGAATGGGTGACAGGGGTTCCCTACTTCTGAACGAGGGACCAAATGTCTCCCAAGTAGCTACAGCCTAGATGGCTTTAAGGAAGGGTCAGACAACTTCATGGATGACCAATGTATCAATGGCTACTGAAATGGATGCCTAAATACATCTCTCAGGCTGTGGGGACAAGCAGGAGGCTTCTAAAGGTGTTTCTGCATTGGGCACCAAAAAATGGATCTAAAAAGATCCTTTTTTTGGCAATCCATCCTCCCCCTGATCCGTCACTATTTGTGACGGTTTGGAGGGAACCCCGCGCATCCGCATGCGGGGAGGACAGATTCTGGAGGACAGATAGAGTGGATGCTGTGTGGACACATCAGCACCCATTCCAAGCGTCCCCCAGCTCACGCGCCACCGACGTTGCCCCCAGAGCCGCAAGACTGGAGCTGCCAGTTACCATGTGCTTCCAGCAGCACCCGGCACGTGGGGGAAGGGCTTTGGAAGCAGGCAGTCCTGCTTCCACTCTTCCCAAAATGGCAGGTGGAGGGAATCCATCTCTTCCCCTGGCCGTGTGCGGAAGCGTCCTGCTTCTGCACACATCCAGGAAGAAATGATGGATGTAAGACCTGATATTTTAGGTCCTGCATTTTATCCAGACTTTGGCAGCAAAACCGGTTTTCAAAACCAGTCTTGTGCTCCAAAATGCAGACGCAGACTCTCCAAACAGGTCTACAGTGTGGATGCATCTTCAGGTAAGTGTTTTACATGTGTTCTATGCAGGAGTTAAACCTGTTTCCGCAGCCAATGCAGAAACACCCTAAAGGTCCTTTGCTAGGATTCAAGAGCAGGCGAAGGTTTGACCATGGGCCTATTCGCACTTGGCCTTTTTCTGGAGTATATCTCAGGATAGGGGTCTGTGGTCCTTATGCTAATGCAGACTCTGGCAGACCTCACTTTGGGCCTGCTGAAGCCTGCACTAGCATATGGACAGCAAGTCCCTATTCCAGGATATATTCCAAAATAAAGCCAAGTGTGAATAGGCCCCAGGTCTCTGCTTGAGATGCCCATGGGGAACTGGTGGGCCACTGTGTGAGACAGGATGCTGGACTAGATGGGCTGTAGCTCTGTTTCCTGCTCCTGACACTTGCAGAGCTTTGGATATGTGGTTCGGTTAGTCATAGCATACTTGCAAGAAGATGCAGTAACTGGCAATCCAAGCAATTTAGGATGGTTACTTACTATTTGATAAGCTAGATGAGGAAGCAAGGAGTCTAATGAAGTCTAACTGGGTAGACAGAGGGAGAATTAGTAGGAAAGAGCAACCATACTGACTACGTGGTTTGAGAACAGATTCAGAGTAGATTCAGGGCAGATTTGATACTTTCAGAGCAGATATGTCATAGGATATGTATGAGATATATATGGATACGTGTCGGATATTTATCGGTTATGTATCAGATACATATTTGTTTGTATAGGATATTCATACAAATTTGTACGAATACATTCATATCCAATAGAATCCTACCACATTCAGAGGAGATCTATCCAAGCCAATACAAATTTCCTTACATGTGATTTGATATGAATCAAATGCAAAAATAAATAAATAAATAAATAAATAAATAAATAAATAAATAAATAAATAAATAAAATTCATGAACATCCCTACCAATCACCTCAAATCCTGGTTTCAAATGGACCAATAAAAAAGGCAAGATTTCAATCCACCTTTTATCCGATAGGATAGCTTTGCTCCTTTTTCCACTTGGAAAAAGAGTATGACAACTCCAATTTTTTCCCCATCCTGTATGAAGCTTTTCCCCCTCCCACTTCATCACAAAAGCTGAAATCACTGAAACCTAAGAAGAAAACATCGTAAAGTCATCCATCATTGCTGGTCCCTGCGCATGGTTTACTGTTGCTGAACTGCAAAGAACTCTGCTTTTCGGCATTTTAAGTTTTGCATTTTCTTTTTGAGTCGATTCCACTTGGGAAGAAGAGTCTGTCTCCCTCCACCTTTTTCTGTGACCTTGGTTGCAAGCTCTACCTGAATCTCTAAGGCTTGCCATCTGGCAAAAAGCTGTTTTTTTTTTCCTGCGACCTCTAAACTCTATTTTTACTCAAACTAACTTTGGTATTTGGTGAGTCAGTTTGGTCTTGTGGGTCGAGTGCCAGGCTCATATCTCATACTCAACGAGTTTGATCCGCACTCCTCCACGAAGCCAGGTGGGTGACCTTGGGCTAGCCACAGCTCTCTGCTGATTCCTCACAGGCCCACCCACCTCACTGGCTATTTGTTGTGAGGAGAACAGAAAGCTTCATCAGCTGCTTTGAGTCCCCTTAAGGGTGAGAAAAGTGGGATAGAAAAGTCTTCTTTTTCCTCTTCCTTTTCTTCCTCTTCTTCTTCTTCTTCTTCTTCCTCTTCTTTGTAGCTCCACTGAACTAAATCACTGAGATAGAGCGATCACCCCCCGTTCTTGATGCTTTCTGACTACAGGAGATCTTTAGCTAGCTGTCTACTACAGATCCTATAATTTCTGGGCATAAGACATCTGAATGTTGGCTTGCCCATCCTTGGATTTTTTCATGAATATATCCAAAGATCTGTGGTGGTGTTCTCCCTGGTGCTGCCCCTACAACCCCTGAACCTTTGGTGCCCAGTTTCTGTTCTCTCCTCTCATCACTTTCCTTTCAGTTCATGAGGATTTGTCTGGAGAAGACCTTACATTAATAAATCCCAATTTTGTTTTGCTTTTTGTTTACTTTGACCTTAGTGTCAGACAGAACTTAGTTTGGTACCAGACACTTACAAGTTGGGTATCTATTTTTGAAGTGAAACCTCTCCGTCCACCTGTCCATCCGTCTGTCTGTTTTCCTCTGCTCTTGACCATTATTGATGATTGCCATCTTATTCTGACTGGTTGTTGCTTCACTTTTCCTGGTTTTTAAACCTTTTGTTGCGCGTTCATAAAGCTTTTCATTTTGTATTGAAGAAACTGACTTGGAAAGTATTTCTCACTTGCTGCCTGCTTGTTTTTATGGAGAACTTTGTCAGTTTATCATTTTTAAAGCCATGAAGCACTAAAGATCTCATTTTTGGTTTGAGGTTGCACTAAGCTAATTTCCCCGCACAAGACATATGTCCAGACCACGTCCTGTAACACAGTACTGGCAGCAAAGCAGAGACCTCATAGTTGTTCCAGATCATACAACTGACTCTCCTGGCATCAACCAACCCTGCCAGCCACTGGCTCAGGATCCATCACTCATGCATTGTGTCTCATGCAGAAAGGTAGGGTTGAACAGAACAGTCTTTGAAGGTAGCTCACCTGCCTCAGTGTTGGGATTACAAAAATAATATTTGAACTTGCATGTGTGTGTGTGTGTCACAATGAGAAAAGATCAAATATACAAAGCATTCTTGAAACTTTTTAAAAACAAAACCCTCCCTCCTTAGTAGGACGACACCCAAAGGAAGCTAAGCATTGGGAACCCAAAACATCAAGAAGAGTGTGGACCTTAGAGTGACCACCACGATGACCAATAAATAAAGGAACTCCCAGCGTGCTGAGACAAACCCAGAATCCAAGGTTTCGTCCAATATCCATGCAGCCTCTTGCCACAGCTCCTGGGCAGCACATAATTTGCGGAAGTACAGCCTTTGCATGCTGGGTACAGAGCTGCTTCCATTCTCCCCACGCCATTCCCCCCTTGCTATTTACTCTTCAGTTAATGTCAACAGTGGATTCATATAAGCACCAACTATTATGCAGATCCGGCCTGATGCTGCCACCTGCTCTTCGAGCGAAGCGCACAAATATTAAGTGATAACATATTTCTCTCTGGTTGGAGCTGGCACTAATTACACAAAGGTGGCGGGTGGTTTTTCAATGAAATACTGTTTTCATTATGCTAGTGCTGTACTCAGGCCTGCAGAGGTGACCCCAGGACACCAGAAAAACACATAGATACTAGAAGGTTTAACAAGGTGCATTAGACAATGTCAAATGACAAATGGAAGGCGAATGGCCCCACACAGAGAGACCCCCACGCCTCACCAGTTGGGAATCGCTGGATTTCTTTTTGAACCTCCTGTTTAAGGAGGAGTTAAAATGTTTTAGGATTTTCTCTTTTTTATTTGACCTGAAACGGATGACCTTGGCGAATGCTTGCAAAGTGTTGACATTTTCACATCTTTGTTAGGTGCAAACACTTGGGATGTGCATGAATATTCAAAATTTTGAATATTTAATTTGAATCCGTTGACATTCGGACTCGAATTGGATTTTCAAAAATCTGAATTTGAACATTCAAACTCGAATCAGATTTTCGAAAATCTGATACTGATTTTTAAATGATTTGAATCTGTAGATTGATATCTGTTGTATAGGAATCTGCGTGAAAATTATACATATCTTGTGCTTAAAATACAGGATTAAAATGGGATGCTTACAGGATAATACAGGATGTATACGGATTTTTACGTAATGCTTACATATATGTATAACAGATACGAATGTTGTCGACATTTGTATCTTTAAATACGAATCTAACATTCGAATGTACGGATTCGAATGTTACGGATTCAAATCGATTTTGAAACATTCAAATCTACTTGGATTCGAATGTCAAAAATACATTAGTGCCCATCCCTAGCACACAGCAGCAAATTTCTGGGATGGATCAGGCATCCACACTTCAGAATACCTAATCCATCTCAAAGTTGTCCAGTACTTTGTTACATGACAGATAAGTGTCAATGCTGCTATATCATTTCCCTTGCTGTGCCAACAGCACCAATTTGCATGCATAGCACTATTGTCATCTATCTGCACTACAACCTCTAGTGAAGAAGTAGTGAACATCTGGTGAAGAGCATCCACACTTGTTGGAGGCTGCTACAGCCTCCAAGTGTGCCCACCCTCACCAGAAGTTCACTAGTGGAACTATTACGTGTGGAGCATGAAATTGTGCTCCACGTGTTAACCAACATTTACCACTTACCTGAAGCATCTGGGGCAGAAACATTTGGGTCTCTGGGGTTGTTTGAGGTGCCACACAAACGCGCTGCCACCTTGGACAACCACAGACACCACTGTGCATGCGCAGAGCATCCGCGTCTTCAGGGTGATGGTGCTGATGCATGTGGCGTCACAGAGGCCCCCACAGCCAAAATGGCAGCACCTGGAGGAGGACCAGGGCCTGGATTGAATAACATAAGTATTTGATTGTGGAGGGAGGGAACAGCTAAAGTTCACTAGCGCTTCAAGTGCTAGCGCTAGTCAGTGTTGGTTAATCGCACTCGAAGTGTGAAAATGCCCCTCGTGACACAGTGCACAACTGCACCTGCACCACCCGTGGCATGTTTTGTTATCCCAGAAGAGGTGTGAACAGAGCATGCTGGGCTTTACTGGCCAGCACCTAATATAGCTGTGGAGCACAAAAACATGGTCCTCAGCTATTCAGGCCAGGGGACTTCAATTATCCTCACACAGACTGGGTGAACTCCTGTTCAACTCAGGAAAGAGAGAGAAAATTCCTAGACCTGCTAAATGACTGTTCCATGGAACAAATGGTCATGGAACCAACCAGGGGAAATGCAGTCCTGGACTTGATCCTAAGTAATGCTCAGGACCTGGTAAAGGACGTCACGGTAGCTGATCCAATTGGGAACAGTGACCACAATGCAATAACCTTCAACTTAAATACAGGGAGTAAGTTCTTAATAAAGTCTAACACAGAGACCTTAAACTTTCACAAGGGAAACTTCCCCAAAA
The DNA here is from genome assembly GCA_023333525.1 of Aspidoscelis tigris stejnegeri. NCBI lineage: Eukaryota > Metazoa > Chordata > Lepidosauria > Squamata > Teiidae > Aspidoscelis > Aspidoscelis tigris. The sequence continues at coordinate 5,554,772 of JALMGA010000004.1, read as the reverse complement.
TGAGGAAATTAGTGAAAAGGAAATTGAAAGGGAAAGTCAAAAGAGTTAAATCACTTCAAAATGCATGGAGACTACTTAAAAACACAATAACGGAAGTGCAACTAGAATGCATTCCTAAAAGAAGAAAGGGGACTTCTAGGTCCAAGAAGAAACCAATGTGGCTCACAAATGCAGTAGATGAAGTCATTAAAAACAAGAAGAGTTCATTTAGGAAATGGAAGGCTTGTCCAAATGAGGAGAACAGGAGGGAACTTAGACACTGGCAACACGAATGCAAGACGGCCATTAGGAAAGCTAAGAAAGATTTTGAGGAGCACATTGCTAAAAACATCAAAAGAAATAACAAGAACTTCTATAAGTATATCAGAAGTAGGAATCCAACCAGGAGAGCAGTTGGACCACTGTATCAATGGCTACTAGAACGAATGCCTAGGTGCATCCTTCAGGCTGAGGGGGGGGGGAGGAACTGGGGTGCTTCTAAGGCCATCTGCTGGGACTCGAGAGCAGGAGAAGGTTTGTCCTTGTCTCTGCTTGAGATGCCCATGAGCATTTGGTGGGCCACTGTGTGCGACAGGATGCTGGACTAGATGGGCTGTGGCCTGATCCAGCAGGGCTCCTCTGAGGTTCTTAAGGACTAGGTGGGCTGTGGCCTGATCCAGCAAGGCTCCTCTGAGATTCTTATGGACTAGATGGGCTGTGGCCTGATCCAGCAGGGCTCTTCTTATTTTCTTATGAGAAGGTTTGTCCTTGTCTCTGCTTGAGATGCCCATGAGCATTTGGTGGGCCACTGTGTGTGACAGGATGCTGGACTAGATGGGCTGTGGCCTGATCCAGCAAGGCTTCTCTTATGTTCTTATGACTGCTCTGGCATGCACAGAGATGCTTCCGGAATGGAAGCATCTCCTCACAGTGTGTATGCCCTGTGCCGGGGTATCCTGGAAGTTTTCATTTTTGCAAAGTGTGGAAAGGTCCTTTGTTGGCACCTCCTCTCCTAAGACGTTTTCGCATTACTCCCGTTCCATTTGGAACGGGAGTAGGACGGGAAGATTAAGACAGCTCACGACGCTTTCACCTTTCACACACAGGAGCGCAGGAGCGCGTGTAAACGCGTTCCGGCGCGTCTGTGTGCGAATGCTGAAAGCATCGTGAGCTGTCTTAGCCGGCAAAGGCCGGCCAGGGGCGCGGAGACAGCCGCGGAGGCAGATCGGCAATCAGCTGATTGTCAAACAGCTGATTGTCGAAGCCGCGCCAGCGTCGGAGGCGAGCCTGCAGCTGTTCGGGAGACAGAAGCAGGCGCGAATGCTTCTCCTCCCGAACGCCTGCGGGTGGCTCGTCCGCGTTCGAACGCATGTAGAGCACTTTAAAGTGCTCTACATTTCGAACGCGAGAAAGACAGCTGCGGACACGTCGGAGCGCAAGCCCCGCTCAGGCAATGCGGATGCCGTGTCCGCAGCTGTCTCCCACGCGTCCCGTTCAGCCCCGTGCGAAAACGTCTCTAGTCTTGCCTGCCTTTGGATGGAATCTGCATTCCATAAACCTTTCCCTGCACGTTCCTTCTTTATCACTGTCACTGGGAAATGCTGAGGTCCAAGTGGACACCACCAGACCTTGTTTTACATTTCACCATGGCCTTTCCATCACTTGCCACCATCTGGGTCAAGGGGTGTTTTCGCACTTCCTTTCCCATACACTTTCTTAGTGAGACTCAGCGCTCAGATTATCTGAATTTAGGATAATCCTCTTTCAGGCAAAAAATGGCCTCAGAAAATCCAGAAACTTGGTGTATGGTTACCAAGGACTCAAGATGCCCCCACCCTTTCAAATTATGAGGTTCAATAGGGGCCCTAAGGACAAAATCAATTGTACACCAGCCCTGGATGCCACCTTCCCTTTCCCTTTCTGCACCTGAATTCTATTCTTAAGCACAATTCAGAATAAGGGCCAGTGCAGAAAGGACCAAGCAAAAGCTTTCCTTTGAAATTCCCTGGGGGGAGGGGGGGGAGTTGAAAACAGCAACAACACCCATTTCTGGCCCTGTTCTGAATTGAGATGTGATAGTTTTTGTCATATTTAAATTCAGTACCTGCAAAGTTTGCTGCTACCTGCACTGTGTGTAAACATGGCAGCAAATTAGGGAAGAAAACAAATTAAAGCAAGGGGGGGGGATAGCTTGATAATATCCCCATTATTATATTTTATGATATAATTAGACCTTCCTGCTATAGATTAAATCCTGCTGGATCTTTAGTTGGCGAGGCATACCGAATTTTTATTGTTTGCTGATTCAATTATCTCTTGTTGTATTTACCCTGACATGGTTATTAAGAGATGATGGAAAGAAGAAGGGATTGTCAATTATCTCTCACTACAATGAGATTCCCCCCCCCCTTTTACGTGCCACGGAGAAGCAGAGGACAATGTCACAAGGCGCTGTTGAGCAAGACAATTAATATGGTTACCTTAACCTTTTCAAACAGTCTCGCTTGTAAATTGTCAGACTCTTGGATAACTTTTTCACCATGTCTCAATGCTGGCCTATTCCTCCAAGATCCAGGGTAAAAAATGTCCCTCAGCTAACTCCCTTTCCATATGAAACTGGTCTATAATGAGGCCTACTTCACCTCTCAGTATTCATTCATTCAATTCATTCATTCATTCATTCATTCATTCAGTCAGTCAGTCAGTCAGTCAGTCAGTCATTATGCATGGTATAGAAAAGGTGGATAGAGGAAATTTCTTTTCTCCATCACACAATACTAGAACCAGGGGGCACTCTATGAAGCTAATGGGTAGGAGAGTCAGATCCAACAAAGGGAAGTATTTCTTCATCCAGAGGGTCATCGGCTTATGGAATGTGCTGCCGGAAGAGGTGGTGACAGCTACCAGTCTGGATGGCTTTAAGGTAGGGTTAGACAAATTCATGGATGACAGATGTATCAATGGCTACTAGAACGAATGCCTAGGTGCATCTTTCAGGCTGTGTGTGGGGGGGGAGGAACCTGGGCGCTTCTAAGGCCATCTGCTGGGACTCAAGAGCAGGAGGTTTGTCCTTGTCTCTGCTTGAGATGCCCATGGGCAACTGGTGGGCCACTGTGTGTGACAGGATGATGGACTAGATGGGCTGTGGCCTGATCCAGAAAGGCTTCTCTTATGTTCTTGTGTTCATTCATTCATCAATGGCTACTAGAATGGATGCCTAAGTATGAGTTGCACAAAAAAAAAAAATTGGGTTCAATTTGTATCAAATTGGATGAAAGAAAATATGTGTGTGTTGTTGTTGTTTTTTAAATAGAGCCCCTTCATATGTGGTAGGGTTCAAATTCAATACAGATGTCCATTATGGTTTGGATCTCTGCTACATATCGCATGCAAATCCCCTACATATCTGATATGTATCACCAACGTACCCACTCTGAATGTGTCAAATCCATCCTGAATCCACTTTGGATCCCCTCTGGATCCTTTGCGGATGTGACTGGCGCAGACACTTTCCAACCTCCCCAAGTTCACCAATGTAGCAATGTGTATGAATGTTTTGAAGCATTTGATTCAAATTCCAATGTCAGTCTTTGAATGTGCCAACGTTTGACCAAATTTGTACAAATTTTAAATGTTACGAATATTTGTGCCCATCCCTAGGCCTTTCTGTATTGCTTTGCCATGATCCAAACCAATAAACATAACTTCAGAGGAGTCCTGTTGGATCAGGCCACAGTCTGTCTGGTCTCACACAGTGGCCCACCAATTTCTTGTGGACATCTTAATCAGAAGACATGGACAAAACCTTCACCTGCTCTTGACTCCTTGCAAATGGCCTTAAGAGCCATCCTGCCCTACTCTTCACCCCAGAGGTGGTATATGAGCACTCAATCTGTTCCCCATGATTTTGTCTAACCCTTCTTAAAGCTTTCTAGGCTGGCTCCTGTCACCACCTCTTCTGGTGTTAAATTCCATAGACCAATGACCATCTGGGTGAAAAAAATATTTCCTCTTGTTGATCCTAACTGTCCTACCTATCACTTTCATAGAACTCCCTCTGTTTCTTTGCCCCATTATGGCATACTCATGGTCCTATAAAGGTACTATGCAGACCCCTACCTAAGTGAAATATTTGAGTGGGGGGGGGGAATCCTCAAAGGTGGCCCCAGAATACTAAAATGTGCACATCTTAGCAATTCCAAATACCTGCAAGATACTGACAATTTGATCTTTGATGTTCCCTTTTGCGAAAAATGTACCCTTATTTAAACACGACAGTGTTTTGGTAGGTTTTGGAATGTTTTGACTTCCTTTTATCATTGTGGCCTTACTCACAACTATAGTCTTTAAATTATTAGCATTGTTAGAAGAGATTCAACCATCAAGAGTAACCTTGGCCTCCCTCTCTCTCTTTTTCCATGTTCTGCTGTCAACAGAATTATATCTGTTAAGATCTGATGACAGGGCATCTCCCACTGGGAATTTTCAGAACTGATGAATAATACATCGTTTACAAAGCTTCTAAAAGAACTTTCACTGTTAATGACCCACAGAAAAGGCATGCAGTTTTGTTCCCTGGTTCCTGTCCCATAATAGTGTTTGGGAACCAAAAATTTCTGCATTTCAGGAATCAAAGCATGCATACTCTTTAAATTTTGGATGGATGGATGCATGCATGCATGCATGGATGCACGGATGGATGGATGGATGCATGCATGGATGCATGGATGCATAGATAGATGCATAGATGCATAGATGCATAGATGCATGGATGGATGCATAGATGCATAGATGCATGGATGGATGCATAGATGCATAGATGGATGCATAGATGCATGGATGGATGCAAAGATAGATGGATGGATAGATGCATAGATGCATGCATAGATTCATGGATGGATGGATGGATGGATGGATGGATGGATGGATGGATGGATGGATGGATGGATAGATAGATAGATAGATAGATAGATAGATAGATAGATAGATAGATAGATAGATAGATAGATAGATAGATAGATAGATAGATAGATAGATAGATAGATAGATAGATAGATAGATAGATAGATAGATAGATAGATAGATAGATAGATAGATAGATAGATAGATAGATAGATAGATAGATAGATGGATGGATGGATGGATGGATGGATGGATGGATGGATGGATGGATGGATGGATGGATGGATGGATGGATAGATAGATGGATAGATGGATAGATGGATAGATGGATAGATGGATGGATAGATGGATAGATGGATAGATGGATAGATGGATAGATGGATAGATGGATAGATAGATAGATAGATAGATAGATAGATAGATAGATAGATAGATAGATAGATAGATAGATAGATAGATGGATGCCTAAGTATATCTTTCAGGCTGGGGGGACAAGCAGGACAAGTTATAGAGCACGATTTTGTGCTCCACACTTAATCAACAATTAGAAGAAGAAGAAGAAGAAGAAGAAGAAGAAGAAGAAGAAGAAGAAGAAGAAGAAGAAGAAGAGTTGGCTTTTCTACCCCGCTTTTCTCACCCATTTAAGGGGACTCAAAGTGGCGGACAAAGCTTTTCTATTCTTCTCCCCACAACAGACACCCTGTGAGGTAGGTGAGATTGTGAGAGCTCAGAAGAGAGCTGTGACTAGCCCAAGGGCACCCAGCTGGCTTCCTGGGGGAGGGCGGAATCGAAACCGGCATTCCCAGGTATGAGTCCAGCTCCCTAACCACTAGACCAAACTGGTTCAGTGAACTTCTGGTGAGGGCAGGCATGCTTGGAGGCTGTAACAGCCTACTCCATGTGCGAATGCTCCTCACCAAAAGTTCACCAATCATGCACTGGAGGCCATAGTGTGAATAGGTCTCTTGATTGGGGAAAGGTCAAAGGACAGGAATCAGAGAGTGGTCATAAACAGACAACTCTCCGAGTGGCAGCCTCTTCAGCCTTTTAAGTGGATGACCTTTTAAGAGGTGGTTTGAGAACAGTACATATCAGCACGTATAAGGTGGAAAAGGTGAATAGAGAAAAAATTTTCTTGATTGTACAACACTAGAGTGAAGGGACACTGTGAAGCTGATGGACAGGAGAGTTAGGGCAGACAAGAGAAATTTTTTTTTCACCCAGAGGTTCACCTGTCTATGAAATTTACTACCTGAAGAGGTGGTGACAGCAGCCAGTAAGGAAGGGTTAGACAAATTCATGGATGACAGATGTATTAGAATGGACGCCTAGGTACATCTTCCAGGCTGGGGAGATAGGCAGGATGCCTCTAAGGCCGTTTGCTGGGATTCGAGAGCAGGAGAAGGTTTGCCCTTGTCTCTGCTTGAGGTGCCCAGGATGCTAGAATAGATAAACTGTGGCCTGATCTAGCATCCTCTTTTGTTCTTATTTTCTTATGCCCTATGGATGCACGAGCATTCCAAGCTCATGGTGAACAGTCTGTGCTGAATTTGATCAAGTGGATTGAAAATTCTCATGGACTCACCAGCTTGCATGCATCTGGGGTCATGAAGGATATTGGCATGCAAAGTTTGCACTCAGCCAGACACAGAAACCCCCAGATTGTGAAATCTGAGTACAGGAAACAACACACTTGCTTTGCTGAAAACGAGGAATCCGTTAGCCTGTGCAGACAAGCCAGCAAAACCCAGTTCCTCAGTAGGAGTGGTCAATTGTAGTTTGTAGATTGCACATGCTATCGTCAGTTCACAGGATCAAACCAACACCACGTGGCAGTGAAAGTGAAAAGAAGGGGTTAGCAAAATAAATCAGAAAAATCATCCCAGGCAGAATTTTCTGCAACCATTGAGGGAGGAAATAAGCATGTGCCCTTTCTTCTTCCCGGTTCATTTTCCATTGAAGTGAATGGAATGGACTTCACATTTGTGCACGAGGAGCCACTTCAAATGTGCTAGGTTCTGAATTCACTTCAAATTCGTGCCACCACCAGTCAAGCCTCTGAATCCTCTCCAGATCCACTCTGAATCCTCTCTGATTCACCCCCAAAGCTTCAAATGAAGATGAAGAAGAGTTGGCTTTCCTACACCGCTATTCTCACCCATTTAAGGAGACTCAAAGCGGCTGACAAATGCAGAACTATAGTCTTCTCCCCTCAAAAGAACACCCTTTGAGGTAGGTGGGGCTGTGAGAGCTCGGAAGAGAGCTGTGACTAGCCCAAGGTCACCCAGCTAGCTTCATGGGGGAGGGTGGAATCAAACCCGGTATTCCCAGATAAGGGTCCAGCTCCCTAACCACTGGACCAAACTGGCTGGCAAAAAAGCTTCCCCTTTGCATGCAAAGCTCAGTCTTCATATATAGCCAATGTTCAATTTGATTGCGAAATTTCAAAGCTTTGCAATTAGTACGAATTGTGAAGGCGAGAAACATTTTTTGCCCACCCCTAGGAGGAGGTTGTTTTGGGACATTTTGTGTGTAATCTATCCCTCCATGCACCAGCTCCAAGCCCTGTGCCCAAACAGGTGTGAATTTTAGGTGCCTAAGACCACAGATTAGGGATGTCCACGAATGGTTATTTTTGCATTCAATTTGTATCGAATCAAATGCAAGAAAATTCAGATTCGTTTGAAAAGATCCCCTTCGAACGTGGTAGGATTCGTATGCAATATGAATGTTCCATATGAATTCTATACAACTATCCGATACGAGTCGCATACGTATCCCATACGTATCCAAAACATATCCCATATGTACCCCCAACATATCCACTCTGAAAGTGTCAAATCTGCCCTGAATCCACTTTCAATCCCCTCTCAATCCAAGTCAAATGCATTGTGGATCCATTGCAGGTGTGTTTGGCCGGCCGCTTTCCCACCTCGCCATGTTCACGAATGTAATGAAGCTTCACCCAAATGTTCCGAATCATTAGTCATAATACAAATATCAATGTACGAATGTCCCAACATTCTATTCACATATGCAAATGTCTGAATTCTTATGAATATCAAATTCATGAATATTCGTGCATGTCCCTACCACAGATGCTAAGGAGGAAATCCAGATCTCGCTGGTCGGCCTCTCCCTAGCATGTCCTCACTGATAAATGTGCCAATTATTATGTGCTTTAAAAACCACATAATGTGCAGTTTCAGGCTGTGCCAAACTAACATCAACAGTCACTCTCCATTGCTCTCTGTGTTCACAGTATAATTGGTTGACACAAGTAAGAGATGACTCATTTATGCAAATACATTAGTTCAAAAATTTGATAGGCAAAGCTAATCCCTGTGCTAGGATCTGCGGGAGCAAGAGAGAAGGAGAGGAGGAAAAATGCACTCCGTTTGGGGGCGCACCTGCATCCCATCCTGCAGACTCCATTGACTTCATTATCTGCAACATATGATGAGCTCTCGGAGGAGTTTCAGACGGCAGGTTTTCCTTTTTTGCTTAGAAGAGTCTTCAGTCTTTTCATTTCGTAAGGATGGAGAAACAATTGGGCTTCCTAATGCTACCAAACAAAGAAGGATTATGACCATGGGAATCCAGTGACATCATGGGAACCTAGCAGGTTTCACAGAAAACAGGTAAGTGAGTGCTAAAAGGTGGAGCCCTTGTGGATTGTGGAAGGCAAGATGGGCTGGTTGAACTTTTTGTTTCATCTTGTCTTTGTATCATTAAGCCAGAGCTGATGAAGGCTCTGAAGGGTGGTGTTTCCTGCTGCTAAATTAGCTACTGTCACTGCACACAGCAAAAGACGACGAAGAAGAAGAGTTGGCTTTTCTACACCGCTTTTAAGGGGACTCAAAGTGGCTGACAAAGCTTTCTGTTCTTCTCCCCACAAGAGACACCCAGTGAGGTAGGTAGGGCTGTGAGAGCTCAGAAGAGAGCTGTGACTAGCCCAAGCTCACCCAGCTGGCTTCATGGGGGAGGGCAGAATCGAACCCAGTATTCCCAGATAAGAGTCCGGCTTCCTAACCACTAGACCAAACTGGCACTGCTGAAACACATATGGCAGCTAGACCAAACTGCCTAGTGCAGAGCATAAAGCAGAGCATAAAAACCAACTCTCCTTCTTTTTGTTCTAGAATTAAGTGCGGAAAGGACCTTGAGAGCTTTTGTAACTTTCTGTGGGGTTATCTTTGACTTCCATTTACTAAGTACTTGGTGCTCTTAGAGCCAATAAGAAACATTAAATTACATTAAATTATTGGTTCCAAAACAGGCCTACTCTATATAATTAGAAGAAGCTTCAAGAAGAACAGAAGGTTTGTCAGCCACTTTGAGTCCCTTTAAATGGATGAGAAAAGTGGGGCATAAAAGCCAACTCTTCTTCCTCCTCCTCTTCCTCTTGGAGTATGAGCGTGTGGGTCATCATTGTGTGCTGAGTCACACTGTGGTGCCTGTTATGGTTTTCCCTGGCCTACACCTGCCCTCTAAAGTGAAGAAGGGGACTCAAAGCAGCTGACCAAGCTTTCTGTTCTTCTCCCCACAACAGAATAGCCGTGAGGTAGATGGGGCTGTGAGAGCTTAGAAGAGAGCTGTGACTCGCCCAAGGTCACCCAGCTGTCTTCATGGGGGAGGGCAGAATCAAACCCGGAATTTCCAGAAAAGAGTCTTGCTCCTTAACCACTAGGCCAAACTGGCCCAAGGATAAAGTGACTCATATTCCCCATCACGAGGGCCTTCTTACGCTAGACATAATCTCTCTAGGCCCTAAGTGGCTCAGCCCAGACATGACAAAGCAGACTGGATCAGAGCCAAGTGGTTGCATCAGAAAAGGTTCCTGCCTCTCTGGCTCCACAGAATCTGACACAGAATAAATATCTGCTTTGTACAAAACCATTCTATTGGCAAATAACCATCCTGACTGGTGTAGTGCGCTTTGGGGCATGCGTTCCTTTTCCTTGGAATCTGGCTCCTAGACTGTTGACCTCGGTTTTTGGAATATCTCCTGAGTTGCATTTCGGACCCTTGTTATTTGATCACCTGGACCTCTGACCGCTTGCAAACTGCATTCCTGCTAAAACCTTCTCCCCGGTTGCTCTGAATACTGCTACTTTCTTTGAAGTCAACTTATTAATAAAAGCCTACTGCCTCATTTCAGATTGTTGCCTGGTTTCTGCTGAGCCCAGCTTTGAAAGGACAGCCCCTTACTGTTAGCTCTGATCCCTGGTGCTGCTTCCTTTATCTCTCTCTTGCCCTGTGATCCACTAAGCTCAATGGGAACCAGCTACCACTGGAAGTGGATCCTCTAAAACTGAGTAGAAGCCGTAACTAGGGATATGCACCAATATTCCTAACATTTGTTATTCATATGAATTAGCATTAATTCGGACATTCGTACACAAATCAATGTTTTGAACATCAATATTCATGTTCCAGTCATTCATACAAAAAGTTTGTACATTCATTAAACTGTGGATACGTATCGGATATGAATGCATTTGTATAGGATCCGTATGCAAGATCCGTATACATTCATATCAGATATTCGTATGAATTTGTACTAATACATTCGTATTACATAGTATCCTAACACATTCGAAGGGGATCTATTTGAACAAATATGGATTTTATAACATTCAATTTGTTATTAATTGAATGCCCCCCAAAAAACCCATTCATGGACATCCCTAGCAGTAACTGTGTTCAAGGGTGTTTTTCCACCGCAGCTCTTAGATCCGGATCTAAGATGATCCGGATCTAAGGAATGGGTACATTCCTTAATCCAGATCTAGTAGATCTGGATTAAGGGAAGCACCCAATGTGTTTCCACAGGAGGTGTAGCACCCATTAGCAATGGGTGCTAACCCCCCTGCCCTGGAAACACCTTTGCACCCATGTGGCAAATCTGGATCGACCCCCAAGGGGTTGGTCTGTCACCCCAGGTGTCTCTGGGGACAGGGGTGTGTGATCTCCAAAGTCCCAGCTTCGGAGGGACTTCGGAGTCATTTTGAAATGACTCTGAAGTTCCTCTGAAGAGATCACCAAGGACTTCAGAGAGGCTCCGGAGCTGTCAGCACGGTCCTTGCACTATTAGCGCAGACCGCGCGGACTCCCCTCCGAAATCCCTCCGAAGAGAGCAGCAGAGTCTTCAAAGCCGCTCCAGAGTCCCTTTGGAGCGCCTCCGAAGTCTGCACTGATCTCTTTGGAGAGACCGGCAGCGAGACTCTGAAGTCTCTGCCGATCACTTTGGGGGGGACTTCGGAGTCTCTCCGCCGGTCTCTCTAAAGAGGTCAGCGCAGACTTCAGAGGCGCTCCGAAGAGACTCCGGAGCGGCTTTGAAGTCTCTGCTGATCTCTTCAGAGGGACTTCGGAGTCACTTTGGAATGATTTTGAAATGATTCCGAAATCACTCTGAAGCTGGGACTTTGGGGCTTCCCCCCCACCCATGGGTGCATCCCCTCCCCCTAGCCTCCTCTAGACCCCATTGCCTGTTTCCTGTGGAAACAGGCTCCCTTTAATCTGGATTTTCTGACAGAAGACCCCATTGTAGACCCCATTAATGGGGTCTACAGAAATTCCGGATTAAAGGGCAGAAAGTAGCCATTTGATCCGGATTTCCCCCACGGCAGTGGAAACAATTGGGTCCTAAATGGGTGCCATGGTGGAAATGGGGTCATCCGGCTCACACCCAAATGGGTCCTTAAGGGGTGCAAAAATTGGTACTTTTAGACAGTGGAAAAACACCCCTAGTCTGTGGTCTCACCTAAGGTTTAATCCAGCTTCAGTCCGCCTTCAGAACGAGAGAATACATCAGCAAAGTGGCCAGTAATTTTCTTTCCACATTATCTATCCTAAAGGTGAATTTTCTGAGTCCTTATAAAAATAAATTCATTTTTTTTAAAAAAGAGCTTGTCACTTTGCTGATATCTCCTGTCACTCTGAAAGTGGACTGAAGCCGGATTAAAGTTTCAGTGTGAACGCAGCCTAAACCAGCTTGTAAAGAACATTTCTGAGAAAGTGTGCTGACCTCCTGAAATTGCAGTACTGTTGCTCTCAGACATGAGGCTCAGGATTTGGCTCAAAATCTAATGATTCACCACTCAAGAGTTTTTGCTAAAGGGATTTTCAAACTACACACATATTTTTATTTTATTGTGAAGAGTTAGGAAAGGACTACTACTGAACAAAAATGTGGATCTGACAACTCCAGCTGCACTGGGAGGTGAATTCTACTAAGTCCCCTGGAAAAATAAAATGTGCTCTCAGAGATCATTGTTGAATAAGCCTAGTTACCAGCAATACGAAAGCAAAAGGGACCAAACCATGAGCAACATCTTATTAGGAATCAGAAATAAATTTTGACAACAGAAATTCTTCCAATGCTTTTAAAGAAACGACAGGTTTTTTTATGTCTTGCTTTTCTTTCTTTCTTTAATTATTCATCCGCCTTTTTAGGCAGCGTCTTTCAGATAAACTCCTGCCGTTTTTTCTCCCAGATCCATCTCAGTGTCTTGTCTGAATTCATAATAAACAGCTCTTTCACAGTTCTAGGGCCCAAAGGGTCCATATATAAGCAATAGCTTGGGAGAGCCGTGAGCTTATCCTAAGAGGGTTAAAATCAAAGGCAAAACTGGCTTGGCACAGGGCAAGTAGATTTCTCTCAACTGGCAGGACTCTCTGATGTTGAGGCAGGGTGTTAAGCAAGCACTTCTACTCATGGGGAAGGAGGAGGTTTAACAAGGCATGTGAGTTTATAGAATCCCAAGATTTGCACATGTTTCTTTCCCTCCCTCCCTCCCTCCCTCCCGTCTTATACCCAATTAGGGCAGTCTGCCCTGTACTGGAATAGTGAAGCCTAGGTCCAATCCTGGCTTCAGATTCTTCCGTGAAGCAGGAAGTTGGATTCAAATGGCCTAACTGACCCCTTTTAGCTCTGGTCACTTTCTTTTTAAGTTGTCATTGTGAGAAAGTATGCAATACCTGATAGGCTTCACCACCAATTGTTCCCAGGGAAATAACCATGGGTCGTTCTGCATTTGCCACCGAAAAGTGGATCTAAATAGATCCATTTTTCGGCAATCTGTCCTCCCGAAGATCCATCACTATTTGTGATGGATCAGAGGGACCCCCGCACTTCTGCACAGGTGTGGGGAGGATGGATTCCAGAGGACAGATTGGAGTGGGTGCTGTGAGGACGCACCAGCACCCATTCCAATCTGTCCTCCGGCTCGTGTGCTGGCGACACTGCCCCCAGAGCTGTGGGACTGGAGCATGGAGCTGGCTGTCACTGCGTGCTTCCGGTGGTAACCGGCGCACAGAGGAAGGGCTTTGGAAGCAGGCAGTCCTTCCCAAAATGGTGGCCGCCGGGAATCCATCTCTTCCCCTGGCTGTTTGCATTTAAACTGGATTTCAGTGGCAAAACTGGTTTAAAAAACCGGCAAAATGCAAAAGCACCCTCTGCAAAGGGTGCTAGAAAGCGTCTCCAATGCAGAAGACGTTTAAGGTAAGTGACTTTAAAGTGACTTTCGGGTGGGTTAAACTGGTTTCAGCAATCAGTGTGGAAACCCCCTTTGATTCTGTGGACATAATGGGAGATGAGACCTATGGTCTTCATGAAGTGCTTCCTTGCTTCTTCTCAGCAGCAGCCTTCAGAATGCTTTTGCCATGCAGAATTGAAGCAAGAGATTCAAGTTGTTTTGCCAAGACCAGCCCATTCAAGAATCTCTTGGAACTGGGGTATTTAGGCTGTTCCCATATTCAACATTGCTCAAGTGCTTCCACTAATAGGCCTATTCTCACTACAACCTGTAGTGCATGACTAGGTAACTTCTGGGGGAGTGCATCCGCACCTTAAGGAGTCTCTTACAGCCTCCAGGTGTCTCCTGCCTTCCCAGAAGTTCACTAGCCATGCACTTAACCGAAAGCTTACCTGGTGGATCCAGGCAGTGGCCATTCATACCTCTTCCGGTGCTCCAGGGTCGTCTGAGGTACCACGCAAGTGCACTGGCACCTCGGGTAACCATAGACACAGAGCATCAGTGTTATCATGGCGACGGCGCTGATGCACAAATTGCTCGAGGCACCACAGCCAAAATGGTGGCACCCTGAAGAGGACCGGCCCCACAATAAAATCCAGGTAAGTACTCGGTCACTGGGGGAGACGGGGACAGGTAACACTGACTAGCACTCCACTTGTGAGCGCTAGTCAAAGTTGGTCCATCGCACTCCTTTCCTGTCCAGCGGAGGGAAAGGGAAGTGTGAAATTGCCCAATGATTTATGATACTGTACCATAGTTTACTCTGAAAATGGATTTGCTTTCTTATAAACCCTTGCTATATTTTTCTCTCTAAAGAACAAATAGGCACAGCTGCAACCCCCCCCCCCCAATGCTACTGCAAGAAACATTTAACAACATTGCTACCATTGGGGAGGTCTTTTTTCACAGTTCACCACACAGACACACACAGATATACAAAGTCTTCATTAACTGTCAGAAAAAAGCATTACTAACATGGTGCCTGTTGGCTTCCCTGATCTTGAACTCCCACTAGCCCTCAGTGTAGCAGCCAAAGGACAACAGGTTAAGTAAGGCCACAATGAAATAGAGGTTTGGTTTGTTTCTGCTTCCAAGTTAGGCAGGGAGGAACGTAAGAGGAGCCCTGATGGATCAAATCCAGGTCAGTATCCTGTCACACATACTGGCCCACCAATTGTTTCTGGACACCTCAAACAAGGAACAAAGGGAAATTTCCTTAAACATGGCCTTTAAAGGCATCCTGCTTGTCTCTACAACCAGGAGATTGTACCTAGGCATCCATTTTAGTACCCATTGATACACTTCACCTTCACAAATTAAGAAAGGGCCTGCTGAATCAAGTCACAGCCCAACTAGCCACAATTTTGCCTCACTCAGTGGCTCACCAGTTGCTTCTGTGCATCTCAAGCAGAAGACCAAGGCAAGGCCTTCGTCTGTTCCTGGGCGTGGTAACCAAAAAAGCAGCACAGATTTTCCCCTGGCTTCCTTTTCTCCAACCTTCCATTTCTCAAGCCGCAGAGTAAAAGGAGCAACTATTTTCCTGTCCCATAAGCTTGTAGTACATACTCAGCACCAACAGGGAGCGGAATTCTTTCCACCCCATGCAGCGGCCTTTGGGCATTGTGGTGTCTGCAAAGCACATGGCTTTAAAAGGACAACTCTTCTTTTCCTGTTTGAGGATTTTCCCTGCCTCAGGCCACAGGATTTGACATCAGAAGGACCTCTGACCCGTAAGACAGCAGCTTTCCTCCAATCACCTTCTCTGATGTTGCCTTGATGTCACTTCCTCCACACCCCCTTTTTGGAGGGATATTTAAACTTCTGCAAGGATATAAAACTCACTTTCCACCTGATCTCTGTCTCCAGCCTCATCTCTCTCCCCTTCCTGTATTTCTTATCTGCCAGGTCTGCAATTAGTGGGCAACCACATGGTGGATCACCAGGGCTCTTGCTGGCAGAGCAGCCTGGCTTTAACTATTGCAACATCCAGCTTAAGAGCAGCAACCCTTGCTGCTGCAGACCTTCCTCCCTGGCCGCTTTAGGGCACATAAGCTGGATATGTGCAGCCCTTGGGTCCCTGCAAGTGGCCTTGAGAGGCCTCCTGCCTGTCTCTCCAGCCTGGAGGTGGTACCGAGGCATCTATTCTAGTAGCCTTTGATACTCCTGTCCTCCATGAATTTGTCTAACCCTTTCTTAATGTTATCTAGGCTGGTTGCTGTCACCATCCTGTCTCAAAGATTCACCTTCAATAAAAGGAGAGAAAGCCGAAAAGCTCCTCTGAAACAGTCTGGAATCATCTAGGCAATTAAGGGCAGAAGAAAAGTGGAGTAGTCTTTCTTTTTCCAAACCAGATGGCCTCAGGGAACTGTGCAGCTGCAAAATGGTGTATGCCATCCTATATTAAGGCCATCTCCTTGGCATAAATGTGTCTCAGCCGCACCCACTAGTCCTGGTGGGGTCCCAGAACTGCGTACCTATTTGAAGTCTGAAATTCACCGTAATTCCTTCTCTCAACTGTCTTCCAAGCCTAGGAAAGCAGAAAAGATTAGAGGCACCCTGTGGATATCAAAGAAGGTTGGTAAATCCATGCTTCAAAGTGCGTCCCAAGTTCCAGGTGCCACTGATTTCCAATGCTGTCAGGTGGACCTTTTCGCTCTCACCTGTCTGGTAAAGGAGATATTACTGCTGCTGTTATTATCCCAGCGGCCATGTCACACTTGGCCTCTTAGTTTACAATAGGTGAACATCTGGGCAGGTACATCTGCACTTGCAGGAGGCATTTACAACCTACAAGCCTCCCCTGCCTGCCCAGATGTTCACCTATTGTAAACTAACAGTGGTGCATGAAATTGTGCACCACACGCAACCTAACGCTAACTAGAAACTTACCTGTAGCATCCGGCGGTAATCATCTGCACTATTTCCAGTGTAAGGTGTCATCTAAGGTGCTACGCAAGCGTGCTGGCACCTCAAATGACCCCTGAAATAACTGCACATGTGCAAAGCATCATAGTCTCCGTGGTGATGACTCCGGTGCATGCACCGTCATGCAGGGTGCCATAATCAAAATGGATATGTTACGGGATACATATCGCATACATATAGGATACGTACGGGATATGTATGCATTAGTATTGGATATGTGCAGCCTGACAAAAGCGTTAACTCCAGTCGTATATTCCAATGTAGAGGTGCAGCTGTTGTCAGATGGGAAACCTTGACAAAGCCAGCTGGGTGACCTTGGGCTAGTCACAGCTCTCTTCTGAGCTCTCACAGCCTCACCTACTTCACAGGGTGTCTGTTGGGAGAGAAGAATAAAAGGTTTGTCAGCCACTTTGCATCCCCTTAAATAGGTGAGAAAAGAGGGGTAGAAAAGCCAACTCTCTTCCTCTTCCTCTCCTAGGGAGATTCTGCTGAATATCAGTGCAGCAAAAATAAGCCATCAGCCTGATGCATGCATTAGCTCCAGTGGTATATTCCAATGTAGCGGTGCAGCTGTGAAGTCAGATGGGAAGCCATATGTTCCGGATAGTGAATTAACTCTTTTTTGCTAAAAGGGGAAAAGTTTTTTCTTTCTTTCTTTTTTTTTTTCTCTCAGCATCATCTGGAAACTTCTGGGAGGGAAGGCATTTTCTTCTGAAGAGCTTCAGTTTGTTGATCAAAAATTCCCAGTCGTTTCCTTCCTGATGGTTCTCATTTCTAGGGGCTTTTCATTCTCAGCTCTTCCGAGAGGGGTTGAACAGAAACCCTGAAGTTGCTACAATGGCCTTCCGATGGTTTAAGGGCCCTAGTTCTGTTAAAGAGAACAGACAGAAGAACAGCCATCTTGGGAGACATTTGAACTTTCTATGTGCAGTAATTCTGAGCTGCTTTGACCAAGAGATAGCAGCAGGCCAGGGCAGGGCAAGGTGTGACAACAAAAGATGAATCTAAGCTATCAAGAGATGATTTTGGGAAACTTTGGAATCTAAAAACCTAAGGCCTTTTCCAAGCCAGCCATTTTGAACCCTGCAATGAAGAGGTAAGTGGCATGCACGCATCCCTGGGTGGGCCTGTTCCCGGGGTGGTGCCCAGGGTGGTTCCTGCAGGCTCTAGGGGACCCAATCGCATCACCTAGAGCCCACAGGAACCGGGGGAGGAACACGACAGTCCTGCCCACCCCGGGGTCAAACCAAGCAGCAACTGGGGTCAGGGCCTGCAGCTGTTTTGGAGGAAGTGTGCAAATGCTCTCCCTCCCAAACTGCTGTGGGATGGCTCAGAACAGGAGTAGAGCATGATTTCATGCTTTACACCTGGAATGCATTAGGACACCCTGGGATGGGATAGCGTGGTTCTGAACAGAACCGCCAGCCCAGCAGAGTGAATGCTCTATCCCAGGGTGTCCTACATGTGTTCCGGAGGCCCTCATGCAAATAGTCCTCTAGTATGCACTGCTCCTCATGGAAATGGACCACATTGCAAGAAGAGTTTGGCTGGGAGAATGAAGGGATCTTGCTGAAGCTGACCAGTGACTGCTAGATACGTGCACGAATATTTGTGACGTTCAACATTTCTATGAATTTGACCAAATTTGGGCATTTGTTTTCAAATTGAACGTTGGCACATTCGAAGATTGACATTTGAATTTGAGTAGAATGATTTGATACATTCGCGTGAAGATTCGTATGGGATTTGTATGGGTTTTGCATGCATTAGGGATGTGCATGAATGGGGTTTTTTTTTTGGCCTTCTATTCATAATAAAACAAATGTTAGAAAATTCATATTCATTCAACTGGGTCCCCTTCAAATGTGGTAGGGTTCTATTTGATACAAATGTATTCGTGTGAATTTCTATGAATATCCAATAGAAATGCATATGTTTCCTATATTAACGCATACGGGATACGTATCCTATACCAACACATACATATTGAATATGTATCCTATACAAATGCATATGTATCTGACAGGTATCACCAGTTTAACGAATGTATGAACTATTTGCAAGAATGTTCCAAAAGATCCATATTTGTACTAATGTTATTGTATGGATGTTGTAACTTTTGATTCATGTACAGATGTTTGAATTTGTACAAATAAATGTTCTGAATATCCGTCACATCCCAAGTATGCATTCTCATGCATTCATATGGGATTAGAATCCCACTACATTTGAAGGAGATCTATTTGAACAATTACTAATTTTCTTGCATTCAATTCAATGCAAATCGAATACCCCCACCCCCCCAAAAAAAGCATTCATGTACATCCCTACTGGCTACATGAATAGAAGCAATGTTTCTCTGAATCTGGTACAAACTTTGGTATGAGGAAGTACATGCAAGTAGGAGCACGCTGTCCCCATTCCCCAAATGGGAGGGGAAGCACAGAAAATCCCCCGGAGTGACTTTTATTGCATTGCTTCCATCATCGTGTGGAAGATCCCATAGTTGGGGCACTGAGGTAAGAAGAAAAGCAAAAGACCTTGCAAAAAGGAGAGATGTGTAGGAATGAAAATCATGTGACTGGTCTGATGTCAGATCGAACACTCATTTCGATTTGAGCCAGTTTGGTCTAGTGGTTAAGGAGCCAGACTCTTATCTGGGAATACCGGGTTTGATTCTGCACTCCTCCATAAAGCCAGCTGGGTGACCTTGGACTGGTCACAGCTCTCTTCTGAGCTCTCACCACCTCACAGGGGTGTTCTGTTGTGGGGAGAAGAACAGAAGCTTTGTCAGCCACTTTGAGTCCCCTTAAATGGGTGAGAAAAGTGGGGTAGAAAAGCCAACTCCTTCATTTGTTTGTCTCGATGGCGAACTGTTTAAACAAGCAAACAGCTGTTTGTGTTCAATTCTGAATTTGTTCGAAAAGCAGAAAATACCCTTTTTAGGGGCAAAAAGCATACTGAACGCAGACTGTTTCACCAAATTGTTCTGTTCAATCAACTTGCCTGATATCTGAACAATCTCATGTTCAGTTCGCTACAAAGAGCTTTGAACACAAATTATTTAATTGGATTTATAAGCAGGGACCAAACTTTGCACAACTCTACAAAGGACGATGGAGGAAAGGGATCCAAACAAAATACAAAGCGCCGCGTCCTTGGCCTACCAGTGACCCTGTTAACGGCACGACATCGGATCTCCATCTTAATCCACTTAAAAGCCATTTATAAGCATTAATATTTGAACAGGATGACTATTGATTAAAGCATCAGATACTTTCTCTGAAGTCCAATTGGCAGCAGATTAATCCTCACTGGCACCAGAAAGCAGTTAATGTGGCGGCTCTGCTCTCTGATAGCGAGCTGTACATTCGCCAAATCGAGAAAAGAGAGAAAACGCCACTGAGATCGGAAAGATAAGCTTTCATGCTATTGAGCTATGTGAACACTAATGGACTTGCTTAGGAGGTGACCTAGACTAAAGTATATGAAATCTTGCTTCCAACTCTGGGAGAAGGAATGTAGAAGTAATCTAAGGCCTTTTCACACTACAGTGCACGAAGGCTAGGCCACGCTGGGACGCATGCCCCATTCACACCTAGGTAGGTAAGGAATGTCTGGGGACGCGTTCCTACGTCCCTAGGTGTGCATGCGGAACCCATCCCTGTGTGGTCTAGCCTGAAAAGGCCAGCGCAGGGGCAGGACGCCCCTCCCAGGCCTGCTGCCATGGGGTCAGGTTCGACCCAGGGACGGGCAGGCCTGTCTCTTCCCTTCCCTGGGTTCCTGCATGCTCTAGGTGATGCAATTGGGTCCCCTAGAGACTGCAGGAATCCCCCTGGGCACCCCTCCCAGGGACAGGCATACCGGGGGACGCAGACACACCACTTACCTCTTCATCTCTGGGTTCAAAGTGGCGGGCCTGGCTGGCGGCGTTGTGTGCCTGCACACAATGCCGGCTCTGATTGGCCACTTACCCAAGCCAAAGAGGTAAGTGGCTGTCCTGTAGGGAGTATGTGAATGCTCTCCCTCCCATACAGCTGTGGGATATCCCGGGGTGGCCGGGAATGGGTGTAGGACACCCTGGGATGGGATAAGAACCTAAGAACATAAGAGAAGCCTTGCTGGATCAGGCCACAGCCCATCTAGTCCAGCATCCTGTCGCACACAGTGGCCCACCAAATGCTCATGGGCATCTCAAGCAGAGACAAGGACAAACCTTCTCCTGCTCTTGAGTCCCAGCAGATGGCCTTAGAAGCGCCCCAGTTCCTCCCCCGCCCCCAGCCTGAAAGATGCACCTAGGCATTCGTTCTAGTAGCCATTGATACATCTGTCATCCATAAATTTGTCTAACCCTACCTTAAAGCCATCCAGACTGGTAGCCGTCACCACATCTTCCGGCAGCACATTCCATAAGCCGATGATCCTCTGGGTGAAGAAATACTTCCCCCTGTCAGACCTTATTCTCCTACCCATCAGCTTCATAGATGCCCCCTGGTTCTAGTGTTGTGCGATAGAGAAAAGAAATTTTCTCTATCCACCCTTTCTATACCGTGCATAATTTTATATACTTCAATCAGGTCCCCTCTCAAACGCCGTCTCTCCAGACTGAAGAGGCCTAGACGTTGCAGCCTGGTTTCCTAAGGGAGGTGTTCCAGACCCTTAATCATTCTGGTTGCCCTTCTCTGCACCTTCTCTAGTTCCACAATATCCTTTTTGAGGTGTGGTGACCAGAATTGTACACAATACTCCAAATGTGGCCTCACCATAGATTTATAAAGGGGCAAAATGACACTTGCTGTCTTATTTTCTATTCCCTTCCTAATTATTCCCAGCATTGAATTTGCTTTTTTTGCTGCTGCCACGCACTGGTTGACACCTTCATGGAACTGTCCACCAGAACTCCGAGATCCCTTTCCTGGTGTGTTGCAGAAAGCTCAGACCCCATCAGTTTATAGACGTAATTTGGATTCTTGGCCCCAATGTGCATTACTTTGCACTTGTTAAGATTAAAGCACATTTGCCACTTGGTTGCCCACTCACCCAATGCTAAGAGATCCCTCTGCAGCTCTTGGCAATCTCTTTCAGATTTTACTACCCTAAATAATTGAGTATCATCAGCAAACTTTGCTATTTTACTATGTACCCCTTCTTCTAGATCATTGATGAATAAATTGAAAAGCATTGGTCCCAGTACTGAGCCTTGAGGGACCCCACTTTTTACTTCTTTCCACCCTGAGAATTTGCCGTTTATTACTACTCTCTGCTTTCTGCCCTTAAGCCAGTCACAAACCCAGGACAGAACTTGTCCTTTTATTCCATGGCTGATGAGTTTACTCAGTAGCCTTTGATGTGGGACTTTGTCAAAAGCCTTCTGAAAGTCCAGATAGACAATGTCTACTGGTTCACCTTTATCCACGTGTTTATTGACACTCTCAAAGAATTCCAATAAATTTGTGAGGCATGATTTACCTTTGCAGAAGCCATGCTGGCTTTTGTTCAGCAATGCTTGCTCCTCCATATGCACACTAATTTTGTCTTTAATAATGGTTTCCATCACCTTACATGGAACTGACGTTAAGCTAACTGGTCTGTAGTTGCTTGGATCACCCCTGGATCCTTTTTTGAAGATTGGTGTTACATTTGCTACCCTCCAGTCCTCAGGTACGGAGCCTGATGTTAGGGATGGGGCAGTTCCTAATGGAAGTGCTGGCCCAGTAGAGCGAATGTTCCATCCCATGCATTCAACAGGCCCTCATGCTAGTTGGCCTCTAGAATCTGCATGAGGAGGAGGAGGAGAGTTGGCTTTTCTACACCCTTTTCTCACCCATTTAAGGGAACTCAAAGCAGCTGGCAAACCTCCTGTTCTTCTCCCCACAACAGACACCCTGTGGGGCAGGGGGGTCTGTGAGAGCTCAGAAGAGAGCTGTGATTAGCTCAAGGTCACCCAGCTGGCTTCCTGAAGGAGTGAGGAATCAAACCCAGCAGCTACAATACATGAGTCCATCAATCCAACCCCAAGACCAGACTGGAAGCCCAGGAGCTACGCAAGACAGTCCGCTTCTGCATTTCACAAACCAGCAGAACTGCATGCACAATTTGCACTGAATTTATTTCAATAGCATGAACTGCAGATTCTAATGGATTCACATAGTTCTGCTGTGTTCCAAACAATATATATCAAGGGATCTTTTCCAGAAATGCTTTACTTTCAAAGTTCAAGTCTTGTTTACCGGGAAAGGATTTTCTAAAACAATTATTACTTTGGAAAAGGGCAGTTTTTCAAGTGCTTCCCACTATCCATTGCTTATAGCTACAGAAGGCATCAGCGCTGGGATTTCTATTTTTATTTTATTTCTATTTGAAAGCAGTGTTTGCATTCTCCCTTTAAACTAAATTTCAAAGTTCTATCAGATTCCGCGGATTTAATTTTTTAAATCTCTTTCTGATTTCGTTACCTGCTCTGGGACTAAGCAAGCTATTAAGGCAGCAAACAAGCAGATAAAGAGGAAAGTTCTTACGTGGGTGCTCAATTTGATTATTTTCACTGCCCTGGGAGCTCTTGGGTTGAATGGCGGGACAGAAATCAAATAATTACATGCCTTATCCATCTGGGAGGAAAGTCATCGCTGAATCTTTCCCCTCCCATGCAATGCATTGCAAATCTCAGCAAAAAAAGGAAGGAAGGAAGGAATCTAAGAAATTTTATGCAGAGTCCTCTTATTTTATCTTTGCCTTTGCAAATCTTTAGGCAAATCCAGAGGTCCCTGCCAGGACAGTGAAAGTCACTTCTACAAGTTTCTGCCTTCATTTTCTTTTCTTTTTTAAATGCCCTATGGAATGTTTTTGCCTTTAAGGTTTTTGAAATGCTTCAGTCAATTTTGCCTAGTGGCTGGAATATCCCACATGGTCATTTGGAAGAGAATTTGTGTGGGACCAGGTGCCATCTATACACCATCTTGTAACACAGTGTTTCCCAAAGTGTGGTACACGTATCCCCAGGGGTATGGGAAGAGTTTGGTGGGGGTACACGTTGCACCGGAGTTTGGTGGGGATCACGTGGGAATATCCACTGCACCGTGCTTAGCTGCGCCCACAGAACAAGGAAAGAAATAGGCACTTATCGCAGTTTTTACACGGGAACTGGGGCCATCGTACATCATATCGCAACTCATTATGGCGGGAACTTCTGCGCATCTTTTGCGCAGCTCGGGTTTGGCCATTTTTAAACTACGGGAACATTAACGCTGATGTTGAGCTGTTTAAACGCTGGAGAATTACAGTGTTATCTAACGGTCTTGTGAGGCGTGACACGGCGTGAATATACTGCACTTCGTTACAGAGACAACTTGCTTCTTTCATAGTTAGTTCCGGGCGCCTGTTATCGTGCTTTAGTAAGTGCCACTGATTTTGATTATTTTTATAAAATACAATTTTTATCCCTAATGTTTTTTATGAGGGGAACTCAGCTCTTACGAAAATTATAGAAGGGGTACACATATGTCAAACGTTTGGGAAACTGTTGAAACACAATGTTTTTGATAACTTTTGCTATGTTTTTAAACATTTAATGCCTCAAGAACTACACAATGAGAAAATGAACTAACCAGATCATCGGCACTATAAGAATGCAGTTTTCGGATTCAATTTTATTCGCATTGAATATTCAAATGCTCCAATTCGTAGAAATAGAGAAAACGAACGTATTCAAATATGAACCGATTCAAATACATTCATATCTATTCATATGAATATTCTATTCGTATTAAAAGATATGAATGTCGACAACATCTGTATGCATCCTGTGTTCATCCCATAAATACCCATACAAATGCATACGGATATGAATAAAATGCGTATGTATACATATGTAATGTATACATATCCATATGCACCTGTACACATCTGTACGCATCCTGTTTTTATCCTGTATGCATCCCGTTTTCATCCCGTACATATCTGTACAAATACATACGGATACGGATAAGATGTGTATGGTTACGTATGCAATGCATGCGTATCCATGCAGATACAAATGTCTGAATAATTCATACAAATGATTTAAAACATTCAAATTCATTTGAATGTTAAAAAACGAATGTGTAGATATTCGATTCAAATTCAGATATCTGAATTCAAACAAATTTGATCAGACTTCAAACTTTTCTACTATAAGTTAGTTGCTGAAAAGCAAGACGGATCTAAAATATCCAGCCTATTATACAAGACCACCTCTTTGAAGCCACACCATGGGCAAATTCACACATGAGACAGGGGAGGCAAAGCTGCCCGCCCATGCACGAACATTCACACTCACAAATACTAGTACGCACCACCAACACTACATGTCTGGTCTCTTACCTCGGTGCGGCTGTGTGTCCAGGTGCCGCCATCTTCCTTCTGGATGCCGGTCCAGTACATTTGCACCATCACTGTCACCAGGACAATGGTGACACACTGTATATGTGTGCTGGTGCTAGAATGTCACATGATTTATCAGTGCACTTGCACGGTGCATCATGTGCCCCTCCTTGCACCATAGAGGTGTGAATGAGCCCCACCAGAGGGTGGGACTTCTGATTTTTAAAAAGGAAAGATCCCTTTGCTAAAAAAGAGAAAAAAATTAAAATAGGGGTGTGTACAAATGCAATTTTCGACATTCGATTAATAACAAATTGAATATTCAAAAATCCAAATTCGTATGAATAAAGAAAAATGAATGTCTGGACATTCCAAATAACATGGATACATTTTGTATCTATTTGTACAAATATTCGATGCGTATTCAATGATACAAATGTAATACACATCCATACACATCATATGCATCCCATTTTCATCCTGTGCACTATGTGTGCGTATCCGCACACATATGAATGTTGGAATTATTTGTACGAATAACTCAAAATATTCATAATTCGTATGAATACTAACATTTGATTAGTAACGAATCAAATATTTGAAAATCTGAATTCATATGAATAAAGAAAAACAAATGTCTTGGTATTTGAACCTATACGGATACATTCATATCTGTTCATATGGGTGTTTTTCCACAGCGCTCCTTTAATCCAGATCTAAGAAGATCCAGATCTAAGGAATGGGTACATTCCTTAATCCGGATCTAGTAGATCCGGATTAAGGGAAGTACCCAATGTGTTTCCATGGGTGGTCTAGCACCCAATAGCAATGGGTGCTAGCCTCCCTGCTGTGGAAACACCGGAGAACTCATTCGGAAATCCGGATCTACCCATGAGGTGTCTGCTTGTCACCCCAGGTGTTTGGGGGGACAGGGGGTGCAATCTTCAAAGTGGCTTTGAAGTCATTTTGCAGTCACTTTGAAGTCACTTCGAAGTCACTTCGAAGTCTGTGCAAAACAGCTCATTGAAGTCTGTGCTGATCTTCGGAGTGAACTTCGAAGTGATTTCGAAGTGACTTCAGAGTCACTTCAGAGTAACTTAGAAGTTCACTCTGAAGATCAGCCCAGACTTCAAAAACATTCTGAAGCTATTTTGCACAGACTTCGAAATGACTTCGAAGCTTAGGTTTCATTTCAAAGTCACTTCGATGTCTGTGCAAAACAGCTCCGTTGAAGACTGGGCTGATCTTCGGAGTGACTTCGATGTTCACTTTGAAGATCAGCACAGACTTCAAAGACGCTCCGGAACTATTTTGCATAGACTTCTAAGTGACTTCGAAATGACTTCGAAGCTTAGGTTTGGGGGCTCGCCCCCCATGGGTGCCCCCTCCCCCTAGCCTCCTCTAGACCCCATTGCTACACAAGTGCGGAAACAGGTTCCCTTTAATCCAGATTTTCTGCCTGAAGACCCCATTGTGGACCCCATTAATTGGGGTCTACAGAAAATCCGGATTCAAGGCCAGAAGATACCGATTTGATCAGGGTTTCCCCAGCGGCAGTCGAAACAGTTGGGTCCCAAATGGGTGCCGTGGTGGAAATGGGATCATCCGGCTCACACCCAAATGGGTCCTAAATGGGTGCAAAAATGGGTACTTTCTGACAGTGGAAAAACACCCTATGTGTATCCAGTGATACGAATCTCATATGCATCCATACGCATCCTGTATGCCTCCTTCATATCATTGGATACACATCAAATATTTGTACAAATAGATACAAATGTATTTGTATCGGTGTGAATGTCCAGACATTCATTTTTCTTTATTTGTACAAATTTGGATTTTTGAATATTCCATTTGTTACAAACTGAATGTCAAAAATTGCATTCACCCCCCCCCAACTAGTCTGTTGTCCACATGCTAATACAGCCTACATCTGGCCTCAGTTGGGGCCTGCAATGGCCTGCACTAGCAAGTGGACCGCAGGTCCCTATTCCAGGATATATTCCATAATGAGCCAAATGCAGAAAGGGCCAAGGTCTGTTAGAACATT
Source organism: Aspidoscelis tigris stejnegeri (assembly GCA_023333525.1). NCBI lineage: Eukaryota > Metazoa > Chordata > Lepidosauria > Squamata > Teiidae > Aspidoscelis > Aspidoscelis tigris. The sequence goes on along the minus strand of JALMGA010000004.1, from coordinate 5,528,018 downwards.
CCCCTTGTTCTGTTTGAATTTGAACTGTGTTTTTGAATCAGCTAGCTGTTCAATTTGAACACAAACCTTTCAAACATCCCTGTTCAGTTCAAATCAGTTTGAACCCAAACCGGGATCCTTTCTGCACTTGGCCTTATTCTGGAATATGTATTCGTATAGCAGTCTGCTGGCAACAAGCTAATGCAGACTATGGCAGGTCTCATCTGGGGCCTTCCGTAGGCTGCACTAGCATGAAGATAGCAGGTCCCTATTCTTGGATATATTCCAGAATATTCTGGAATACATTCCAGAATAAGGCCAAGTGCAGAAAAGGCATCCCTTACCTGCCTAGGTGCAAATGGGGAATCTGCCCCCATGTGTTCAAGCCCAAAAAGGCCAACATGCAGGTCGGAGTCCCCACCCCCCACTGCTGCCATTGGGTCACAATTGACCTAGTGGCAGGCATTCAGCCTCTGTGGGGTGCCCCATGGCGGCCCCCTGGGCCCACCACCTACCCAGGGCCATGCACCTCCCTGTGGACACGCATGCATGCATGCAACTTACCTGGTCACCCCCGGAGATCGGACTGGCAAGCTGGGGGCAGGGCTTGCTACTTCAGTCTGCGGCATTCTGCACCTGTGCACACCATGGCCTGTGATCGGTCAATGGCGCGCACCTGCGCAGAACACCTGGTTCAATCCCAGGCCTGTTTCACCTGCCCTAGTGCGGATAGGCCTCAGGTCCACACATCTCTACAAGTTGGCTTTTTTTTTTTTCCTGAGAGAGAGATTTGCCTTCCAGGAAGCTAACTTCATAGAGCAGTGCATCATTTTTCTTCTGTCCTTTCTCCAGGGCTGTATATATCTCTCACTGCCGCCACTGCCGCCACCTAGGAAAACCTGCACATTTTCACGTGCAAAGATGAAAGGGAGGCTGATGATGCCAGTAGCTTCGCTACAAGTCAAGCTGCCACGCCAAAAAAAAAGCATTTGCTTGGAGGTGAGTGCAAGGACATAAAGGTGTCCTTTGCCATGAATAAAGGAACAAAAGCTGATAAATAAAACATGGCAATGCTAACCACCGGAGACAGCTGGGGCTTTTATCTTCTCTGTAATGAAATTCTGAACCAGGGAACATGTGTGTGATGCTTGAAGGAAAAAAATGAGTGACCTTTGGAGAATGGCGGAGTTCTCCCGCAAATTCCACGCAAAACTGACAAAGTTGTGAAGCACCACCAGACACAACCCCACAGTTTTCCTTTGCTGTTTCTTCTCCACAAAGCATCAAGGTCCAAGTAAGACAGCTCTGGAGAGGAAACATCCTCCGTTCACTCATCAGAACAGGCAGCAGCTGAGAATAATGGTCCATCAGTGTTTTGCTGCCCTTGCTGTCGATTCTCCAAAAAATACCTTTTCCCAGGGATGACAGGAGAAGAGCAGGACAGATAGATCCTCCTTCCCTCCAGCCCACAGATGTCTTTTCATCTTGGAACCAGAATTGGCCACCTGCAGGGTTGTGGGCCTGGCTGAGAGTGTTCTAATGAGAGGTCCTACCCACATGCTTGTAGATCTGGGGCCCTTTTATGAGCTCCTATGCAAGCTGTTTTCACCCTGCATAGTTAAACAGCTTTAGCATGTTTCTTTCCATCGGCTGCACATAATTTTCCCATGGAACGCAGCAGCTTTATCTGGAAAGTCAGCGACAGGAAGTCCAATGTCCTTTGAATTTCCTGTAAAGCCATATACCTCCCAGAATCCCTCACTCTGAGTCCTGTGCCATGCCATGCCAAGTCTTCTTCATGTTGACAAGGGTGAGAACCTGCTGATTTTGGCTAGGTACTAGTGTAGGGTACTGCTAAGATAAGGTCCTTTTTAGGTATGTTCACGAAAATTCGTAACATTCAAAATTCATATGAAGTTGGCCGAATTCGGACATTGGAATCCAAACTGAATGTTTGCACCTTTGAAGACTGACATTCAAATTTGAGTCAAAAGTTTTGATTCATTCCTATGAAGCTTCGTATGGGATTCATATGGGATTCGTGTATGGGATTTGTATGCTATTCATATGCATTTGTATGGGTTCCATATGCTATTTTCATGCATTCATATGGAATTTGTATGGGATTGAACATCCATATTGAATACGAATCCCACCACATTTGAAGGGTATCTATTTGAATGAATATGAATTTTCTTGCATTTGATTCGATAGGAATAAAAAACATGGGGTCTTTTATGGTGCAAATACAAAAAAGAAAGAAACATTTGTATACATCCCTAGTCCTTTTTCCTTTCTTTCTTTTTTTTAAAAAAATTATTAACAAAGATTGCTCGGTGATATCAGCTGGATCACTTTTGCAGTGTACAGGAGACAGCCACAAAATGCAACAATTTTCCTGTGTGCTGAAAAACAGGGCGCACATATAGATGAGACCACATGGAGCGCTGGGGAGCAAGATGACAAGGAAGCACCGTGAAAGCTTTTCCTGGGACTTCACTGTTACCGTCCCCTACTGAATGTTTACAGCAGAATGACTGCACTGAGGGTCCACGGGCATGTGTATCTTGCACCTTCAGAGCCCTCCTGCAGTGCAAAAAAGGGTGCGTAGGTGGTTCAACGCCATGGGACCATAAAAGACCCCATGTTAGGGGTGTGCACAGATATTCATAACATTCAAAATTTGGACGAATTTGGACATTCGGATTTGAACTGAATGTTTGCGCTTAAGACGACTGACATTCGAATTGAATGTTTTGATACATTCATATGAAGCTTCGCATGGGATTCATATAGGATCTGTTTGGGATTTGTATGGGGTTTGTATGGGATTTGAATGGGATTCGTATGCATTTGTATGAGATTCATATGGGATTTATATGGGATCCGTATGCATTTGTATGGGATCAGACATTTGTATTGAATTCAAATCCTACCATGTTCAAAGGGGAGCTTTTTGAACAAATACTAATATTCTTGCATTCAATTCAATATGAATCGAATACAAAAAACCCCATTCATGCACATCGCTGCCCCATGTGGATTGTGCCTAGGCTGTTGTCCTGAGCTTCTCTATCATCTATCCATCTACCTGTCTACCTATCCATCCATCCGTCCGTCCATCCGTCCATCCATCCATCTCTCTCTCTCTCTCTCTCTATCTATCTATCTATCGTCTGTCTGTCTGTCTGTCTGTCTGTCTGTCTGTCAGTCATCCATCCATCCATCCATCCATCCATCCATCCATCCATCCATCCATCCATCCGTCCATCCATCCGTCCATCCATCTATCTCTCTATCTCTATTTCTCTCTCTCTCTCTCTCTCTCTCTCTCTATCTATCTATCGCCTGTCTGTCTGTCTGTCTGTCTGTCATCCATCCATCCATCCATCCATCCATCCATCCATCCATCCATCCATCCATCCATCCATCCATCCATCTCTGCATTTTAATCCCAACCTATACCCAAGGGACTCAGAGCAGGTTACAACATATAAACTGAACACAGTAAAGCCAATCGCATACGAAACATATTAAAACCACAGCAGTGTCTGAATGTGGGGAGGAAAAGTCTGTTCCTTGAGATGCATCTTCACAGCTTGTCCAAACAGCTTTTCTCAATTGATTCAGGAAAGTTCTACTTGAAATTCTGGAGATCTTCCTCCATTTAAGCATCATTGTGTGAGTGGGCAGAAGCCTGACTCAGCTTCTAAGGAATGAATGAATGAAAGATCCCAGGCAGATGTTCCATGAATGAAAAATGTCAGGCTCTCATGATTCATTTGCCAGACTTTCTTTATCATGTGTGGTTTCAGGGCAGGTTACAATAGAGATTACAATATAAAGTATTCTCATAATATCGCATCTGGTACCAACACTGCCCAGAGGTTCAATGCCAAACCGTTTCACCTCTAAATTACTCCCAGCACAGCTCTGTGGAAGATCTGGCCTGTAATAGAGACACCAGAATGCATACAGAAATAGTGGCTTGGGAACATTTGGGTTCTGAACCATAAAGAGCTCTAAAAATCAATGCCAGCAGTCTCAGTCGATCTCTGTGCTGAACTGGAAATCAGCACACAGGCCTTTAAATGTGGCATTATATGGTTCTAAGCAGCAGTTTCCATCAAAATTTTGGCCTCTGCAAGTGTCAGAGTCTGCTGTCTCCAGACCATCTTGATAGGCAGTCTTGCAAAATGTGAACTTCAATAGTTTAAATGCAGTTTAATAGAGCATGAATGACTGCACAGGCTACTCCTTTTTCAGAATGTCTGTGGCTGGCAAACTCCTGGGAGCAAAAAAAAAAAAAAAAAAAAAAAACGGGGAAAGGTACTCTGTAATGCCAGGACTTGCTACATTAGAGTAAGGGTATGATCAGACATACTTAATGAGGTGCCCTCTGTGCAAATTTGAGCCTAAGGCTGTGGTCAGACTTAAGGTTTAATCCAGCTTCAGTCTCTTTTCAAATGAAGAAGAAGAGTTGGCTTTTCTACCCTGCTTCTCTCACCCATTTAAGGGGATTCAAAGTGGCTGAAAAACCTTCTGTTCTTCTCCCCACAACAGAACACCCTATGAGGTACGTGGGGCTGTGAGAGCTCAGAAGAGAGCTGTGACTAACCCAAGGTCACCCCTAGCCTAAGTACGTCTTTCAGGCCATGGGGACAAGCAGGATATTTCAGAGGCCATTTGCTGGGATTTGAGAGCATTCAATTAGTAATGAATCGAATATTAGAAAATTCATATTCATTCAAATAGATCCCCTTCAAATGTGGTAGCATTCTATTTGATACGAATGTATTTGTACAAATTTGTATGACAACCTGATATGAATGCATATGGATCCTGCATACAGATCCTGCATATAGAACCTATACAAACACATGCATATCGGATATGTATCCTATACCAACACATATGTATTGGATATGTATCAGATACATATTCTATACGAATGCTTACATATTGGTACATATCCGATACATATCCCCAGTTCAATGAACGTACAAACTATTCATACAAATGTTCCAAAACATTAGTATTCATACAAATGTTAACGTACAAATGTCGCAACATTTGTTTCACTTACAAATGTCCAAATTAGTACAAAATTCATACGAATAACTAATGTTACAAATATTTTTGCACATGGCTGATATGGAGCTGTCACCTGCCTTGTGTCCTTCACAAGGAGGGGAAATACGGAAACAAATAAACAAATATTTGCAGTTGGGCAATAGTTACTGCATTGCATTATATAGTTCCTCTATTGAGCGTCTCTTCACCTTGCAATGTTGCTGTCTGTTCCACTGGGAAAACAATCTTACTGGGCAGTGAAAAGGCAACAAGAACAGATAGAAATCTGCAGCATATAGAAAATAGAAAATTCCACTTTCATATCTGGAAAACACTGTGAGCATTAAGGTCAGCGGGAGCAGGGAGTAATTTCTTCAGGGTGGTAGCTCAACCCCCAGCATTGTCAGAGGTGTTCGGAGAGAAAATTAGATTTAACACTTCTTGAAACCAGGGCAGAAAGACCAGG